>CM043708.1:27138522-27423522 GCA_023969325.1 Oryzias curvinotus | reverse complement strand
GTGTTATACAGATTTGTCCTTTTTTCTATACCCCCCACATACTGCACACTAAGTAGGGAGCTCATCAGGGGTATTTAATAATGATGTTAATTATATTAATAATACACTTTATTTATAAAGCACTTCAATTTCCATGCAGACCCGAAGTGCTGTACAGACAGATAGGAAAAACATGGATAAAATAGATTAAAAGTGATCAAAGAAATCCTCATTAAGTTACATTGTTAAAACAAAACATATCACAAATATTTAATAAAAGAGAATAAATTTAAATGTCATGAAATAAAATAAATATTTGTATTAAAATCAAGGTTAAAAAGTGGGTTTTTAGAGAGGACTTAAAACAGACACTGATGTGACATGATTTTAACATGGTCAGTGATCCATAGTGATCCGTTGCATCTCTAATTGGTTCCAAACATAAATGAAACTTTTTAAAATTATGTTGAATTCCTTTGTGATCTGTGATCATTAATTTAGAGCATGCCTTGCAGGGGCTTTAAGTGGTCCTCACGGGCGACCATGCACCTGCAGGCACTGCGTTGGAGACCCCTGGACAGTACAGCTGGATTTAGTTGGAAACCACCAGCTGGTCAAAAACGACCAAAATATTTCTTACAGTGGCAATAAATTCTAATCAGTACTACACCATGAATTCCTGAGATGTTTGGGAGTGTGCACTTCTGGTCTTTCTCAAACCCAAAGACGACACTTCTGGTTGTGTTCCTTTCAGTCGGTTTCAAAAGACATTTTTCAAATAGATTTCCATAGTCCATCACACTAACTAACTTGAGTAAGTTAATCAGATTAGTAAATCAGATTAATAGGTTTTAGGTAATACAGCTAATATTAGAATGAAAAATGCCACATTTTTTGTCCGTCAGTTGATTTTTCCTTTCGGGTAACATATCAATAGGTCATAAAAAATGAACTAAATGAAACATTCTTTCAGTTGCTGACACGAGTTATTTTTAACCCCCTTTCATCGTTTGCTGGTGTGTGGCTCTTTTGGTTTGTTGTTTCCTTCTAACATCAAAACTGTTTATTTCTGTCTGTGTGACCTGATCTCTCAGTTTGTGCTCTGCGCATTGTTGCTGTGTGAGCTTCACTGCATTTTTAATTAAATCTGGGCTTTTGTGTTGCATGTGCACACGAGCGCGCTCACAAACGTATTGATGCTGATAAACACATCCGTATTGGCAAGATTAATCTTTTAATCTCATTGCGGCTCAGGGTGTCCATCAAATATGTAGTGAGCAAACTTCCCCCTCCTAAATTGGCAGTAGGCTCTGTGCCTGAAGGACCTGCGTGGTGTTTTGTTTGCTTCTTGATGCCGTGAGGTCATTTTTGTCTAAGCATCTCTGTGTCCTTCTTTTTATCTCTTGGTCAAAGAAAATCCTTTTTTTTTTTTTAATAGCGTTTTGAATGACGGCTTATCTTTTGAAACTTTTTGATTTCTTTAATCTTTTTTTCCATCCTTGTGTGGCTTAGAAGCCTCGCCTGGTGATATTGTCCTCGTTAGATGAGAGGCGTGGAGCTTTTAGGAGGACGTCACGCATCTAATAATCCCTTAAGAGAGCGCCGCCTTGGAAGATCTAATGTCTATATTTTTATTTCATGTTTGCTGCCTGTGCTTAAGTCAACCCCTCCTCTGCTGTCACATTCTATCCGTATTTCTCTTGATCAACTGTACATCTCCTTTCTAGTTGTCTGCTGTCTTTTCATGGTTGCCCCCACCCCCCCACCCCTCAATCTAAAAATGCCTGGAGTGTCACTGGATCTACAGTTTTAATAACATAGTTGGAAAATCTTTGTTTTGGTTGTTATCTGTTCTTGTGTGCTTAAGTTTACGGTCCGATTTGAAATGACAATGTGACAACTGAGTCGTGGGGTGGTTGAAGCAAATCCTCCCCGGAGAGTAGGAGGTTCCGGTCCTTTCCAAGGGGTTGTGTGTTAGAACTTAAACTGTGTGTAGAATCCACGGTGAAGACTTTTTTGCCCCTCTGTAAGTGTCTGTAGGACACGCCCATAGATGCCCACACAAACTATGCGCTGATTGTCTAATGATTGTCAACAGCCAGGCTGCATGCAAGAAGCCCGCAAGGAGTGCACACTAATCACGCAAACAGCACTAAAGGGCTTCTTGGACAATTTGCAGGATTTGGTGGTGGTGGGGGTGTTAAAAAACAAAAATCTGACATGCCTGCGTCTCACCTACTTCACCCTTACTTACCTTTGTGTGCCATGTAACTGTTTGCTATGTCTTTCGCACCAAGCCTGTGGAATAAAAATGTGCATGAACATTTTGAATCTATGGGCTCACTGAGCGGTCTATGACCTTGATTTTGGTGCGGGCCACCAGTGTGGTTTTCGTCTGCAGACAGCCCCTATTTAGCAGTTATGATTAAAGCTTGTTTTATACTTCAGAGCCGTCAAGTCATGGCATCACTCGTATCCACAATCACACGGTCTTCTAGTTCATACTAACGTTGGCCGGTTCTGCGTGCGACTGTCTGCGATAACTGCAATGAACTTTTGAGTGGCGTTCAAGCAACACAGTTGTCTCCAGCGTTTATTTTTAACTTGAAGGACATGCTCATTGACCAAACCGAAGTAGGCAATACAGAGAGGGGAAAAAAATTGAAATTTTTTTTTTTTAAACGAGCCAATTTCAAGATATATCCTTCCAGTCTCTATTTTCTATCTACTTGTCTGTTTTTTCTCTCTCTGTGTCTGTGTGTGACCGTAGGTATTTCCTAACTTCTTCATTAAGTTTTCCTCATGTTCAGTGTTAAAAAGACATATTTTTGGACAGAATTGCTCCACGATAGTGTACTCTAATAAGTTGAAAAAAATTGAGGTTAAATGCTGCAATTTTCACGCGATTGCATTGCAGGCCTAAAATTTCATCATCTGTAACATTTGTGTAACATTTCCCAGCAATTGCAAGAAAAACTGCTTCTATGGCCTTGAGACCAATGTGATTCAAGTGATTTAAAAAACACTTAATTAACCGAGCCTGCAACTGCAACCATTTATAGGGCTGCTTAGGCACCTGCTGTGGACCGCCACCCAAAACACACTGCACCAGCTCTTTGGGATCTTTCTTGGAAGTGGTAGGCCCACAGTCGTCTGATTACAATAATTTACACTATAATTTAGGAAAAAAAACTCCCAATAGCCCTCTACATAGCAACTGGCACTTCCTTTCTCCTTAGTCTTTTCAGACAGATTTTAAATACTTTTTAATTATTGGTTTTTAGGTGCAGAGGAACATGTCAAAAAAGCAAAGGTCTTGAGCATTCAGAACATTTTAAATGGAGGTCAAAAGTCATTTCATTTAGTAATTACATTTAAAAGAACTTTTAGCGTTATGTGTAATTGATCCTTGACTCAGCTGACGACAAATAAATATGCTTAGATTTGTTCATTTGTGTATGTCCTCCCTTTTGTCTTCACTCACATTTACTTTTATAATCCACATCTATATTATCCAGTGAACTAAATGACGTTTTTTTTTTCACTTGCTCAAATAATCCCCTGAAGCGTTTTTATCCCTGTATGTGGTCATCTTAGCATATTTTGAGCTTCTCTCCCAGCTTCCCACAGAGCTAATTAAAGCCCACACACTAAAAACGAAGCATGGATAAAAAGATGGAGAAAGAGAGTTAAAGCAACGTAAATCACAGGTTGAGGGACAATAAATGGCACATTTCAAAGGTGACATCGAGTAAGATAAAAAGAGAAGATAAAAAACAAGAAACACCAAAGCAGGAGACCCGAAGAGGGATGAGAAGAAGATGACAGCAAGGATAAGAAAAAGGAGCAAAAACAGAAGAGCGGCGAGTGGTACTGCATCCCTGTGGGATCTGAAGTGAGAATTATTTCCATCACACAGAGTATCCTCTTGATCTTACCCGTACTTTTTCTGTCTTTGTCTTCCTCTACTCTTTTTCTTTACAAAATGCCACACATTGTTTTAGGGAAACGTATAGATCTCAGATATTTTAAAATATTAAAATTAAAACAAAAGGTTAAAAATGTACAGTCCAGAGTCCAGCTTTGCTATGCCTCAACTGCCCTGGTTGTCTGCGGGTGAAAAATGGTCAAACCTTTACGGCGTATAAAGGCAACCCGCATGAAATATCCAGGTCTCCAATAGATGGAAATAGATTCAAAATGTCCATGCACATTTTTTTCTACAGTCTTGCTGCCATACTTAAACCACATGCAAGGGGGAAGGAAAAAGGTGAGACGAAGGTAACAGATTCTCCATTCTTTTTAACCCTCTAAACCAGTCTGTCCGTACTATTCAAGTGAACAATGCGCACGTCCGGCATGGAGGAAATCCGACAGTCGGAGCGTGGTTTATGTGGGCATCCGACGGGCGTCCTACGGGCACTTGCGTATCACCTGAACACCCCATGCGAGCTGCATTTATTGACAGTCATTAAGAAGCCAGTGCTGGCACCACCTTACTCAGGACCGCACAACAGCATCATTCATAATTCATATCAACCCTCCACATCCCGGGACAACCCAAAAATCTGCACCACTGTACAGGTGCATGTGACTTCATGGGTGATAATACCTTTTGTGTTGGTTTCTTTTTATTTGCCTTCATGTTAGAAGTCACCTTAAAAACCACATTCTGGAAGCCACAGCGAGTTCAAATAGAAAATATTTTAAATCCCTCATGAGCAGTTTGATTTACCTTTTTCAATGAACCTGTGGCTTCTACCGGTTCTTAGTTTTCAATGCCTAAAAAGCTGCTTAGAAATCACAATGTGTGAAACTCTCATATTTTATACTGCACAGTGTTTATTTTCTTTGTAATTAAAACCTGATTTGTTACATAAGAGCTGATAGGTGTTATTGCTGCCAGAATCACAGCTGCAGTTGTAGCTATTTATTTTAAAGTTGCATTTTCTTTTCTTTTTTTTTTTTTTTTTTTGCCTAACATCTGATGGGACCATTCCAAGAAAAGGAAATCTAAGTATTCCCTGAAAACGGAAAAAAAAAAAAAAAAAAAAAAAAGTTTTATGAGTGAACTTCTTCAGCCAATCAGAGCGCGACTGCTCTTAACGCACAGATTGAGTTCTGAAGCAAGCCCTTGAGCAGGACATGTTTGCATCCATAATTAAATGGAAGTTTTCTCTGGAATCAGACTTTTCTCTCCACAAATGCAGGCAGGCTGATGTTGAAGCATGCTTGCACCGCCGCATGTTTCCAGGATGCTCATGAATTTCCGAGGGAATGTCTCTGCACCCACATTTGTGCGCTTGCTACCTGCAGTTGTGTTTTCAGCACTACACACTTAATAGATGCGCAGCATATGCCAGACAAAACACCACCATCTGCCTTGTCACTGAGGTAATTGCATTTTTCAAAGTGACAGTGGTGGATGCATAATTCATCATTAGGTAAAGCACAGTGAAGTCCCACAACCAAGCGTGTCATCTTACATCAGTGCAGGTAGAATGCAGCACGGCTTCGCTGCCATCTGAAGCTCGCTGTGATTGGCTGGTTTTTAAGACGGCGAGATGGGAGTGTGTTTCAAAGTGTTACGTAAAATCGGGAAGGGTGTCTTCATGCTGTGCATGTCTATCTGTGTGTGTTTGCATGCTCGCAGGTGATGCGGCGTGTTAACAGCCTAACCCTTCTCTGCTCTCCCCTCAGGCCCTCTTTCTCTGCTCGTCTTATTGTATCATGTTAATTCAGCCGCTTCTCTGTCTGCTTCACTCTCTGCTCAAACACAGCTCACAGTTTTTTTTTTTTTTTACCTGCATTTCTGTCTTTTTTTTCTTTTTTTTTCATGTGATTTTTACAGTCTGTACGCTCCTGTCTCGGTAACTAAACTGCTTTCTTACTTTGCTTTTCTTGGACCTCTGCTAGTTTTCTCTCTACAACAGGTGCAAAATAAAAACTGGCTTTAGCAGTTTATTTTATTTTATTTTTTATTATTGTTTCATTTGCTTGGCTACTGTTAGAAGTCCAGAGAACGCATATTCACTTTTGACAAAGTATGCATTGATATAGAAATTAAAACAGTTTTCACGAATGATGAAAACATTGTATAGATTTTTTGTTTGTATCGTTTTTTTTTGTTTTTTTTTTTTTTTTTACCTGCTTTGGTTCATTTCAGTTCACAGTTTCAAGTTCAGATATAAACATTTGTACTTTAATTTTTTTTTCCACATTTTGCTCATTAAATCTGGTCCCAAAAAGTAATTTCTAGATCTCAAATGTGCAGTCTCACAACCAAACAATATATACATCAAATATGTTGAGACATAAACAAACCTCTGACTCATACTAACTAGTGCCCTGCATGAAAGTTTCTTTTTCTCTCAAAGTGTAGGATTTTCTTTGTCAAAGTATTTTCACACTAAGCTGCAGCAATCTTAGCATTTTTTATATCAGTAAATTAGAACTATTCATAAAATACTGTCTGCGGTAAACACACATGCCAATATTGCAAATATTTACTGATCAACACTGATAGAATAAAGCATTTACAATATATGTAATGTACAACATTTTGTTAGAGTGAAGTTTTTCATTTCTTAACTAAGCACGATTCCTGAAACTGTGCCCATGATATTGATGAACCAAGCAAACATTTGTTTGTAGAGTCTGCTTACTCTTTAAGATCCTTTAGGGTGAAATTAAAAGAATGAAAGTGATTTTAATGTGTTTACACTGGGCCTCCTAAAACAGAGAAGACGTTAAAGGCTGTTTTATACTCTGAGAAACACGTGTTTTTGGACGACACGTTGTGTTGTTTGTAGTTCATCACCGTCTCTGGCATCTGCTCTGCTGAGATATTCGTCGCTCAAACTAAAGCAGGTAGTTTGAGCTCTCTCAATGCTTACCTGGTACGCTCAGGGACAGGCTACCACAGAAGATCCTGGACACTTTCTCACCATTCTTCTAAAAGGGAGAACATACTTGAATACCAAATCAGTTATTTGTCTAAATAATTTCATAACTTGGAGCTACCCAACCCTGGTCTTTCAGATCTACCAGCTTGATGGTTTTCTCCACCTTATAACCTTTTTAAAGCTCAACCCACCCATTATTTTAAATGCAATAGTTGTCCAACAGTGGCCAGTTGGAAGAAACTGATGAATTGATAGATCTTATGGTTGGGGCTGCATGTGAGACGGAGACATCAGCTGTTGTCTCATTGTCAAGCGGCTTGCCTCTTACAGAGTAGAAATCAGCCACAAAGAGGAACAACAAAGCTTCACAGGACTTGTTTGATACAAATGTGTTTGGCCAGATGAATAAAACACAAACAAAGAAATGGTATTGAAAGAAACCAGATGGAGCTGAAGTTCTGCTCATACAAATTGCCGCTTTTACATGTGAACTTGCAAAATGAATCCTGTAATGTATGGATTTCAGGCACGGCCTATAAGAGAACATCAGTGAGTAAATAGATGGATAGCTAGATACAACTTTATTCATCCCACAATAGGGACATTTTCTTGTCATTTTCTTCTTTCAGTGGAGTTCTTCTCTACTGGGAACAGAAGAAACCTTCAGCTCAGACTTTTCTGACCTGGTGCTTCACATTTAAACACATTTATTGGTAAAGTTGTGGCTTTTATCATTTTATTTGACCTGATCTTTACTTGAAATACCGTCAATGTTATTCTAAAAAAATATGTGTAATGGAATTCCTTTTTTCGCTGCTCAAAACAATACAAAACACAACGATAAATACTAGGGGATTCAAAATAATACGGGACTCCTTTATTTTCTCTGTTCCTGTTTTTCTTTCCCTCTCTTTTTGTCTTTAACATTGTTTCTGGCTCTTGTCCTTTTTTCCTCTTTGTTTGTGCCTCCTCACTCCTCCCCACCTCCTCCATCGCTTCAACTCCCCTCCATGACTCTCTCAGGCAATATCTATCGCCGCATGCATTGTCAGCGGGAGAGAGAGCGATGGAAGAAACGGGGGAGGGAGAACGAGAGAAAAGAGAGAGGGGAGGGGAGGAAGCAGAGCGAACGGCGACAAATCTGAAGGGAGTAAAGTGAAGAAAAGTGAGAATGAAAGGCAGGAAGACGAGCCGAAACAGATGATCTTCAAGGGCAACAGCAGAATCACAGAGGCGGGTCCTGAGTGTTATTAACCATATTGGAAGCTTTATAAACAGAAGAACGAGGAGAGAAACGTGACTGTCCTTCTGAAAATTCTGTTCAGGTGTACATCGTTTCTCTGCATTCCTCTTCACTCGCATCAAGTTAAATAAATATTTATTGTGTTTTTAAAGAAAATGGATGCAATGCCGCTCTTATTGAGGGGGACTTCGGAATTCAGCTCTCATTTCTGAGCTTTGAAGTATCTGCAGTTGGAAAACTATTTTTTTACTGAAAACTAAATCATAATAAAAGTGAAGTAAGACTCAAATTTAAACTGGACTAGTTTCCAGCATAGAATGCCATCCTACCATAATTCTAAATATTTAAGCTGAAGTGAATGAGTAAGTCCACAGCACTCATGCAATACAAAAAAAGGTAAATAGATTTATATAAATTCCTTACTGAAGGATTTGATCAAGTATGTTGAAAATAAAAGACCTCTTTTAAAAAAGGGCAAATGGTTTTTACCGTTACCACACAGTGAAAGAAAATGTCTCTATGCTTTGAATTGTCTGTAAAAAATATTTGTTTTAATTTGCAACAATGGGAAGATACCACTTTAAATAATTAAAATGTCCATAACTTTTATCAAGAGATGGTACGTTTTTGTGGAAGAAAAAAAAAAACCAGTTCTACTGAATGGACAGCTCACATACTTCATAATACTCTCATGGTGCTTTTTTTTTTATAGAAAAATGTATTCCCCTTTGGGTTCTTACAGAAATTACTGCATGTTCAGATAATCCTAATCCAAGTTGACACATTTTCTTCCTTTCCTAGTTCATTTCCCTGAAAACCAGTGGTTCATAACTGACTCTGAGTAGTGAAAAATGTCACGATTTATCACACGGGGAATTGTTTTTTATTTTAATTGTGTGTCATTGAAGTTTTGTGTGTTTGATGAACTGCTGTTTTTGATCTCTGCTTTGGTTTAAATGGATGCTGCTCAAGAAATGTTACTGAAAATAATGTAAGAATTATAAGCATTGAAAAAAAAGAGTCACATGAGACGAGTGAGTTTAAAGCCATGAAAGACGCTGCTACGGATTGGATTTGTGTTTGTGGAAAACAAGCAGGTGTTCCTCTGATCCAACACACGCACGAAGAAAAAAAAAAAAAAAGATGAGATTTCTTTGTTGCTAGAAATGGTGCTGCACTCAAAGCCAACTCCAGAAACAAGTCTGAGAAGCTGAGATGGAGTGGAAATATTAAAATAGAACAGTTTGAGAAAACAAAGCCTCTCTCTTCCTTTGGGTTCAACATGGCTGCTTCTTGATCTGATGCGTTGTCTCTCTCTGGCAGATGGTGATGGCTACCAGGACCACCTCCTCCCTGGCTGTTTGGATGAAAGCTGTCAGCAGAGTGCCATCTACCTTTCCAAGTCAGCGTCAAAAGAGGTCATTTTTACATATTCATCTTTATTCTGCTCCAATGTATGATAGTCTTTGGACTCTGAGATAGTTTTGACATATTTCTGATATTTGTCTTTTAATTTGGCCTGACTGACAACATCCAAACTTCATTGATTAGTTATGTAATAATCACATTTCTTTGCACTGTCGAGACTTATTATGGCCCGCAGCATTCCTGGACTGCTAGATAAATAACGCAAAAAGGGTCAAGTATGGTCATGGTAACAAAACAACTAAAGGAATAAATCCACCCAAATCTTGTTTTTGCAAAATATACATTTTTTCCTTCTTTTTACTGTATACAACATGTTTCCTCCTAAAGTTCCCATGTTCTTCTTCTCGCAGCAAGGTCCATATTGTATTTTGCAATTCTTTCTTTCTTCGTGTTTGTGCAAAAATGTCCCCTTCATAACACACTGAAAAACCCACCAAAATTTGTATCCTCCTTGCACACAGTGAAAATTAATTTTGGACATGGAGAAACCCTCCCCCTTCCCCAAAAAAGGACAACACTGCGGCAGAAGCCATTAAAATAAAAAAGGGGCCAAAGTCTCTTATAGGGCCTAAAAAAGTATTTCAAAATAATAATGAAACCAAAACACATGTCAGGGATATCTGAATTGAAGTTTTAAATCATTATGGGATGGCCACAAGTGGCTATTTTTGTGGAAAAGTGTACAACCATAACCAAAGTTTTGTTGACATTTGATTTTGGGAAGAGGCAGCCATCTTGAATTTTCCACACAAAAAAAGAAAACGCCGTCAGTACCTTCTACAAATTTAAACTCCTCCAACGGATTTCGATCTATCGCCTCCTAACTCCTCCATCATTCTTTAGCAGCTACTTGAGTAAAAAAATGTTGGTTTTAAAGTTTGTTCATTTAAAACAGTATTGAGGGCTAGTAAAAAAAAAAAGGTAGTGTTTCCATGTGGCTCGCAATTTTTGTTTTACCGAAACTGTAATCCCTGGCTCAAACTGAACAAAATTATATAACATATGCTATGAACCAACTAAGAATGAGGGCGTTGTTACCCAAAAACCTCAGTTGCCAAGGAAATCCTAAAGTTTACTTTTGTGATTCTTATAAAAATTACATAGACCTGTTCGTAACCCACAGATGGCCAAGATATGAGATGCTTGCTATGGAGATAAAAGCTAAAGAAAAGCTGACATTTAAAAAAAAAAAAAAGAAAAAGTTTTTTTTAAATGAATTTGTCACATGCATCTCTGATTGGGGTAACGGGGCAAAAGGGGGAGAATGAGGGGCGTGTGGGTTGTAAAGATAAGGGGGGTGCCACTCATAGCTTTAAATACAAATTCTCTTTTGACAAATACCATAACAGAGACATGATTTCTCTGCTTTCTTTCTGCTCTCTGATCTTGACCTTTGACTCTATGAAATTATTTTGTCTTTGCTGGACATGAAGGCAAGAAGCTTTAAAGAGATGTGTGTTGAATTCAGTATATATTACAGTAAAAACCAATCTCTCCTGGTATTGTTATGAAAAACATAACAATTAGTCCAGAAGGAGGACAAAGGCCCTGTGGCTCCTAACGGGAGCTGCCTGCTTCCAAACGTATTGGAGCAGATCCAGCGTATGTCAGCTAATTCTCAGAGTCTTGCAAGATGTGACAGATGTGCACAGACAGATACTCGCACACAATGCATGTGCACGCCCGCACACTGTTGCTCTGCCTTTCATAATCATGAAACCATCAAAACTGTGTCCTACATTACATCATGTGCGATCTTTCTTTTCCTTACATCTGACAGTTGGCAGGAAGACCCATTTATTTCTGCCAAAAAAATGGCAGCCATTTTTTTTTTCCTAGCTCAAAATACCAAATTTTCCTGGCTTATCTGCATGTCCAGCTCCCCACCACCCCACACGTGCACACAGAAAACACACATGCAGAGATGTGCTCTCTCCGTGGACATGCCTTCTGTTGTTTTCCTGTCAACAACATAAACAAATGAATGAAAGAAGAAGTGAAAGGATGGCTGAAGAAAAAGGATGGGAGGCAGACTTATCAGCACTGATGGATGCAGTAAACACATCTTGTGTTTTTTGTTGTTGTGTGTCTGACAGATAGTCATTACCGTCTAAGGAAGACAGGCAAATAAGGAAGTGTGGGTGGAACAAGGGGGAGACGTTTTTTTTTTTTTCTTTAAGCTGCCACGTTTGTAAGCAAACGTTTTAACACCCAGAGGGATTTGAACTATTTTTCTCTATTCTAAGTTGAAAGGATCACTTGCAAATTCAGCAGCAAAAACACTTGTTATAAAATATGCCCTCTTTGTATACTTGGTGTTTTTGAGAGTTTCAGCTGTTGAAAACATTAATTGTTGCATTTGTTTTTGGCGCTCTTTCATTGCTTCCAGTCGTTTAGCTCCTTAAAAACACTAATTTGTACCTGGCAACTTAAACTGCAGGTCAAGAGCTCTGTTTATAAATGTATCGACACTTCAGATCTTTTGCCAGCTCTTAACTGCAGGTCCTAGATAACGAGAATATCTATTTTAAAAAGATAAGTGCAAACATGATAAACGTGGTCAGATTAAAAATAAAAAATAAAAAGCGTCTGAAAGAGCCAAAGGTTTTGCAAAAGAAACATTTGCTTGGAAGTGGTGCTCAGAGAGGAGGTTCACCTCTGATCATCAATCAAACTATTTCAAATGTATTACAGTTTGTGAAGATTCAGAGACTTGAAGGTTTGTTCTTACTTTCCAAGATTGTTGGTGTTGAGCAGATAAATGATTACTAATTCGAGATGAAAGAAGAAAATAAATCTTGTTGTCGTGCAGAATTTTTACCTGCCTGATTAACTTCTTGTAGTGAAGGAAGGACTCAGACTTGAGCCATAGTCACATGTACCTGTACAGAGATTGACCCGTACAGGTGCTGAGGGTTTTAGGGTTGTCTCGGCTTGTGGAGGGTCGTAGAAAGGAGTCTTGCAGTTCCCTTGAGGCTCGTACAGCCACCTCATGAGACCTCATATTAATTGAAGATATGAATGATGAAAGTATATACTAAGTATTTGTAAGACTAATGGAAGTTGTACGCACTTATGACGTACGGGTGATGCTGTTATACGGTGCCCTTACACAGTAAGGTATATGTACTGACTCTCTACTGAGCGCACACAATGCTGTATGCACACAGTGTGCAGGTGATGCATAGGTGCCTGTAGGACAACGGACTCTTTGGGAGTTGGAAAAATGCAAAAAATCTTTATTTTTCATGACCTCTCACCCTCATTGCGCCCTTAGAAACAATATGCATGAACATTTTGGCTCTATAGGCGAATCAAACGGTATACGACCTTTATGTGTCCTGTGGGTCACCTGCGTGCCCTTAACAGGTTTGCCCATTTTTCGCCCACAGACAACCCCTATCTAGCCGTAACGATGGCTGTAAAGATAAATGGCGTATACGTTCTACCTTACTTGAAGTCCCAAAGCACTTAGGAGTCACAGTACCATTCTCACACACGCACACATTCAGTGTCTGTCCAAAGACACTGGGACACATGGGCGAGCATGGCTATCTTCTGATCAGAGGTTGACCACTCCACCTCTGCACCACAGCTGCACCTGTCATAGTAAACATTTTTCTTTTTTAGCTATTGCCAAATACTTGCTCCGTTTACAATTTAAACTTGTCACCAATTTAGACCTAAAACCCAAGTACATACCGGTATGTTACTACATATGGGTTTGTGAAACTTCCCAACCATTGTTTTTGGGATTCATGCACGTTCTGCTGCCTAGATTAATTTAAAAAAAATGTGAATGGACTATGAATGAATTCTAAAACATCAGGAAACGTCTCGTGTGCTTTGTGAGAGTGTTGGGATAATAAGAAAAATAAATCAGAAGTCAGAAAGAAACAGGATGTAGAACTTATAGAGATAAAATAAAGAAAAGCAGCTGAAGAGAAAAGAGAGCGAACATAGCCTTTGTCTCTTTATAATCACTTTGACTCAACCATCCAATCAGGGGAGAGCAGCATGGAGAAAGGTGGAATAGCCTGAGAAAATCGAGTTTTACATGTACAGGCTGAGGCATGATGAGCTGCTTGTGAGTGTGCATGGAAATCCTGCTGAGAAAAAGCTGGTATGTGTGTGTGTGAACATTGTTTTTCTCCAAAAAAGCTCTTCATTTATTTGCTGCTCTGCAGCAACGTCAGGTATTCAGCTGACAGTTCTGAGACGTCTGCAGAAGCTTTTTTGGCGTCTGCTTCCTCATCCATGTTGGCACAAACTGACCACATATGCTGCACGCATCCTTCATTCGATTCGTTTTGTTGTTTAGGTCTCCAACTCTCTCGCTGTAACTCCTAACGCATACCAATTTCAAACTACAGTTCAGACCTCTATGTGTTTTAGCTCAACTCAGGACTTAATCTTTTAAGTGAAGTTTGCTAGATAGTACGATCAACTTTAAGACTTTTAGAAATGCAAAAGCAGCTGGCGAATAATACTGTAATCACATCACTTCCTTTTTCTGTTTACTTGGAACAATCCACTGGAATAAACCATAGCTAACAGGCAAACAAACTGTAAATAAGCCAAATATGTTAAAGTCCCACTCCAATAATCTTTTGAGCTCTTTTATAAGCGTTTCCAGTGGTCTTTTTATTATGATCATGCCGCTTTTAGCCAAAATAAAAAAACTTGCCATTTTTTAGGATGTAGTTTCTGCAGAGCTGCAGTAGTTCATCAGAAATTAGCCTCTGAGTTGTAGGTGGGACTTTTGGCGCCGAGCACCCCGGGTCCCTTCACCTCCCCTTTGATGAGAGCTTTCTGTTTACGCGCTCTCCCACTATCTTACAGCCTCGCCTACCCCAAACCTAGAATTATCCATGCAACAAAAATGGCGATATTAGAAATATTCAGCAATACAGTTTTGAGCGATATGCTGCTCAGAATAGGTTAAAAAAAAAAAAAAAAGATGTACATGCATCTTGACTAGAAGTGAATGCATCAGAATGGTGCTGGTAGTCGGCCCGGTGTGTTTTCTACACCATAAACATGCTTTGTTTCAAACTGCATTTTTTTCTCCAGCTCCTGATTCACAACATTCTGAATAAAAAATATATTCTTTACATATGTACTCTATCATCAGAAAAATGCCACAAGAACATGTTCTTTTGATTTGTTCCACAAACACCAAGAGCTTTTCAAATCAAGTCAAGCGATTGAGTCATTATATTTTAATGTACATTTATAGAAAAAGTAATGCTGTAGTTTTACCAAAGATGATGAAAGGAAAATACCATAGGCACAAATATTTTAAACACAAATAGCAGTATTAAAATAAAATAAAAATGTTTCAGACTTCCACCAGTAGGCAAAAAAAAAGAAATGTCATTAAAATATTAAAATATGTTCAAAATTCATAAATTACCCCCATAAAGAGAAAATCTGCCACCCAGACGTTGCAAGGACAGCCAGTGTGAGCCAGACAGCCTCCTCCTCGTCCTCGCAGTCGTCCGCTGTGTCAGAGGTCAAAAAGGTCACACTAACAGCAGGAAGCAGAATCCTCACCCTGCACACCTGATAGAAAGACATATGGTCACACTCCATTTCTGGCTCTGATTCCCACTGCTTTTTTTCTAGAGATGAAATATGATTCAGTGTAAGATCACTGCACATTTGTGTTTCCTTATAGTTAAAATTCATTTAAGAAAAGTAGACGTCACCATTTAAAGATGCATCCTACATGTAAACTGTAAGGTTCAAACTGGTTAAATAAAGATTTCAGCGAATAAAAATGTCCACATAAAAACCCAACAATGCAAATTACACTTATTTATCTGAGCTTTATTAAAGCAAACTAATTTTTTCAAGGCTTTATTTTTTTCAGTTGATTTTGCACCCTTTGCATTAATCCAAACATCTTTTTGCTACATCAATATTAGGATTTTACATTCTCTATATAAAATTATCATAAAATTAAGTTACGCCCACACTAGGCTTTCGGAACAATGTGCATTCAGTTCATTAAAAAACATCTGAAATTAAAATGTGTAGTTCCCACTGACTGTATATCAGAACTAGACCGAGTGAGTGTGACATCACTCATAGAAAATGGCTTACATCCGCCGGCAACGAAACAAAGTCAGTTCAGTTGCCATTTTTTTACCATGTTGGAACCTACAGTTGATTGGTCCGAGTCAGTTTGAGTCCTCATATCTTTTGCAAGCATTCTCACCAATCAGGAGTGAGCTTGTTGCAAATCCCATCCCTTACAACTTGAAATCGGGGTTGGGAGAATCTATTTCTTCAAACGTGAGGTGTGAGACCACCCACTTTTATTGAGGCATCTGATTGGCCAGTATATACCTTGATTAACTATAGAACAATATATCGTGAAAAAAATAGGATTATCAAGAACATGTTAAAAAAAAACATACCAGACCAAGAATGGCAATTCTGAGTAACAGCTGTTTATTTCTCTATAGAAGTCAATGGGATTTTGACTTTTTGGAGCCAGCAGGTACTTCCTGTTTGGACCATGAAGGGTCTCTTGGTCCAGTTCTCATATACAGTCAATGGTTGTAGTAGAAAGGTAGTTCTAGAGATTCTTGAGTTACAGGCTGTAGGTTTTTCTTTCAATAAATTGCATTTATACTTAGTTTAGCATTTGTCCTAAAATATTAATATGTCCTTTTGTTGTTTCTGTTTGTACTTCTGCAGTGTGTTTCTCATTACCAGCTTTTTACTTAATTGCCTGATTTATTGTGATAACTTTGCAATGTTTTTATTGCTGTGGGTTTAAACCCATTATCTTTATAAATTCTGTTTTATTTGTATTACTCTTTTTGATTAGGACAGCCGTGTTTTAATATTGATGTTACAGAACTGCCTCACATCTCCACCACCCACTCCCACTGCAGGCTGCCCACATTTTAATTTCTTGGCCTAATGAAGCGGGAGCCCCTTCCGCCACGTTGAATCTACGGGTGTCTGCGAACATGCTGTACCCTTTTTTTTCTCTCTCTTTAGTAGCTGTCCTTTTTTTGGGTCTGTTTTTGCCCCCTTTTGATTTTCATCCCATTTGGTTAGATAATGCTCATGCAAATGCACACGTGTTTGCTCGTAGAGCCCCGTGTTATAAGCAGTCTGTTGTCTGTGTTTCCATGCAGGGAGATAAAAAGCCATTTGTATGCAGGATTCTCTGTCACTGCCATTAAAGGTATCACCTCACCCCCACAAGTACAAATCCCATCATCGTCTTCATCTTCATTACCTGGGTCGTTGGGATCTCGCCATTATCACATTTACACATTCTGCCAAACATGCTTAAAGACACACTCTCCTGCACACGGCAACACTCAAATTCAGGTTAATATGTTGACCTTTGACCCAGGGAAAGTCAGTAATGAGTCATTTGGAGCTCTCTGTTGGGGGAGGGGGGGGGGGAACATGAAGAAAACTGATTATTATAATGTAAGGACAATTGTTTGACGTTGTCTTTTCTAAATGAAACGCCAAGGTATCTACAGCCATCCAGAGGGGCTAAAGGCTGTGGAAGGCATTTAGGATTGGTTGCTGCTTAAAAAAGACTGATCACACTGGAGACCTTTAAAAGGTTTCCTCACTTGTTTTTTTTTTTTTAACTCAGTTTGGCGAAAATTTGGAATCTAAGAATTCATTCAGTAATTATTTTTCAAGAGTTGAAAAAAACCCAAAGGAAAAGTAGAAAAACAACTGTAATCACAAAGAAAATCACTAGAAAGTAGTAAAATGATCTGTTTATGCAGCATGTCACTTTTACTTAACAAGAAATCTTATAAGATATCACAATTTAGAAACATGGAGGTTTTACACAAGCATTTAATGAGGGAAAAATACTTCAAATTGAATGTTATACAGCTAAATAAGTTTTTTTTTCTCATTTTAAGCAAATTGGTTTGCTAAAAAACTAATGTAATAAGTGGAAATGACTCATTTTAGAACACAATGTGAACAAAATGAGAATATGATCCGAGTACAAGTTGGCCCATTTTAATCAATCCTCATAAAATCTAAAACTAGCACTTTGTCTTAGAACATAAATCAAAGTGAATTATTTTAAAATATAAAATAATTCTTAAAAATTGAACCAAAGATTACAGTGTAATTAGTTTTTTTTTTAGTCTTAAATCAAGTTGTTTTTATCGTCAAGACTATAGAGCAAAGGAATTTCGACTCATTTTAAGGAAAATTTCTTTATTTCTAGAAAATAGCCCCAATGAGATGAAAAAATCTCGACTGTGAGGATTTTTTGAAAAGCTTGGAAAGGTGTAGAGTAAAGTTAAAATGAAAACCTGGTAGAGTATCTTAAATGTCTACACACAAGATCTTAAATCTTTGCAAGTTTCAAATAGTTTGCAGTTTGCAGCTCAGGAAACGTTTTAAAACATTTTAGCACCTTTTACTGTGTGAAGCTTTTGCTTATTACTTCAGATTCAAAAGGTCAAAAGCCGGATTGCGGTTTAATTGAAAAACATAAATATATATGAAGCCATTTATTTTCATTGTTATGAAATAAAAGACACGGTTATTAGCTGAGTAAAAAAGCAATCTCCTCAGTCAGTCAACAGGTGTTGCACAGGTTCAGTGAATCTCCTCACCTCGATGCTTGATGGATGCTCAGCTTCCACTCCTGCGGCATTGACTGGAGGCAGTTGGTATTCTCTGTGCTCTCCCTCCTCTAATCAGTGTTAGAAAAGAAGCTGCAGACAGTGCACTGATTGCCTCGGGGCCGACACCAGCACAGTGGTCTGCTGATAAGGCTGGGGGCCAGCAGAGGCCTCACTTTACGCTGAGGGAGGATGTCATATCAGAGCCACGTGCAGACCAGAAGACTTCAGAGGGAAGAGTTCACCTGTGAATTCATTTGCATCGTGGACTTCAGGCATAAGGAAAACGCTCCATCCCAGTGACAGCTCCTACAAGAACCAATATTTGGAGTGTCAACAAAAGTTTTGATCAAATTGACCAAATTCAAACCAGCGTTTTCTTAACGGAACCAATTATTTTTGTGTAAAGCTTTTGCAGCTCGTGGCTTTGAAATTGAAACTAGATGAAGTGTGGATCATTAAAACATGTCTGTTATTGAGAGGAAGTGGCCCTATAATGAGATGTCACTTTAGATCAGGACCCGCAGCAGTGTCACGATTTCATCTCCATTCATCATTTTTCTCTCTTTTCCGTCTCCCTTCATGTTTCGTTATCTATAAGACATAAGATAAAGCATTTCCACCTCCATTTTCTTTTACATTTTAATCTTTCTAAATGTAAACAATAGAGTATAATAGCCTCCACAGCATGTAGGTGCGTGTATCTGTGGACGTCTTGTCCACTGTCTGGAAATGAACTGGCAGCTGCCTCCTAGGTCTCTCTCTCTCTCTCTCTCTCTCTGCACTGCTGCAATGTGCTCATCTCCAATGCTTCCATCTCCTCTGAATGGCAGTAATCATTGCCAGGCTTTATGCCCATCTGGCATGCACTCAGCTTCTTAAAAGGCATCTCAACATCACTCAACGGTTGCTTAATGAGAGTCTGGCTGCTTTAAAGCTCCAAGTTCAATATTACTCAGAACCAGGCGGAAAAAATGTTTGGCCCGCGTCTGGATTCTTCAGTCACTGCCTGTCTAGGACGAAGCCACTGAGCACCTTCAAGAAAAAACTAAACATGTAACTGCAATAATATGATTTAAATATACCTAAAAAGGCGGGGTTGGGTTTTGAAAATGCATTTGTCCGGTCTGATCAGCTCAAACGTAGTAATTGTAAATCAATTACCGTAATCAAAAACAAGTTTAACTTTTCATTAAAAGAGCGATATTCTGTTTTTTGTTTTTATCTTTTTAAGAAACTGTCGCTGGATTGTCTTGAAGTTGAGTCATGACATCTGGACTTAAAATGGTCTTTCTTGACATGTTTAACCACTGATCCTAGTGATGAAATGTTTCAAATGTTAAGTCCAGATGAATCGATTTCTGTGTTTACGATCCAACCAGAGTGATCTGTCTGAGGCAGAATAGAATAGAATTGACCTAAACCCATTAAACTTTGTGAAACTAAGATGTGAATGGATTTGACATGAGTTCTTGTTTACTTGTTTGTTTGCAAACATATTTAATTTGCACTTGATTATCTTGCAAGAAATACCGGTGCAAAGAATCTGAAAAACCTTTCCTGCACTGTTCAGTATCCAGGTATTTATCTCTGAGTCCCTCTGGTTTAGGTTTTGGCTAAAAATGTTTTGGGTCCATTTTAGGTCAGTGACTCTGATAAAATCAGATCATTCTAAAGGAACCAAATCGAAAGTGAATCCAATCGACAACCACAAATATTGAATGGAATCGTATCGTGGTTGAAATGAATCGCTACACCCCTAGTGAGAACCCTCAGCCCCCACCGTTTAATTTTTCTAGTAGTAATGATAATGACGAATTGCAGTACTATCTATCTACCTTTTGTCATTTTTAATCTCTATTGTGGTAAATTCTGTTTTTTAAAAATAAAATAAAAAATTGTTTTGGAATGGAAGATTGAAAAATAAATCAATGTTCCGTCAAATTGTATTGAATTGTAAATGAAATCCAATTGTAAACTTGCCAAACTAAATGAGAAAAGTTAAGTATTTTGACAAATGCCGAGCCTTACTCAGAAGAGAAACTGTGCTGTGTTAACAAATAATTAAATAAAAATGTTGGGGGGAAAAATTAATATATGGTGTAAAAAACAAAGATTGATTTCAAAGAAATGTATAAACATTTTTAAAAAGAGGAAGTGTTTCTTTATCTGTTTAGATATATTCCTCTGTGAGCCTAACCTCTTCCTACCTTTATTTCTTTCCTTTCACATATGTTTCCAAGCAAACATGTGTGCCCATTTTAAGCATCTGGAAAAGCGCAGATTAATCCAAACTATTATTATTATTATTATAAGTCAGTAGCATTTCAAAGCTTTAGGTTAAAATCTTTGTTGAATCCAATCCTATTTGAAATCATTGGCATAGACACAAAATCTTAGCATGATAACCACGATCCATTGTCCACCTGCCATTCCTCCAGGCACACCTGAGTGTGCAACCGCTGGAACGAGGGTCCTGTCACTGCAGCTCACACACATGCATTTGGGAAAATGCGCAGAGTTGACATCAGGACTTGTGTCTTGGCAGCGGTCTGTTTTTTATCAGACGTGCAGGTTGTATTAAGAGCTGTTAGCGGCTGTTTGGTGAGTCTGTCTCTGGTGACTCTCCTGCACCTGCTCTCACTGTTTAACATTCATGAATCATTAAAACCTGCAGCATCTGGCTCTACGCCTCTTTAGGAGCAACAAATACACACACTAATGTTTTTAACCACCACTTTAGTGCAATTATGAAAACCTGTTTCCCTTCATATTCTAACAATTTAGTTATTGAAGGATGCACCATTGTTGGTTTACTCCTTTCATAAATGAAGTTGGTAAAAAAAAACACCTCTTCTTTTGCAAAATGACAGTGTCACATGTATTCAGAATTATTAGGTCTCATAGCAGTCATGATAGATGAGTGTAAAAATACCTAATAAACACTCGCCATAGTTGTGGATGAAAGAGAAGAAGCTAAACTTTTAACCAGCAGTTTTTTTTCCATCAACCAGCTCAGTTTTGTGACTGTGACATCATTTGCTACAAAAGTGTGTTCTGATCAGAACATCAAATTTCTTCCTCTTGCTTGCTGGGACAAAAATATTGGACATTGCACAATCATTTTTTGCAAATTAGTCTTTGGAAATACATTTTAAAAAGTGTCTCTGGATGATTCAGAACTGCTGTTGGTGTGAGATTTAAGCCGGGCTGGTTGAAATGAATAAATTATTGTTTGCTGTGTAATTTGACCTTGAAGTTTAATCATATTTTTTACTGGTACATTTTTTTCAATTTATCAGAAGTAGAAGATTTGGGTCTCGTTTTATGGAAGCAAATGACCTCATTTCTTTTTTGATTAGGTGAGACGACTCCACAGAGAAATTCTTCAAGTTTATTCATTGGTTGTTGTTGGTTCCATTTTGCTAATACCATGGTCTGGCTGAATACTCGACTATGTTAGGTGTGGATTAAAAAGTGATAATGCACAGTGATAGTGCACACCTAAAAAAGAAGTTCTGGTCACATAGCTTAAATGTTCTATATCCCTCTGATAGCTTCTTTAAACAAAACTTTAGCTTCATCATCTGAGCTGAACTTTCTCTCTGAACTGATGCTTTATTTAACACATCGTGATGACTAGCATATATATCGCTTTCCTTTGCCGCTACAGTCGAGGTTGGTGCCGGCTAAGCAGTGCGTTGTCATGGTAACATGACATTGCGCCGGACCACCTAACAAAAAGGCCGCTTTATGTAAAAAAAAAAAGAAGGTATCTAAACCAAACAAATAACGAGACCAAAGTACTAAAAACTGACTGAATATTTATTTCTTTTGTAAGTGATAATGGAATAAGCTGATTAATGGCCTTTGAAGTGTGCATTGTCGGATTTAATGCACTCTGAGGAAGCAACCGTCCTCCGCTTTCCGTCAAACAGTCCACGGCGTGCGTGAATTTCTGATAATGCACACTTCATTACCCAGTACTACTTACATAAATCTTTTCTTTTTTTTGGACCATCTGTCCCCTACCCCAGTGGTCCCCAACCTTTTTGTCACCGTGGACCGGTACAACGCAAGACACGTTTACCGCGGACCGGGGGGGGGGGGGGGGGATAATAATAATTTTCCCCTTGTCAAAGCAACTTTCTAAAGACGTTTCTTTTTTGCTCATTTTGGTTGTTTGGGTTTAATTTTAGCGGGGTGTATCACCTGATGTTTGGTGTCGCGACTTTACGGATTACGCGACTACGTGCGTTAAGTTTGACAAATGTAACAGAGAATACGGTCACTTTTCAAAATAAAACATTTTTGTCGGAAAAAAAAAACAATAAAATGGAAATTGTGTTTTCTTTCTGTGCGTCCCGGTGCCAAAATTTCCACGGCCGCGGCCAAGTGTCCCGCGGCCCGTTACCGGTCCGCGGCCCTACCCCATCCCTGGTAGGGGTTACTGGGCCCCTGGCAATGGCGGCCGTGTCCCCTGAGTACTGGTTTCCTGGGCCCAGCGGTCCTCTCTCCACGCAGGGAGAGGGATCCCTGAGCAGAAGCCGGGGATCACAGGTGTCTGTGTCCCTGTGGGGTGGGTTCTGATCTTTGCCCCCGGGTGCTGGGCCTCGCCAAATTTCCAACTGTGGCCGAGCCTGGTCGGGCCATGTCTACAACACGCTATGTAAGGGGCCCCCTTACATAAATCTTCAGCCAAGTCCTGCTTGTTTTCCAACCGTCACTGCGCTTCCAGATTCTTATTGACAGAACACACCTGATCGAGGTGATTAGTAGTCAGAGGAACCCGACAACAGCTCTTTAAAGTTACACTACAGTGCTACAGCTGCATGTGAAAGCAAATGGACTGGCCTTCCACTCATGGCCTGCAGATGCTATACTCTCCTCGTTTTCTGAATGTGCATTAAAAGATTAGAAGTCATTGATTGTTGTGTGTGAGTCTCAGCCAGATGGTGGATGTGGTAAAACCAGGAGGAATGTTCATTTAAAGGCCGTTGTTTAATTTCTCTGTTTTGATCCTTTGAACAATACTTCAATTTGGCAATAGCATGAAAATGCTCAACATACATTTTTACATTTTTAAGAATTTGATATTTAATTCAGCACTAAAGTTAAGGCATCAGTGGTGAGTAAAAGCTGGAAAACTGGGGTTTAAGGGGTTTCATTAATCATCCTAATTAGCAACACAATAACCAACAAACATCTCATTACCAATTGCTGCGGTTTAGTTGGTTTCAGCTAGACTTGTTTCTGGAGACTGGTAATGACCACGGAGGCTGTTTCAGACACTTTTAAGCTTGCTTTTGTTTTTACAGTGGCTACCAGTCCTATCAGACTTCAAACAAAAGGACACCCTGTGGGGCTTTGTGCCAGGAAAACCGAGTCAACCCCTGGTCCTCCACATCGGGGATTATAACCTGGACGGCTTCCCTGACGCTCTGGCAATCCTTCGGAACATAAGTGGCAGGTAGGACAAGAGAAAAATTAGCTGGCTGGATAAAGTGTGATGCCCGAAAAGGTGTCAATTATCAGAAATTATTGGATGTTGCAAAGGTGTGAACCGTCAAACACCAAACCCCAGACTTCCGAATTAAATGGACACCTCACAGTGCGTCATTCCGTTTATACCATGGTTACTGTCTCTTCAGTTGGTAGCTGTTAGTTTTTAAGTAGTGGCAGAGAAGCCAGCAGAGGCTAGTTTTTTATAAGCTAAAGGTACAAGTAATACACAACATTATTTCAGAGGTAAAGTTCACCTCTTACCGCTTCCTTTTGTCCAGATGATGAAGCAAGAAATATTTTCAAAGAAACAAAGCCCACAGTTTTCTGGATCAGTTTTATTGAAGAAATATCCACCATTAACTCAGATTATTAAATGTTTATCAACAAACAAAACAATTTCTTTCATTAACTAATAAGTAAATGTTGAATAAACCTATGTTTAACGTTTTTGTTGTTCCAGTTACCATCTGGTGTTTAAGACTCCTAAGTAAAATAGAACAAATTTGTGCTTTTTTTGACCAGAAGTATTCACCCAGACCAGGGTATACGTTTTTTAGAATGCGTGTAGGTTTTAGATAAAAACTACCTTTATGGGTTACAGGGATAATATTCTTAATTTTTTTCCTCCAATTTTATTTTGATCTGATAACCAATGAAACCTTCGATGCTGCATTAGAATTACTTCTAAGGATTAAGTTCCGTAAAAGCATGTTTGTTTAGATCTTTTTTTATAGTAGACCCGATTAGAGCAGCTTCCTGCAGCTGCATTGTATGGCATTTTTATAGTGACAGAGAATGTATGTAGCAGGAATTATTTATATTATTTAATTAATTATTTATTTACGTTTGCAAATAAATAGAGCTCCTCTGAATTCCCACTTACCTAATGTGTGAACTATTTTAAAGTGTGGGTGACATGGCCTATTTTAATAAGCCAAAATATAGTAAATAGTCTCTATTTCATGTTGCGATTGTTTTTAATATTTTTCGAAAAAGAATAAATAGCGAAAAACGCGATATAAACAATGAGGACGGCCGCCGGCTTCACGCATTCCGCTGAATTCGCGCCGCCCTGTTTGTGACGTAATGAAAGGCAGACAACATGGCTAGCTGAACAGAAAGATGAAGTTGCGGAGATTATCATGATGATGAGTCACTTTTGCAACCGTATCGATTCGAACCCTTTTGCGAAAGTGAGGAGGATATAGCAGAAAGTAGTAGGTCTAGCGATCTCTTGAAAATGGTGGGGATTGCGTTCGGTTTCAATACTTTTTTATATCTGACATGCATTCCCATATCTTTCATGAGCTGTGGTGTTTCTTCAAAACAGTCTGCCTCAAAATGTTCGCTGCATAAAGTTGACGAAGCAGTTGGCACTAGAGGTAAGATCGGGCCTAAAAAATCCGGCCCGACCCGACACAGGCCCGCGGGCATTAAAGCCGAACTCGGACCGAACCCGACCAATTAACTTGATTTGTAGGACCGAGCCCGAAGCAAACCCGAAATTTCAATTTAACCCATAGGATTTTTGGCAGAAAAAAACCAGCCAGATTTCTTAAAGGTAAAATAATCTACATATTTTTATGATGATGAAAGCTATTTTCTTTCTAACAGAGAGTGGTTGCTGCAGCCGCGCGCGTATAAGCTGCTGTTGTGGCATAGAGTTCAGCTGGAAGCGCTGAGCATAGGTTCCTCCCTCCATGACAAATGCATTTGATCAATGAAATAACGCTGGAACACAGAATAAGAGGCCAGACAGAGAGAGTGACAGAGAGATCTGGATGATAAGCACTCGCTTCATTACGCGGAGAAATACTGCAGCCGCGGCGGTGCGCGTTTGCCTTTTCAGTTTCGTGTGTGTGTGTGTGTGTGCGCTAAGGGAACGTTCTCCCTCTGAGTTAGAAGAAGCTGGCTGTGCCTTTCGGTTCGTGCGGTAACCGTTCTGACATCCAGGATTAATAAAGAGCTGTTTGACAACCGCCGCCTAAGGAGCTTCTTTGCAGACATTACAATATATTTATTAAAAAAGTCAGCGAGAGAGAAGCCCGGCCCGAACCGACCCGAACGTAATGACTGTCATTTAGAGCCCGACCGGACCTGAATTTCGGGTCCGGTCGGGCTCGGACTCGGGCTTAAGATCTTACCTCTAGTTGGCACCCAATTCGCCCTTGTTCGCTGAACTTGTTTTGTCCATTGTTTCAGCAGCGTTTCTTGTTTTGGGAATTTATACACAGATCCACTTTCACTAGATGTATTGCTACATCCAGCTGCCACACAACGACTTGGCATGTTGATGATTAACAGATTTAAACACGAGAGAAACGAAGACTACCTGTTTTGTTTACATGCTGTCCGAAGCGGAACTACGGAAGTCAATGCCTTTCATGACGTCACAGGTCATATCGAGTTCACTTCCAGCCTGCGCTCTTAGCGGCAAATTCAAATCTCTGATTCCTTCGAACGATGTCTATTATTCATATGCTTCGGATTTTTTTCGACGCTAACTATTGGTATCAATAGAATCAGCGTTTAAAGGGCTTTTTTATTTGACAAAGCATGGCATCCACACTTTAAAACCCCTAGACGATGTATAATTTGATGAGATTATCTGTACCATTTTAACTGAAAGGAAACAGAACATACTGGAGCCTAATAACAGCAGGAGTATGCTTAGACAGCTTTGGCACATTTTTTAGCTTTCAAAATTAGAAAGATTTTTGGGAAAACTCTCAAAGTAGGTTGAATTCATTTCTAAAATCTGTTTGAAATGACTTAAATGAAGAATTTCAGCTCCTGTGTGAGGTGCTGGGCTGTCATACTGGAGCATTTGTCAATATCTGAATGTGAGGCGACGCGTCAGGGCAAAGATAATGAACCTTGTTTGCAGGGTATTGTTTTTGGCTGGACGTTTTTAACATTCAGCTGCATAATTGTCTACTGGCGAGCTCCATCACCTCGCAGCGAGGTGTGCTGTTCGAATCCCACCTGGTGCCTGTGTGTGTGTGTGTCTGCTTGGGTTTGCTCTCAGCACCACAAAATCTATATATAAAGTGAGAACAAACCGGGATTTTCTCTTTAGTGGTGAGTTCTGTGATTAAAAGCACTCATGCTGGTTTGTACCTGTGTGGTTCGGACCCGTCCCGGCTGTACCCCCCATGACTCATGTGACAGACTCCAACCCCACTGTGAGCCTGAACCGCACAAAGTCAGTTCTGAAGCGGGATGAATATTTGAACGACTATTTTTACAACCTTGACATCCTCATAATACCTCACCCTTCCAATATATTCAAACTATTGTCATACTTAATTAAATCTGCTCATTAATAAATCAAAATTTTATTAGCTGATACAAAGATTAGCTGTAAATTAAACTGGTTGCAGCCATCTTGATGGTCATGATATCCTTTTTTTTATTTTTTAGGGGGAAAAAAAGACTTGTCCAATTATTCACAGTGAACAGTGTGAATTAATGACCCTGCAGAGTAATGAAGATGAGGAATCTTTGACTGGGATGATGCAGCCGATAAGAGTGTCCTTTAAAAAGGCCTTGCAGTGTGTGCTGGGACACGAGTGCTAGGCTGTTTGTGCTTGCTAAAGGACCCGCGAGGATGATTTGTCCTCAGAGATGAAGATAAATGTCTGAAGGGTCAGGGCTTCGCTTGTCTTTGTGTGCTGATTGCCGTGTTAGAGATCGAGCGTGCTTTTGTGTGTGTGGTGTTGCGTGTGCGCTAAGATGTTTGATAGGCGCCTTTGAACTTCTGCCCACCATCATCTTCCCAACGGTAGAAGCTTTAAACTCAAACGATGGGGATAACCTTCACATAGAGATGATTTTTGTCCCACTTCTAATCCTACAAGATTCTTCTTGTCATTACAGTTGTCTTCATAGTTGTAAATCAAAATATCCTATTCCTGTTTGGAACTATGGATTATTGTAAAGATTCTTAAACGGTTTCACTTGACGTCAATAAAACGGAGGATGAAGGGAGGTCATGGTGGTGGGAAGCTCCACGTGAGCTCCAAGCATCGTCAGAAGATGCTTCTATGGGAGGAAGTTGGAAAGTAAAAATCAAACAACTAAATAATCCTAATATATAATAGTTTGGATTAATGTATTACCTTTTTTGTTAAAGGCTCTATTTTTTTTGTTTTTGTTTAAAAAGTACTGGTAATTTGGAAAATCTGTTTACAACTAGCTGTAGACACAAAATATTTAGAAAAGATGCTCTAAAGACTGTTTTGTGTCACTTTGATTTTAGAAATATTCCTGAAACTCTCTGCTTTGCTTACATTTTCTAGATTTCCAACAGTTCATTTTCAGTAAAAAGATGGAATTGTTGGGTGACTGTCACTGGCTACAAGTAGCTACTATTTATAGACATAAATGTGTAAGAAAATGAGAGTACCGTATATGTGACTGTGTTGTTTTGAACCAATATTGGAGACTTGGGCTATGTCCAAATTCCCTCCCTACTCCCTAACTGCTAAAAACAGCTATAAAGTCTAGTACTATCTATCTAGTGCCATGGATATTAAAAGCAACTCGGTTGCAACTTCTTTTTTTTTTAAACGGCAAATAAGGCGTCACCAATTTCCCAAAGGAAAAACCTTTAAAAGCAGCCTAGTTTGGAACTGATTAAAACACCAAAACCTAAGATTTGACTCTGAAGGGACAGGTCAGCTTGTGCATGAGGAAAAAGAACACATGGAGGGTAATATATCAGTATATTTATATTTAAAACTCTTCATGCTAATGGTTGAATATTTACTTTTAAAATCTGCCATATCATTACAATTTTTAACTAATTATTTTGCTGGGTTTTTTTTGTACAACCGGCAAAAATGATTATTTATTTGGTGTTTCTTGTCTTTTGGGGGGGGAAGTGAATGTATATATGACAACATCCAAACGCCAAACAGCGTTTGTCCCTTCAGAAATTTCATTGACCCACTGTTTGGAGAATATTTCTCATTTTCTCTGCTTTCTAAGCCCTTAAGCTTCTTAAAAGCCCTTTCGCCTGCTGCTAACAGTTTTAACCTTAGGTCATCTCTTAGGATTCTGTGTAAATAATATTAATTCTTTGGAATGTCACCGTTGTGGACGTTTTCTGTCACAAAGAGCATGTCCAAGGAGCTTTCCAGATGAAAAGGCTTCTGATCAGGCTCAAACCTCCACAGGATTTCTTGACTAGATCAAATGTGTTTGATTTTACTCATCATTTTAAATCCCTGTTGTCCTCTTGCCTGCGGCTACAGACGCGCCCAGGTCCATCCTGGTTTTGTCCTCGCTTTGTTTTTCATGTTGTTCTGACAAAGTGCACTCAACTAAACTAATGTTTATGCTGCTATTTAAACTTCCTCTCTCTCTCTCTCTGCACCCCACTACTTCTTTGTCTTTTACCTACCACTGTCTTCTCTTTTGTTCCACCAACTGGTTATTTATAGCTGTTTTTCAGATGAAAGTCCTGCCAGCGCTCATCACACCAGCTTGCAGCATAATGAGTGCTGATTTGAGTACGCATGGTAGAAAGACAGAGGAGGAAATGGAAGGAATCTGCTGGTTTCAGTGTAGAAATGAGTGTTAAGAGGATGTACATCAGATTAGATCAGTTTTGATTTAACAGATTGTTGTGCTTCTGTATGAGGGTTGACCCGTACAGGTTTTTGGGTTGTCCGGGTCTATGGAGGGTTGTAAAGAAAGAGCAGCCACATCTCTAGGGGAGTGCAGTCTTGCAGTCCCCTTAAAGACCCACTTAAATGAAAATCAGTTTTTTTGTGAACTGGAATCTGGATCAAAACTGGACATCTGGATAGCTCCAATATTGCTAGACATCTCTGTTGCACCGCTGGTGTTAGGCTGGGGGTGTGAGGGGCTTTAAGATAGAAGGAGAGTGTTGACAAAAGGATGATGGGGAGGGGGGCAGGCTTACTCCACACCAACAGTCCCGTCCACAACTCAGAGGTGAATTTTTGATGAACTCCTGACACTCTGCAACTTTGCTCAAGGAAACAACAGTCTTTGCTTTTGATTTTTGACTCAAATCTGCATAATTATAACGGAAAAACCACTGACAACCCTTTGAAAAGTAGATCAAAAGGAGTGGGACTTTAAGGGGCGTATGGAAATGGAATGTACCATTGTCGTGTGTGTGGTAAGTGTTTCGTGAAGTATTAGTGAGGATAAAGTAAATTAGTCCCACTTATGACGTAGGGATGATGCTGTTGTAGAGTGCCCTTACACCGTACTGTAGTCATGGCAGTGATAAGTAAGAGCGTGTAGAACGCACAAACTCCAATCTGTTGGTCTAATTTCCTAACTTCTAACAATCAGGATGCACACAGGGAGCACTAATGGGCCACTTGGGCAGGGCGCAGGGTTTTAGGGGGTTGAAAAAATAAAAAATCTGTACGACACGTCTAGATCTCACTTTTTGTAGTCTGAGTGTTTGCTACAACCTGTCGCCCGCAGAGTGCCTGTAGTAAAAAGAATTTGCATGAAAATGTTCTTTCTATTGACTCACCAAGTGGTGTTCGATCTCCGAATTTTGTCCGGTCAACCCGCATGCCCTCTACAGATTTGCTCATTTTCACCCGCTGACAGTCTGTATCCAACCATGAGGGCTGTTGTGACCAAGGCATCAGCTGTTGAATGTTTGACTGTTGAAAAGACAACATATATATAATATATAAGCAATTGTGTAATTCAAAGGAGTGAGGGCGTTCAGTGGATGTGTCAAGCAGCCAGTTCCTGTCAGTCGGTGTGGAAAAGTGGACAGCAAGCTTGTCTCTGAGGTATCGCCGGACAGCTTGCACAGAAACTCATTTCAGCTTTTCACTCAAAGATGTCAACTCATTCGGCAGGCCTCCTTCCCTTGTATTATTCCACATGTCATAACTGCAGAACCATTGACAGGAGCCAAATGTATTAGGTTGGACTTGTCCACCAAATGATGTATGAACCCCCTTTTCCCTCAGGGAAGTATGTGACCAGTAAGCAACTGTTCTCCAGTCTGCAGTCACTGCCGACAGGGTAAATTATCAACTGTGAGCGTTTTATCAACTAAATGAAGGAGGACGTGCATAAAATGTTTTTGTTTTTTGTGTTAACAGCATATTGAACTTTTGGAAGGAGTGGTTTTTTTTTAAAGGCGTACAGAAATGTATCCTTCAATAAACTGAAACAGACACAGACTCCACATCTTTTAAAGTCCGAATGGACTGTTTTGTTCTGGAAACTTCCCACATGATGTCTGACGATCGGATGATTCAGGTTCATTCAGGTGTAAATGCTGCTCTGTGCTGTTACATCCTGTGAAACACTAAGCCAGAGGAAAGTGAGCCTTACCATTATCTTCTATTAGACCAGATCAGTATGAAGCTCTCTGTTTGTGACCCTGTTCTGTATTGTCCTTAACTAGCTAAGATGAAAATGTGAGTTAGGAAGATCCTGGCCACAGATTTCTGTTTTTCTTGAGGCAACATGAAGGTAAAGCTCTATGACTGTTTTTTTTTTATGGTTTTCCCTCCTGACTCCTGCAAAAAAAATCTGTTTCATTCAGCCTCAAGGTGATTAGAGGTTTTCCAATGCAGAGACTAAGCCGTGTTGTTTTGGCTAATTATCATGAATCGACTCTGACAGGCTCCATTTTTGTGACGTTCTCAATTCAACGACATTTCCTTGTCAATCAAAAAGCATAAGCAAAAGAACACGAGCCAGATCTCACCCCCAGAGTTTCTGTAAATGACTTATTTTGTTCCTGCTGGATTAAGCCTTCATGATTTCTCCAGTCTAACTTCAGAGCAGCCTTTTCTGCTGATTATAATACATTTTTGTTTGTGCTTCTTTTTTTAAGTATTTAATCCTTTTCCTTGTGAAGCTATAGTATTCATTTCACCTGCAGTTCAGGTCAATTTAGTTAGTTAATTTTTATTTTGCTTCACTTCACTGCCTCTAATTCACAGTAGGATCTATTTTATCAATAGAAATTTAGCTGATAAAGTGATCAGCGGATTAACACTGGAGGAAAGAAAACAAGTGTGAAGTAAGAATCTGAAGTATTTGTTTAATCTTCTTATTGTCTAAACCGCAGGGTGAGAAGTGTGAAAATCCACAGAAACAATAAGAACCACAGCAGTTCTTTTAAAGATGGGAATCAACCCACTTTAATACCGTCAACATGGTGTGTAGATGCACAAGCGGGTTCCTTTAAAACCGATGAAGATGTCAATTTCATTTGACTTTCGAGACTAAATATTTCCCTCAAACTAAAACAGCTCATACCGACAATACTCTCTTTGGTTCAATTAAAAATCAGTCAGAAAATCCTCCGATCAGTTCCAGCTTTAGTGCTGAATATTGCACCTAAAGGTAAGGGATAATGGCCGATGAGGTGTCCATTATCAGAAACTGATGGACGATTCTGAGGTGTGAACCGTCCTCTACTTTGCGTTGGACAGTTTCTTCTGCAAAGTTCATTCATTTCTGATACTGAACATCTTAAAGGGTATTATCACACCTAAACCATGGTCACTTGGGAAAAAATATAAATTAAATGGTTTCGGAGCCTGCACCCACCTCGCTCTGCTGCAACTGGTGTATAGAAGTGATAAATATGCTTAAAGTCATGATACAGAGCATCAGTTTAGAGCAGGGGGGTCAAAGTCATTTTCACCGAGGGCCACATCAGCATATTGGCTGTCCTCAAAAGGCCAGATATTATTTATACATGTTACTAAATGTAATGAAAAATAAATGTAACTACTCCTTCATGTTAAATAACTCATTATTTATTAATTATAACTTTTTAAAGTGACAATTACAGTTGCATAGAAAACACAGCTTGTCACTGTAGCATAAATAGTTTTAAATTTTGTCTGCTTATTAAAACCCACATAACTCCATTAATGAAGGATCAAACTGTCCAAGTAAATAAAGAAAAGTAATATAAAGCTGAGCACATGTGAAACATTTTACAAAAAAAGACTGCACACAGCCTTGCATCTAACTGATGATTGGATGAAAACATTTTATCTGCATACACACGTACCTGCAAACATTAAATAATTACAACAGTAGCTAAACATAAATAATATGTAATCAACTAAATATATTTTTTTAAGAAATTAAAATCTTTTATGTTTTTGTGGGCCACATAAAATGACACGATGGACCACATTGTGTTAGCCTGAGTTTGACACATGTGGTTTAGATGTCAAGTTCACCTCTTATTGTTTGTTTTTGTCAAGATGATGAAGCTAAAGTTGAAAAGAAACAAAGTCTTCAAGTAGTTTTCTAGGTCACTGTGATTGAAGAAATTTCCACAATTAACTCAGTAAATGTAGATCAATAAACAAACAATGTCGTTCAAAAAATTATTAATAAAGTCATTTATAAACCTGTGTTCCGAATTTACTGTTGCTACGATAACCAATTGGTGTTTGGGCCAGTGCAATAATATAGAACACTCAGGCTATTTGACCAAAACGTCTTTCACAGGTGTCCAGATCATTTTTTAATGGGCATCCTGCAGCCAATCACAATCGAGTATTTACCTGCACCATCGTACAAAACAAAATAAGTAAAAACAAACACTATAGAATCTTTTTGTCCTTCTGTTATAGTCTACAATATTATTATTTGGTGCAAAATGTATTCTAAAAACAAAAATATAAATAATCTAAATGGAATAAAAGTGTTTCTAGTGTTGGCAGCAAAGGTGGAGAAGTTGACCTTTGAATTGAAGATTGCTGGTTTGGTCCTGTCCATGTGTCGTAGTGTCCTTGGGCTAGCTAAACACTCAACCCCACATTGCTCCTATGATTAAGGTTGGCACCAGTGTTTGGCAGTAGAGCCGTCCGTGTGTGAACGTGTGTGTGCATGAATGAATGAGACTGTGAGTGTAAAGTGCCTTGGGCTTTTAAGGTAGGTTAAAAAAAAAAGAGCTATGTAAATATGCCATTTACCATCCGCCATTCTCACTGCCTTTTAACATTTCGATTGTGGAGGTTAGGCAAAATGAAAAAAATATTGCTCAAGGATTTTTTATTTCACAAAATCTGAGCTAAAACTAATCAGAATATTTAGATTTTTTTTAATGAGTAGATAAAGTGTCAATTGTTTATTTATAATAGAAAAGTAAATGAAGGAGAATTATTTTTTTTAAATCCCATCGTCTGAATTCGTGTCTGAACGTTCAATAAACCTAAAGAGCAAAAAGGCAACACATTCCTCCTCAATAAAAACAAATGAGGAAAAGTTCAAGTAAGCAAAGTGTCAATGTACTGCAGGACTTCAAAGTAGAGTTCATTCCCACTGATGGCAGCTGCTCGTCAACTGCACCTGATGAACAGAACCTCAGCAGGTTTGCTGACCTCAGCAGCCAGATGTGAACACGGTTCATAATCAGCAGGCTGAAGTCTGGGTGTGATACAGTCTGGAAGAGATAGAAAGGAGCATCTGGTGTAAAACCTCAGCCAATTAGCTGTGTGAGAGGCTTTGCTGTATGATCGCCACAAAGCAAAAGTAAAAGAAAAACTTCAATAAATAAATAATAGTGATGCACTAAGACGAAATTGTTACAACCAAGATAGGTACTAATGAGCATGGCACAAAGACCTCATTGGTGGATGGTTGATGATAGGGGCCTGTTCCTAACTAATCAACTGCTATGTGGGATAAAAAATGTTCTCAAGTGAAATGTGGGACCATCTGTGAAAGCGAAAGTTTTGCTGAAATTTAGTCATGAATTAAGACAGAAAAAAATCTACATCAGAAGGAAAGCTTCCCCAAAGTTGCTGCTGGTGATCTCAAAGCAACCGAATGGGTTGAACTTTATTTTTCAAACGCTATCTGTATATCTTTATGTTGTACTGTTTTTGCATGACACAGTCGTAAAACCCACTATCATTGACATTTTTTACATATCACAAGCGCATGAGAATTTCTTTCACGCCATCATCCGAAATAGACCAACCAAACTATTTATGCGGCACTTTAAACCAACATATAGTTGTTTAAAGTTATTTCTATCATAAAGAGAGCATTGGAAGCACAGACACAAAGCATAGTTCACATTTTACGTTTGAAATGTATCAAAAACAATTGAGAGTTTAAAGTCAGTGAGAAAAACATGTCATTAGATGTCAAATATGTAAGGGTTAATGGCCGACGAAGTGTGCGGTTATTACTTTTTAACGCACGCCGTGGAAGCCTGAACTTCACGTCGGACGGTTGCTTCCGCGAAGTGCGTTAAAAAGTAATACCCGCACACTTCGTCGGCCATTAACCCGCTTATAACATGGTCACTTAAAAAAACAATACATATTAACCAGGTTTTAGTCCTTAATTCTTGGGGGGGTTTTTCGATTTGGATCGCTTTTCTCCAAAAAGTGGACTATATGTTACGTGATGCGGCGCATCGCGTCATGGTCTTTTAAAGAAGCCGGCGCAGTGATACAAAACATTTAAGCTAGCTGACCGGAACGTCTTTTTTCACCGTTATCACCAGTTATCAGGTTTTAATGCATACCCAGCAGCCAATCAGAATCGAGTATTCAACCGGACCATGGTATAAATAAAATATAATCTAATGCAATAGTCATAAAAGAAAACGGTGCCACATCTGTAAATATATATGGAGATAAATTTGAATGCGTCAGAATCCATCTGGGTGTTAAGATAGTTATATGTGTACTTAAAATTCATTGAGTACTACTTAGAACAGGAACATGAATATAATAAGTTGTGGGGGTTAGGGATTTCACTATTCCTGTTTTCAAACAGAACTGCTCAGAGGATGTTCAATTGGCCGTTCTGCATGTCAATCAAGTGACGTATTACACTGTGATGATGATGATTCGCTGATGTTTTTCTAAAAAAAAAAGATTTATTTTTATTGATCTGGTCTAGACTCAAGACCAGGAGTGGGCAAACGTTTTGACTTTTGGGCCACAAAGGGTTATAAAGTTTGACAGAAGAGAAAACTCAAAAGAAATGCTGTATGAATGAATGAATGCAGACTCATTTTTTGCACCTAAACCAAGTGTATGATGCACCATCTATGGGTAGACACCTGATATACAAGGAAAATGAAACAATAATTAGGATTAACAATATCATTTATTTATATTTTAGTGCCAAGAATAAGTAGTTTAATGGGCCGCATATGGTCCCCCGGCCATAATTTGCCTACCCCTGTTCTAGACCACGAGGGTTTGAATTTTTAAGGCTTTTCCTACTTCTCACTCCCTTTGCTATATTTGTATTTTTCCCGCACAGTTTTTTTTTGTCCCATAAAGTATATGTCGGAAATAAAATATCATCATCAAAATCCATGACTGCATCAATGGTAAAAATGTTCAATTTTTTGGGCCCCCAATAGAGAAGACCTGGTCACCAAACTGTTGAAACTTCTCCAGGTTTTTGAGGGTTTTTAAAGCCTTGACATTTCGGTATTTACTATCCCAGAGTATTGAAAGCACCGTATGTTTTCCTATCATCAAAGCAACATCTATAAACAGAAAAAAACCTATGCTTGAAAAAAGAGAGGATTTGCCACCTGCTAGGTGTTAGGTACACCAGGAAAGATCCTCTCTGGAAATAACATCAAATGAAGGTCACACTTAAACTGCTTGCATGTATGTGTGATGTGTAATTGTGTGCATCAGCCACGAGCCCTCTTAGAATGGGATTATCCTTGGCTGGATTCTTATGGTTTCTTTTCTACTTACGTTCTGATTAAAGGACAGCTTTAAAGTGCGATTGCCTTGGGCGACTTGCACATAATTGTATGTGTGCATGTGTCTAATGTGCACATCAGCTTGTGTTTCAGGAACAGAAAAACTACATTCAGATTACCATCTCTGCATCCTTCAATGCTGAGGCTACAATTTGTTCTGACCTTTAATCTGAGAAGATGAGCGCTTTTTAGATTAGACCAGTAGATTACAATAAAACATGGTTTCATCACAGCTCAGACGCATTCACACAAACTCCATTTAACTCTTTGGAACATTTCATTTAGTCGTTTAACACAAGAAAACTGCTCTTTCCCAAAAGATAAACACGTTTTTAGTGTCTCAGTTAATTTTTATTTATTTATTGTTAATTAAACATGTCTTTATATTGATTTTTTTTTCCTTACACCAGAAATCTGGTTTGTTTATAATTTTCCAAACATTTTTTCTTGGCAGCATTTTTGCTATGATGTGTATTTATTGACTTTATTTTTAGCTAAATAGACATTTTTTTTAACTTTCTGTTTACGTGTTTATATATGTATTTTAAGAAAGTCTGAATAGAATAGAAACCAACATTCTATAGAGTACTTCGATTTCTAACTAAATCTACACAGTTAATATTGATTTAAAGCATAAATAATGACGTAGATTATTTCATGTTTTTCAGAACTGGTTTACTTCTTCCATTTGAACTCTGTTATACAGAAAAACAAACATGTATCCTGACAGCAGCTTTCGCTAGAAAAAACACATCACAATCCTTTTAAAAAAAAACACACATTTAAGACATTTTAATTTACTTTTATTTTTTTTTATCTAAATTTTGCAAGAAATACACAAAAGAAGTGAGAAAATTCTTTGTGATTGTTACCTAGAAAAATTTAGAAAATATTACATTTTTACGGATTGTTTGTCTAATATTATATTTAAAATAGCTGGAATATGCCATGAGCTACTTCCAACGTTATAAAGTGAGATGTTGGTTGGTTGGTTGGTTGGTTGGTGGTTGATTTTGTAGCATTGTAGTCATACAATCAAAAGAATTCACACAGATTTATCAAACTCATTACAGAATTGATGAAATGCATAGATAAAAATAGACACAGTTGAGCCACATTTGCTTAATTAAATATAGTGATCATTAACTAAAGTCATGTAGAACTTGATATATTACTTGATATTCCTTCTCTCACGTTTTCATTCTTCAGCCGATTTTCGACCTCAGCATTGCTGTTGGTTTGTATCTGTCTACAGTTCAAAGCAGCAGTTCTTTGGTGTTAGTTTGTTCGAGATCTAACTATGGGAATCAAAGAGTTCTAAAGATCATCCTGAAAAACCAAACAGATCTTTTCTCCGGTCAGCTCCTAGACCCTGTCATTTGTTTTAAGTTATCCATGGTCACGAGGTAATTTCCATATTGTGGGATCAATAAAGTTCTATTTAATTCTATCCATTAAAGAGCCTCATTGACACAGTTCTGTTTCTAATCAACCGGTCAACATGCCCTTGAAAGCGTTTGAACTGCCAGGGATAGAGGTAAAGGTGACTCCATGTGGGTTTCTCAGGAGCTTTGTGTGGGGGTGCAAACGACTCTCAACATCTATGGTGAATCTCCCAGTGACAAGAAAAATTAAACTGAACTTATTTTTCTCTTGCCTTTCATCAGAGTCAACAAATTTTGTGAAATTGTGTGACCCCGCCTACACGGCTACATTTCATTTTCTTCCCTTTTTTAAAAACCAACAGTTTCTTTTCTTGTGTTGTCGCTCTAATTTGAAGATGCACTCCAGTGAAAATTGTGGTCTTGGTGTTCTTAACATGTTCTTGTAGCATTTTTCTGGAGATGAATATTGACAAAAATTAAGGTCACCATTGCATTTCTTAGTATTTCTTTATTTAAGTCGTTGTGAATCAGGAGCAGATTGAAAATTGAAAACAAGCTTATTTGTGACGCCACACAATCCCTGCTCCAAGGTCTCATTGCTTTCAGCAACATGGATGGGAAGGGGGGCGGGGTTGCTCCATATCAAAGGTCCCGCCCACAACTCAGAGGTGAATATTTCTGATGAACTACTGCTGCTCTGCAGAAATGATGTCTTAGAAAACAACACAGGTGTTTTCATTTTGCTTAAAAATCGTATGAAGACCAAGACTTTTAATTAAAAGATGATTGGAGTGGGTCTTTGACAACTTCTGCCATGATTTCAATGATCAAGAGGACAAAGGGAATTCTTTGGATCCTAGGAACCCTATATATTATTATCAGTGTGTTGATTTTGTTTACGGTAAATACATTCTTTCTTTAGCAATCATAGGCACTTGTCAGTATGTACTAGTGAGAGAAATCCATTTGCCTTTTTTTTCTCTTCTTGGCCAGAGTACTTTTGAGCAAAAGCAGTCTTAGATCAGCAGCTGCACGATGTTCCCTTGCAGTTTGGTCCACTCGAGAATGCAGTGTGCGAGAAAATCAAACAGAAGAGCTATGAATCTTTTTTTTTTTTTAACCAATTGAACAGAATCCACAGTCCTGGTTAGAGCGTATAGTAGGCTGTAAGTTGTCAGAGACGACTCAAAAACTGACATTTTTCCTGTTTAATGGGATCAGTTAAAGCTCTTTAAACCTTTTCTGTTTGACTGTTCTTCTCCCTTCATCTGCTGAAGGGGAGTAAGCGCCTCGGATGTCCGAAAATTCCCACAACTGCAGAAAAAATCTGGCGAGCGCACACCCACACAGAGAGAAAATCCTCTGCTTATGTCGAGCCAACAATTACAACAGTTGTCACCCAGAAATGCAACAGTGCTATGTTAATAGAAATGCCTTTAATTGGGCTGCATCGGAGTCAGGGCTTCACTCTAAAGACTTCATGAAGTGTTAATTTGCTTGCCCTGGTCGTCCACAGTCCCATTCAGTCTGAAAACCTGTTTTGTGAGATGTTTGTCTCGTCAACATAAATGTAGTTCTAAATGTAGTTGTAATATAGGAAATCTCCTATTTGTTCTGCCATTTATATTTTAGTTAGCAGCTAGGTGAAGAAAGTTTAGATTCTGCTGCAGATTTTCTGGGCTTCATGTCCGGTCAGTAGATCTACTCCGCTCCCGTTTACCTCTCCTCTGTGATCGTGACTACAAACAATCGTTGCTACGGCAACACGATGGGTGTTAAAATTAGAAGCATTCTGTTTTTCACAACAGATTTATTTTTTGGCCTTTTGAGACTCTGACAGGATGGCAGAATTACCTCCTTCAAATTCTTGTGAGCAGCGACAGACGGGCAGGACGAAGCACAGCCTTTCTCTGTTGTGGTGGTGTCGTTGTTCTTGCCCTCACAGTGCTTTCCGATCGCATAGATCACTCTTTTTTAAATAAATCTTTTTAGTATCATGCAGTTGAATCACATTCCCCAATTTCTGGGCATTCTGTAGAAAAGTTATCATATCATTTTTAAGTTGAGTTCTTTGAATCTGATCAAGAAAAGGCTTTTCATGTAGGGAGTCTGAGCAGATTTGATGAGAAAACAGCTCTTTCTGGGTGATATTTTTGTGAAAATCATCATTTCTAAGGGTTTCTGCTACTTCTATCACTTAGCATAAACACAAAGGACTTTTTTTTCATTCCCTCCTATATTAACTACATAGTAAGCTTTACAGCTCTCTCAGGGATTGAGCTCACGAGGGCCCTAAAGTGGTAAAAATACAAATAAAAAGCCAGTGCTTTAGAAAAAAAGCTCAGAACTTTTAGGGACAGGGAGCTAAAAGGAAACCTTGACTCTGGCTGTAAAGTCAGTTTAGATGCTGCTACAATCAGGATGCACTGTTGGATACGACCCTCTGAATATTTTCACCAACCGCTCAGAATTCAAAGCATTGAAGCTCATCAAAAACAAAATGACTGCGTTCATTGAAACTTAAAAAAATAAAAGCTAAATGGTTGTCATTTCCTGTCAGTGTGTTGAGCGGCTCCACAGCTGCAGAGCTCAGCCTGTTGGATCTTCCTACCCTTCACCTCATCCAGCCTTCGTGCTAGATCAATGACTGTGATATAAGTCTGCTCTGCTTCCACAGAGCTGGTCAGGCTGAGCCTATAATTACTTTAGGATACAGTTTGATTCCTCTACAACAATAAAATTGCTAATGGCAGGTAATAAACGCTCTTTACTGTGATCCTATAAAAGATTGTGTACTCTGTCATGCAGTTTTATCTTTTTCCTTCTTGCGCAGCTTCTGCTAATTCCAAGAAAGACTCTCAAGGATCAGATTAATGCAGATGTGCACTGAAGCAGTGAGTAAACAGAAAGATATGCAGACTCCCTTTTGACTTCCACATGTCATTTTTCATTTGCCTAGAAATTAAAATGCATCTAACCCTGGAGAAGGGTTAGATGGGAAAGGATTGTCATTATTGCTTTCTTCTTCAGCATTAGGGGTTCATTATTTCCTCCGCCAACACAGTAGCTCTGTGCAGATGGGGGGGATTTGTGGGCAGGGCTGTGCTGAAGAGTAAAAATTTAGGCTGTGCTCTCTGGAAAAACTGTCAAGGGAAGCATATGGCATTTAATTAGAGTCTGCAAGTGTTGTGAAAGTAGAGGTGTTCTAAAAAATTAGAATATGTTTGAAACATTAGATCAAAATCTTTAAATATTTCCCCTATGTATTATATTTCTCCAGCTAAAAATTGGTTTATTAGGAAATATTAATTTAAAAGTATTTAATAGTTGAGCAGTAATCACTACCCTGCTTTGGGAGATGCTTTTAATGGAGAGATTGGTTTCAATTATGAACCTCCCAAAAATGTATTTTTTCATCTACTACCTTTTGCTTCTCCTTAAAATTTAAACACATATAGAAAAACTTCCCTGAAATGGCCCTAACCTCAACACTTCCATGGAACTTTCTAAATAAAACCACTGTCCTAGTTTCCTTCCCAAGGGGTTTCCGGTCCGGCATTTATTTTTTTGTAGGTTTGAACACCTCCGCCACCACATCCTCGTCTTTTTCCACCATGCCAATAAAGATTTTAATTTGAGCAATTTTTGTCTTTTATATTTAGCAAGTTCCTGCACCCATCTAGTCTGTTTTTAACAAACAGCTAGCAATGAAGCAAAAGCTCACTTGAAGACTCCATCAGATACATATTTTTTCTTATTCTCAACAATCATCTTACGATGCTGGTAACTCAGCCCCTCAGCCCCATGTGCCAAAGTGTCGGAGAGAAGGAAACTTGCCCCTGGTGGTTATGGGTTGGCGCCAGTGTTTGGCAGTGGAGCCGCCATCAGTGTGCAAATGTGTGTGGGTGTGTGTGCATGGTAAAATGGACGCACTTTGGACCTTCAAGGAAGGTAGTAGAGCGCTATATAAGTACGCACCAAATACCATTTATACAAGTATACACCATTTACTATTTAACATTTATGTAATAAATTTACTATTTTCAATAAAAGTGGAAAACGGTTTGTGATAGTTGTCTGGTAGAGGTCAGATGTCGCCTCCTGCTACACATCTTTGCACTCCTCAAAAGCTTGGTCCTTGTATATTTGCTCCCCATGGTAACCAAACATAGTTTTGATCAACAGAACCTATAAATTCAATCTCAAACATTCTTTGACAGTAGTCACATTAGGACATAAGAACAGGTCAAATATGCGACAAGAACAAACAAGATGTCATATAGGTATGAGAAGCAAACTATGTAAGGATAAACTTCCATTAGTTTTCACATGTATGTGAAATTTGTTCTCCGCATTTGCCTCCTCTCCTGGGGGAGCGGTGACCTGCAGACACAGCCATGCTAGGGAATCATTTGGTGGTTTAACCCCAAATCCAACCCCTTCATGGCGAGTGTCAAGCAGGGAGGCACTGGGTCCCATTTTTAGAGTCTTTGGTATGACTCCTTAAATATTACCAGATTATTAAAACACATTTTTGGAAACATTTGAGCAATTTAACCAAACACCCAAATATAATTTCCTGAAAATAGTCTAAATACTAAACAACTAGTACTAAAAATACTTGACTGTTTTGTCAAAAGCTCACTTTGAGATTGTCAAAACTTTACACACAGCAACAAAACGCACTACACAACAAAACAACTGTCACTGTTCACAGAACGGGTCTTGCTGCAGGTTTGGGTTTCAGTGTTGGCCCAAGGCTTGGTGGGGTGCAGGCTTGGTGCGGGTCTGGGTTTTGGTCTGACTTGCCTTGCTCTGTTATCCTTCTTTGAAAAGCTGCTCAGTTGTTCATTTCAGTTGTGTGTTGATGGAGATCGCTGTGTAGGAGCAGAGTTTGAGTTTAGCCTCTTTGTGTTAACTTTCACATCTTGTGTGTTGTGAACACCAACTGTGTTTTAAAACTGAGAATGTGTCAATGTGTTCTCCAAAGAGTAGGTAGACTTAGTGTTTTGCGAATTGTGTTTTAGGTGAAGACCAGAGCAATGTTTTTTAAGAAAAGGGTTGAAGCAAATGATCGTCTGGTCTAGAGAATGGCACTTAGTGCTTTAGCAGTTGGGAAAAACTGTAATTCATCACTTCAAAGACGATCTACGTCAACCCATAGTTTTATAACTGGTGTTCAGCACACTTGACCATGCTAGAAAGCATTAGAGTTGTTCTACACAATACCTACATTAACTAGGTGCTAGGTCAAACAAGGCTTCAAATCAGATATAGTAAAAAGAACCAATTGCAAACATTTTATTTTATTTTAATCCACACGTTGCTCCAAAAACACCATTTTATCCATCTTATCCAACCAGCCATTTTTTTCAGATCTTTCTCTCATTGAAAAATTAGAACACCGCCAAAGAAAGAGCAGTTCCACTGGGACCATTAAGTATAGACCCAGATATCCACATTACATATGGTACCCGGTTGTTATACCGGGATTCTCAGTACAGGCTTACTTTTCTTTTTCTGCTAAACAGCACAGCTCGCGTGCAACTTTTTCAACAGCCCTGACAGTTGATCTCATTACAGCTGTTTTCTTCTCAGTGAGTGGGAGAGTTGCTCTCTAAAAGACGTCAGTAAAACTTTTTCTTCTTTTTAGAGGTAATACCACAACTCTAAAGTACTTCCAACATGGGCCTTCATTAGTAAATCCTATTCTTCTGCTCTTCAGTACCTTTACTTCACTTTGCTTTAGCTATTCAGATAAAGCAAAGATTAGCACAGATATGTTCTTTCGGGCATCATGGTGTCATGGTTTGGGTTTCTTTGTATTGGTTTTTGCTTTCTGTCATGTTCTGTCATGGTTGAGTTCTGTTTCCTGTTTTATTTTGAAAGGTTTCCTGTCTTGTCATGTTTTTGAGTTTTACTTCCTTTGTCCCAATCTGTCCTGATCATGTTCACCTGTGTCTTGTCTGTCCTGTCTGTATTTAAGTCTCGTCTCTGCCTTCCTCTTGTGCTGGTCCGTTAACGTCATTAATGTCTTCCATGGTTTCATGCTTTCATGCTATGCCACGCCACAGTAAGTTTAGTTTGGTTTTGTTATCCTGCTCTGCGGCGCTTTTTGTTTGTGATTAAACCCCTTGCCCTTGAACCGTGTGCCTCCCGTCTCTGCATTTTGGGTCCTTCACGCTACCACAGCCCTCCCTATGTAACACATGGAGTTCATGTTCCTTCATTTCTAAACCAAAATAAGTAGCCAAAATTCCAGATTTAAAATTATATTTTGTGAGGCAATAAACTGTGAGTTCATGTAGACTCAAGAGTTTGAATTTTTCTAAAGGCATTTTAAATGTTTTTGTTTTATTGCTTAAAATATAATTTCCCTTACGTGCTTGACGTCCATACAAATACGCTTATATATATATATATTTTTTTTTGTTAGCTTTTGTGCTAAAACTGATTTATCAACATGTCACTCCCTGCCTGCCACAAAAATAGTACAATGTCAGCCCCCAGCTAAGCTGTTGTAGCTTTCACTGATAACTGACCAAAGTGTTGCTTCTGTGCATTGAATAAAGCCAAACAGAGGTGGTTGGAAGCCAAACCATTTTAGTTTGTTATTGTCTCTGACAGCAATCAGCTCTTCTCTGGACTCGGGCAGACGTCACATTCACAGCACACAAATGCTCTGCATCCATCCACTGCCCAGAGGGAGACGGAGCGCCCTGCTAGCTGTGGGCGTTTGATGCTGAAGTGGCCCGCCCCGCTGCATAGGAGCCCCCTGTTGCAGCAGAAATGGCTTAAATGTCACACTCCGTCCTGCGAGTGTGTATGCAGTGCGAGCATCCCGTGTAGCGCCGCATGCAGCGGTGCAAGGTGCGAAAAAGCTATTTCTGGAATTCAGAATGAGGTCACAGATGGAGACGGCTGAACTCTGTTGTACCTCGAAACGCTGCGTGACAGCACATCCTTATGTACTCTGTGCTGCTTACCGCTGATTACCGGTGATGGCAGCAATTGAAACTTTTATTGCCCTTCAGAACACACCTTCAATTATCTTTGAAGCAGCAGGCCAAGCCTCAAGAAGATGCAGCACATCTTCTCGTGTGTTCAGGCTGCAGAGGTCAGAGGTCAGACTGTAACAGAATATTGTTAACCTCTGCCAGAAGCAGCTTACTTGACAATCCTCCACAATCACCAAGAGGAAAGTGCATGTTTTTTGCTTTAGTTCCAGCACACACAGTAAAACCTGGTTGTTTTTCTGTCACGTTCTCACAGATTTTTTTGTTGTTGTTGCTTTTTTAATGGGGATCCAGAAAATACCTTCCAGGATTGAAGCTAAAGTTCAGAAGTTGCTTTGTTTGTTTTTCTTACTATCCCAAAAGTTACATTTGAGAATTGTAAACAGTTATTGTCACCTATGACTGGATACATAATTTGTATGATTTACTTGCACATTATAAATAAATTAACAGTCAGTTAGGAGCGTTTCTGCCAAATGCTGCAGTGACAGTAAATCAAACCTGATTTTTTTTAGAGATTTATGCGGAAAATGTCTGAAAATCTGTCAATTCATGATGTAATGACAGCTTTTTTTATCGACCTTTAAGGTCTCAGTTTGTTTAATGTCTCAAATATCAAGACCCATTGTCTGTAGGTTTGATTAGTCAAATTTATTTGTTCTTAGAAAGTTTCCTGTTTTCTTTAGCTTGACACCAAAAACAAATAAAGGGTTATCATTTCCATTTCTAGCTTTTAGTCAGCTTTTCTTCTAGTTTTTAAAACAGTTTTCACCCACAGATTACAAAGCTGGACGTCTTCGTCTTATGAAGCTCATAAATTATTTTCAATTTTTGCGTTTTCTTTTGTCAAATACATTACTTTTTAAACCTGTTAGAACACTTCAATGTTCCCATTTTTTTTAATAGAAATCTTGTCAGGTTGATGTTTTGCTTCACTATGAAACAAAAGAGGAGTTCAAATAAGCATCTAGAGTTAAAAAGCCTGAATTAATTTATAGACCAAAAAGGCGTTCTAAACATTACATTCATCAAAGCAGCCACCTTATACAGGCAAAACTGAAAAATGTAACTTCACAGAAAGTTCCTTCCTCCGTCACCTGTCCAGTTTACTCCAAAGCAAATGAAGGGGGTTCCAACCTGGAGACTGTGCTGCCCACTCCATGTTTTCCATTTTGTCCTCAGGTAGAACTTGGCATAGCTACATTTACGTTTGGTTGGTGTTTGGGTTTTTAAGTCATTATCTCATAAGATTACCTTCTGATCAGGCACAAACTAGAGGAAATGCTGCTGCAGGAATGATGTGGTAGCTTTTTTGGTCACAAAACACTGGTTCCAACAAAACAGCCCCACACCATCACACTTCCTTCTCCGTGTTTAACAGTTGATGTCACACATCTGGAGCCAAGTTTTCACCTTTCTGATGGCATAAGGGGAACCAAAGATTTCAAACTTTGGTTCACGGCTCTCTAACACCCTCCGATCTTCAGTGGTCCAGTGTTTCCTGGCCCTGGCAGACCTCTTTTCCTTGTTCTTACATCTTGACAGTGCCTTTCTTGTTGTAACTCTTCTAACCACCATGCTGCTCTAAGTCTCCTCTTTTCAAAAGTGATTTTTTTTTTATTCTCAGTTAAAACTGAGACTCTTCTCCACTCTACAGGCAAGTTGCTATTCTTAAAACACAACAACAGTATGATACAGTTTAGCTACAAATTACAAGGTTTCGGTATCCTTTTGTCCCAGCACTGATTTTTATACTGAGGTTTAGTCAGTATTCACGTTCAGTTGGAACACCTGAAGGAATCCCTTTTAAAGGCTGCTCATATCATCTTTTAATCTTTTGTAAAAGCGTTCCCAATGGTCTTTTAGTGATAATTATGCCATTTCCACCCACAAAAAAGTGTTTTTTTTTCTAGGACATAGATTCTGCAGAGCAGCAGTAGTTCATAGGACCTTCACCGCTGAGATGTGGGCAGAACTATTGGTGGGGACTGCCCCCTTTCCATCACCTATAACTGACAACTATCTATTCACACGTTCTCCCGCTAGCTTACAGGCTCTCTCACCCCCAACCTAACATTAGCAGTGCCGCAAACTTTGGTGAGCAATATCAGAGTTATCCAGCCGTACAGCTTAGATCCAGATTCCAGCTCAGACGAGGAAAACAAAGACGTACACGGATGTATTTGTCTGCATCGGAATGGAGCAGAGCAGGGAGTTGAGATTAGTTTTATGTGCAGTGAGCAGCAGCTGCCCGCATCAACTAGGTTCCTCTGATGAATAAAAGTTTGTAATCACTGTAAAAATGAGATTTTTTTGATTGTAAAATGGAAAAATCTGGCAGAACGCCTGACAGTAAACCCCCCCTTACGGACAGCAGAGCAATCATTAAGGTTCTCAGTCCATCAAAGCTCACTGATCCCAATGTTGTTAATGTTTCGTTGTAATTTTGATCGTTTCCATCACATTAGTTTTTAGTGTTACTGCCAGTTCACGTGGATCCTTGTGTCTGCGTGCGCCTTCATCTATCAGTATTCATCCCGACCAAGCAGCTGCCAGGAGCGTAGCAGGCTGTTGCTAGGCAATGCCACTTACAGTCCAGCCTTCTCTGTATGTTGACGCAGGGAAGCTGTGTTTGTGTCTCTGCTTTTTGCTAATGCCGCAGCAAAAAGTGAAGTAATATGAGACATTTGGGTTGTTTGACCTGCAGAGTTTTTCGCAGCAATCTGCTTTGACCTCCGATGACTTTAGAAAAAGAAAAAAAAGTAGAAAAAGCAGCGTATAGAGGCATGAAGAGAAAGGATGTTTTTGCACCGAGCAGATTAATTAAAAATCTGTTATTACTCTAATGTTGAGCTAAATTTAGAAATATGCAGATCTTTTTCCAGGAATCTGAAGCTCCCTTCAGGCAAGAGCTGCTTTCCATTAATGTGGTGCCAGCCGAACACGCCTGTGTCATGTTTGAATGACTGCCTGTTGCTTTTCCAGCACATGTTGCAGGTGCAGTATGACCCAGCGTGGGTCTGTACATAAATGCATCTTGCACCTTGCAGCACAGAACTCCTGTGGTACAGCTGCATTAACAGCCGTGCAGCGCCAGCCGTGATGGGCTCGTTCAATAGTAAATAGCGGCAAACATTGTTAGAATTTTATTTACATTTATCAGCACCTGCACTTCTCATTAGGATTTAACTTTTAAACATGAAAAACTATTGTTATTAAATGTATTGGGCAGAAATGTAATAAAACTGAATTATATATTTACAAAGCTTCAATGATCCTTAGTTTCCTTTCTCTTTTTTTATAATAACGCTAAACAGAGATTTGCACAGACTGTTGCTCACTAAAGTTGGCACTTGTCTCTTTGTATGAGCTGCTGCTGTTGTGTCAGCTGCTGCTTTCGGGAACCCTCACTGTGAACGGCTTGTCATCTCGTGTTGCAGCTTCAGGCAGTGCTGTTGTGAGGAAACAGACATGCAGGACATTTCTGCAGAGCACAAACAAAGAAACCTGTACCTACAGTGCAGCCATGCATCAGCAGCTCGCCGCAGCAGACAGACAACACAAATGTGTGCGTGGTTGTCAAGACAGTTGTTGCAATACATTCAAATGTCGAGTTAGACGCCATAGATCATTTGATCGTTTACTAACAAGAATGTATCTAAACTAGTTAAAGTTGAACCTTTAACTGCTTATTTCCTAAAGCTAAACGTTCTTCTATAGTGAGACAAACTGCTGATCCGAGGACTGAGCAGGCAGCGGAGGGATCCCTGCTGCCACCGCCCTCCCGTCTCTGCCATCCTTTGAGAGGACTGTTGTTGTGATTTTGGGGCTATATAAATAAAATTGAATTTAATTGTTCACGCCCGGCCCCTGGACATATCCAGATGTACTTCGCCTTAGGGATATAGTGGTTTAAGAAAGTGTATGGAAAAATAAATAATAATTCAGAGAGCTAATTCTGAGCTAAAGTAACTGGCCGACTGTAGCTGGTAGATAGGTAACAAGAAAGAAAAAATCTGAAAAAGAAAGAAAGTTGGATATTCTGATCCTACTGACGTTTTTTTTGTTGTTTGTTTGTTTTTTTACTGCTGCAACAGTCGGCTGCCAATTAGCCTACTTTAACTCTGCCTACTTGCTGAAAAACAGCCCCAAGTCATGATGTTTCCACCTCCATGCTTTATAGTAGGTATGATGTTCTTTGGATGCAACTCAGCATTCTTTCTCCTCCTATCAACATTTTCCTACCAAAAAGTTCTATTTTGGTTTCATCTGACCGTAGGACATTCACCCAATCCTCTACTGGATCATCCAAATGCTCTCTAAAAAACTTTAGACGGGCCTACACATGTACCGGCTTTAGCAAGGGGACACGTCTGGCCCTGCAGGGTTTGAGTCCCTGGCGTTGTAGTGTGTTACTGATGGTAGCCGTTGTTACTTTGGTCCCAGGTCTCTGGGATTTTTGCTCCCCGTTCTTGTGATCATTTTGACCCAACGGGGTGAGATCTTGTGGAGAGCCCCAGATGAAGGGAGATCATCAGTGGTCTTGTATGTCTACCATTTCCCAATAATTGCTCCCACAGTTGATTTCTTCACACCAAGCTGCTTACCTATTGCAGATTCAGTCTTCCCAGCCTGGTGCAGGTCAACATTTTTGTTTCTGGTGTCCTTAGACAGCTCTTTGGTCTTGGCCATAGTGGCGTTTGGAGTGTTACTGTTTAAGATTGTGGACAGGTATCTTTTATACAGATAACCAGTTCAAACAGGTTCCATTAATACAGGTAACAGTGGAGGACAGAGGATCCTCTTCCAGAAACAATTACAGGTCTGTGAGAGCCAGAAATCTTGCTTGTTTGTAGATGACCAAATACTACTGTCCACCATAATTTACACATAAATTCTTTAAAAAACAGACAATGTGATTTTCTTTTCTTATTTTGTATCTCATAGTTGAGGTGTACTTATGATGAAAATAACTGGCCTTTCATCTTTTTAAGTAGGACAACTTGCACAATTGGTGGCCAAACACTTTTGCCCCACTGTAACTCCAGAGTGTTATTAAAGAACAGCAACATGGTTTCACATACTTTTATTAATTCATTAAATATAGGTTTTAGAATGTCAAATATGAACAAATACATTCGTTTTTATTAAGTTATCAACAAAAACACAAAACAAGATCCTGAAATGTCAAGAATCTCAGAAAAATATTTAAAAATGTTTTAAATTCTCAAGTCAAAACAAAAACTGTTTTTTTTTCTAGTGTAAGTTATTCTTTTTTATTACATTGTGTTAAAAATGTATATTTTAAGCTGAACAACCAAGATTCATTGGAGCTCATGAAGCTTGTGAAAGCTCCCATAAAAATCTCACTGTCTATGGGCACTGGATAAAACGAACGCTTCAAAGAGAGATGGAAGGAGGGTTTTCTGAGGGGAGGCCATCGGTGTGTTTCAGTCTCATCTGAAAAGATCTCATTTGGTGCACCCACATCATGCTTTGTGGAAGTAACGCACAGAGTTGAACAGGGTCCCTTTTGTCGTTACAAAACAGTGAAACGGCAGATCCAGCTGGAGAAGAATCCAGCCCAGAGGAAAGAAAATAAAAATGAAATAACAGGTTTTATAAAAAAAAAAGGAATGTGGTTTTATTAGATCAGCCAATCATTCAGATTTGAGAAATCAGTGGATGACAGACGTAGAGAGGATGGACTTAGTCAGGTCACTGTGGTCTCCAGGCATTTTTGAGGATGAGAGAGTAAAGGGTCATGGGTTTGATTATCTGGTCAGGCTCCTGCCAGCCCTCTGGTCCTCCAGAGTCCAATTAGTAAGGAGGTGGGCAGAGCCGGAGGCTGTGGAAGACACCCTTCATAAAAACACACAGATCAGCACTGACGCAGGACTCCTCCAGTAATCAAAGCCTTCAGGCTCATCCAGATACTCACACACAGAATCAAAGTGTGTAATGTTTATCCTATTACAACCTTCTAGTGGAAAAAAATGTTTGCAGCTGTAGCAGATTCTACTGTATATGAATTATCCTTACATTTTGTACGTGCGCATGTTAATCTTTTGCTTGTTTAGTGTGGGCTTGATGCTCTCGTGTCTGTGGACAGAAATACTTTCTTGCAGGGTTGATACTACTCCCGCGTGTGCACAGATACACAAGGAGACAACACTGTATGTACCCCTTTCCTAATGGAAATAATTGACACTATAGCCACTAAAATAACTTGAAACTCATAAAAGTATTCTTAAAATAAAAGTACACTTAAAAATCCAATAATAAAAAGCCAACAAAATTCCTTTTTGAGTCCAACTCCGAGCATCTTTTGAACTAATTTTAAGCAGTTCCAAGTGTTCTTTTAATGAACATTATGCTGTTTTTAGCCCAAATCAGAAAACCTGTCGTTTTATAGGACATAGTTTCTGCAGAGCAGCAGGAGTAGATGCATCAGAATGGAGCAGAGCAGGGACCTCGTGACCTGCCTATGTCACAAATATAATCTTTTTTAAAGTGCATTTTTGGTTGATTCACAACAATTTGAATAAAGAAAAACTAAAATGTAATTTTAAGCTCCATTTTTAAAATATATGTCCCACCATGATAAAAAAAAATGCCACAAGAACATCTTAAAGGGCTTATATTACGATAAGCCAACTTTTTTTAAATCAAATCAAATCAAACTTTATTTATATAGCACTTTTTCAACATATATGTCACTCAAAGTGCTGTGCATAAAATGCGATCAAACTTAAAAACAAGATGACAACACAGATAGTGCAAACCCCCCCCCCCCCCCCCGCAAAAAAAAACACAAACACACACATACACACACAACACTTAAAAAATAATAATAAAAAAAAACAATAAATAAATAAATAAAAAAGGGATAAAATGACAGAATGTAGAGACCGGCATTGTCCTGAAGTGGGGAAACTATATTTTGGGGACATGTCCACATCAGCGACCCCCCAACCCAAGTTCACGGAGAACACTACCACAGGACCCCCCAGATCCGATCAAAATAGTCAGACCCAGGAGATCCCATTGCAGCAACCCCGTTCACCTAGAAGGGTCAGTCACCGATGTGGAGGATCCCTCAGAGGAAAACACTGGAATTTAATCAAATGTAAAAGGAATAAAATTAAAATATATATAAAACATGAACAAGAAACAAATAACTACAGGAACCTTAATAGACATATGAAATGGTAAGAGCGACTTAAAAATAAATAGAATGAACAAATAGATAAATAAATGTATTTACATACACAAATAAAACTAGTAAAAAGAATAAATAAATTAAAATATCAAATAAATTCCTAAAATTCAACTAAAAGCTAAATTAAAAAGGTAGGTCTTAAGCCTTCCTTTAAAAACATGAACAGTCTGTTCAGTGTATTATAATGTTCATTCCTCCAAACAAACAACAATGGTATTTTGATCCATCAATGCAATTCTGAGTATTCCTCTAAAAACCTGATCTCTGAGCACCAGCCCCTCCCAACGCATTTAAACAAGTGGGTTCTCACATTGTGACGTCACAAAGTGAATAACTGCTCCTTCCAGGAAGAGTCTGCACTGCCAGCTCCGCCCCCAGCCAAACCCTCACGCCCACTTTCTCCTCTGAGTGATCGGCAAAACGCCTTCCTTTTATATGCATAATATTCACATCCATCTATGTTAAAATTGGGATGTTTTTTGTTTTTGTGGGCGAAACGCAGACACGCTGCCAAGGCCGGCTCTAGGTTGGCATCAGGAAATGGGCGGCACCCACAAAGAGCGAAAGGCGGAGCCTCAGAGATTGAGTCGTCTTACTTCCGGGTAGTAAAATGATCTGCAAAAAATAACTAATATTACATTTTTAAAAATCATTTTTAGGTGTGCCCAAGGTAATATATTATTATAGATTTAGATATAGTTTACTCTGAAAGGCTTGGAAAAGCATTATAAAGGCCCTTAAAACACCAAAAACACCATTTTTATTGGAGTAGTTCTTATTTTACATATTTGTAAGTAATTTCTGACTCTTGTAGATTTTTCTTTTCCTAAGAAAGGTGTATCAACACTTGTCTGTTTATGTGTCACATATAAACACAGCTTTCTTGCATTGATAATAACTGCAAAAAACATTTAATGTTATTCAGGTGGAAATGGAGATGTTTATCTTCTCCCTGGCTATTGTTGACAAACAACATCATTATGAAGAGAACTAAAATTTCTCTTTAGATTTTTGCTTAGTCATCACCTAATTGTAAGTGATTTTGAAGTAAAGGGGTCTAAATCAAATAGTTAATGTGATGTTTTAATTATGTTGTTTTTATGACAGAAAAAAATGGTCCTGTGTGAGTTGGTAGGCGTGTGTGTTTGATTCCCGTCACGACCTTCAGTTCCAGCCCCCCGCAGAGTTGGAAAGAGACTCTTTTGAAGCTGCAGTCTCACAGAGGACTTGGCGTATCATTAAAAAACAAGCAAATGTTCTTCAAAGTTCAGGCTGAAAGTCTGGACACACTTGTGTGGAACCATTTTGTGAATCTGGAGGCCTGATGATCTGATCCAGAACCAGTCAGTCTTGATCATTAATGGTGTCACTTCGCTGCTGTGGCAGATCCACAGGGACGCTATCCCATCGGTCTCTTAAATTCAAGCCTAATGTGGATTGTTAGTGACTCAGACTGGTGGATTACTCAGAATGACCTTGAAACAAACCTCCTGTTGGTTGGTGAACCATCACAGCCAAAGTCATTTCATCTCTCGCAGAAGCCCCCCCTCCCCAAACCTCTCAGCTCACAAAGATGCATTGAGTCAGAAACAGCAGCTCATTTAAACGGACACCTCATTGTATTTGAATGCAGCCAGAAGCAGATGAGCAGCAGAGGAAAGCTTCTGCAGCTGGATCACGTTTGGTTTTCACATAAACAAACAGAAAAAAAAAAAAAACAAATTAGGCTCTATAAAGTGACTCTAACACCTTTTATGTCTGTGGAGAATGTATACACTTTTATGTTTTATGGGTCCAAAGAAAAATATGGACTTTGATTTTGTAAAAATTTATTTAAAATGTGTTAATATGTGCCGACTCATGCTTAGTGGATAAATGTCAGTTATATTCATATTAGACAATGAATTAAAAGAAGTATGAAAAATGTGAATTAAAAGTCCATGCTATTTTCAGCATTGAAAGCTAATGCACTTCTTCAAAAACAATAATGATACATTTACTAAAAATATTAATAATTGTATTGCAAGACTGTCAAACAGAGCACAATGACTACGGGCTGAAAGTAGAAAACGTGTTATCATTTGTCATTTTGCCTTTAGGATGGGATGGTCAGACATTCTACTTCAGGATTTGATGGTTTAAAAAGTTGGCCTGGTGAAACTGTAATCAGCCCACACCATAAAACTACCACCAGCTTGCTTAATATTTACGTTTTTTAATTGATATTTTACTTTAGAAAAAACATTGGTAAACCCTTCAGATTGTTTAAATAGAGGTTTGGGAATAATTCAGATATTTCTGAGTCTTAAGCTTTGTCTTACGTCCCTCACTACTCAGTGCTCTATATAGGACTTTACTTTTTTTTTTTTCAAAAAACTAGTGTGCATCAATGATCACTAGATTGGTGAATACAGACCGCAATGTATTGTGTTTGAATAATTTGTCATTTGAAAAATGTACACAATTTTTTTTAATAATTTAACTTATCATCTATCATAAAAACTCAGTAGTTTCGTAGTCTTTGTAAAATGTTCATATTTCTTAGGTTTTTACTTTGAGAAAATGTAGTTGGTTTGTATCTGTATTGCATTAAATGCCATGGCATTGGATAGTCCTGCTCTATTTAGTCTGTCAGGGGTTAGGGTTAGTGACAGAATTGGTGGGTTTTTTACTCTGCAGTCTCTTTCTTCTTGAATCCTTGAGTCCATCTTCTGCTTCTTTTGAGACTTCTTGGATGAATTCTTGCTGTGTTCTTGGAGTCATTTTTGGTTGGACAGCCCTGCTGACGCTTTCCCTACATTCCAGATTTTCTCCATTGTTGGTGCTGTTTGAGACCCAAAGCCTTGAAATAGTCTCTGTAAGCATTTCCAGGCTAGTAAACGCCAATGCCTCATGTGTTCTATCATTTAAAAGACAAAGAATAATTTGACTTTTAGAATTGTTTGCATTTTCTGAGGGGTTGTATATCTTTTTAAGGTATTCAAACTTTCTTTACTTAGACCATGGCGGTTTCTCCAGTTGTTTTCCAATTTGAAATAACTGTATTTAAATCTATGAACTACATTTTTGTGCTTGCTAATAGTATTTGTTCAATTTTGCCCAATATTTCTAAATGATGGGAAAAAAACATAATTTTATTTTATTTTTTTATTTGTATTACGTCTTCCTGTTTGTGTTTCTTTTTCTGAATCTATTTTTTGCTTTTGTGTTGCTGAAACGCTGTAAATAGGGCACTCGCACAGTCTTTCAAGTCCCTGAAACATCGCGGATGACAGATGTCCCGGCTTGTGTTGTGCTTTCACCTTCACTCCCCAGACTCGTTCATTGACACACTAGCGGGGGGGGGGGGGGAGTCATTTAAAACCCCAACACCAAGAAGGCTTTGACAAATACTTTATTTTTAGGCTGTAAGCGTTTTTTGAGCGTTGAGATCTAATAACAGGTACAGACAGAGACGTCTCCAAAGCCGGCACGTTGAGGGAGCAAAGGGGGAAATTCAGTCTCTTCAGTGAGTCAAGACGCAGTGACAAAGTCTGAGGACATAAAGTGCAGGGAGAGAGGTGGGGAGGGAAAAAAAAGGTGACAGGGGGGGAGATTTATTTCAGCTTTGCTAAATCAGTTGCAGTTTGTCTACGTCTGCAGAAAGAGGCCACATATAAGGTGTTGTCACAACAGCAGATGTAATCCAGTCCAAAACAGACTGTGCTTTCCCTGGTCAACCAGTAGACAGCTTCTTTTGTTCTTTGTTTTTTTTTTTCAGGACTTCCTGTCGTTGACATTCCCAGTTTTATTTTTATCCAAATTGTTGTATTTTTAAACCTTAGTTTACATTTTAGAAAATTTCGAATATTTCTTGAAAACCTGGATTTTCTTATATCTCTAACTCGTAAACCAGTAAATGATTTTAATTCTTTTTTGGCATTAATTCCTTATAAGTTAATTCCCTCTTTAGAAAAAAAAAAGAAAAAACGGTTGCCCTGGGAGCAAATCACATCAACAACTTACTCAACGCTCAATGCAAAAAACACACAACAACGATTTAAAACAGCAACAACAACAAAAAATTACATTTAAAAAAACCAAAACATAATTCCAAAAAACACTAATCACAATAATTGAAACAAAATACAAGGAAAATAATTCCAACAGCAAAAGTAATTTCCAGAAATCAAAACTTGTTAACAAATGAAGAAAATGAAACTGGTAGGTATTATGGAACTTCCCTGATTGGATGACGTTTGTTCACCTTTTCAATAGGAGATAACTTATTATCTTCTGGTAGAAGATATTACTTTAAGCTTCTGACTGCAGCCACTGCAAAACAATCAGTGATTGATTAATTGACTCTTTGCCACAGACATCCTCCTACTTTCCCTCTTCTTCAAAATTCAAACTTCATCATCCAATCAGTGATGTCCCATAAGGCCTTCGCTGGTTTCTAATTTTGTTTCATTTTTTAACATTTTATTTTTTAAGTGTTGGTTTCTGGAATTTTGTTTCGATTTCTTAGGTGTCATTTTTTGGTATTTTTTGTTTTGCTTTTGTGATCGTGGTTGTGATCTTCATTTATTGATTTATTTATTTATGTTTTGCGTTGATTGATTGATTGATTGATTGATTGATTGGTTGATTGATTGATTGATTGATTGATTGATTGATTGATTTGCCTTTCAGCACCACCCTACATTCAGGATATAGTTGCATGTTGGTATTAAAACGACTTTTTCTCGGTTAGGGTTTGCTGGAATGACAGAACCCTTTCTGTTTGTTCTGTATGCTTGGTATCGACCACACCCTTAACTGAACGATTTCTAAATTTTTGTAAACAAATGAGGAAATGTGAAAATTTGCATTGTTGTGGAAACTGTTTGCCTATAGATTCGCTTCCTTCTAGTTTACTTTTATTCACCTTAGGTCAGATCACGTTATGTTCTGTGTTCTTTATTTCCATAATTTATGAACAAGTAAAATGTCAATTAATGGTTGAGAAAGAAAAAAACTACTAAACTACTAAAGGTTTTTTTTTTTTTAAAGAAAATTGCAAAATAAAATGTTTCACTTCTGAAAATAACATATCGTACCATCCAATTTTTCTTTTAAGTCTAAAACATTTCTGTCTAACCAAGGGCATGGATTGTTAAATGTAAATGAAAAGCGATTAATCTGTCAGTAGGTATGGCTTAGGTCATAAACTGTCAGAATAATCTGATGATCAAACTCACTGCTCTTCATGAAGTGTCATCGGGCCGACATCACTGTGCCCGAGAACATAAAGAGTGTTATTTCTGTATGTCTCCCAGCGGTCAGCGCGCCTTCCTGCTGGAAAACGTGCCCTGCACCAGCCCCGGATGCAGCAGCGTAGGCCGCACCTTCCACATCCACTGGGACCAAAGTGATCTGGGAGCCATCCAAAATGCAGCCATGGCGACTTTCTTTGACATCTATGAAGATGTGAGTCATAGTGATGCTTTATTTGAGATTTTGTATTTGGACACAGTAGATCCTTATGAACATTTCATAGAGGTTTACGAATGTAAACATGATGGAGTACAGTCCAAGTCTGATATTTATCTGTTGAGAATGTAAAGAAAAAAAGTGATTAAAAATATACCAACCTTTCAGCGTTTGACCAAAAGATTGGATTTTAATTTTAACCATTGATTTTCTTTGTCACTTCTATCTTCATCAAGTACCACCACCAAACCTTACAATTTTGTTTTTGTTGTAACGGTAACCTCAGTCATTTCACATTTTTATAGTTCCAAAATTGTTTGATTAGGATAAACATAAACATAACCCAAATTCATGTTGTTGTTTTTTTATGTGAGATTATTAAAGGTACACAATCAAAAGGCCGTGTCACACAGCCACTACGTACATTTTGCGCTTATTGCACAGAAAATTGGTCATGCGTGACTAGAAGTAGTAAAAGTGAGAGAATTTGTGGTCTTTACTTTCACTGATGTATTTGAATGATCAATGTGAAAACCACAGAAGAAGTAGGAATAAACTACGCAAAGAACAGGTAAATCGGCATCGAACATGAACCGTGTGTGATTATTATGCTGTTTATATGCTATTCATTAGTGAATTGTCAGTCAATTACACTATTATGTGTGCCATAAATGTGATATGAAGTTATACATCAGTGGTTCATGCATGTTAAGTCCATTAGATGGAACAGCCGTGGAAAGCCACAAATTTGCATATATGTCTCACAAAAATCGCGCACATCTGTATAAGTTTGACACAAAATACTACGTAAAATAAGTGTAACCTGTGTAATCCTGCACTGCCCAAAAATTCTGGACAGCTCAAATTCAAATTCACACAAAGACCCTAAATCCTCGAAGGACATCTCTGCACATCGACAAATGACGAACGTGAGAAACACTTACGAATTATATATAACACATGGATCTTGAAAGACCGAAATGTCATACGTGGAAAATGGACAAAATGTACGTAGTGGCTGTGTGACACGGCCTATAAGTATACAAAAATATCACATAATGCTGGGAGCATTAAAACTCCAGCATTTTGTGAATCTTGTTGGTTACTCCTGCAGACTCTTTTTTGTGTGTTAACACATGAGCCAGAAGAAAGTTACAAAAACGTAGACGTTTTTTTCTGGTAAAAACACATAAACATAAAAATTCAAACAAAAGTATATTTAATTAGACAAAAACCCAGGCAGGAAAGCCAGTCCGAAGCACAACACATACAAGGCATTTTTTTTGTTTAGCCCTTTAACAGCAGAGATGTCGCTGACGACACCTAGATAAGCAGGCGCTCTTGGATGTAACTCTTTGACGCCATCTATGTAAATGGGCTGATTCTGTTGCAGAGAAAAGCAGCTTTGTATGTAAAAGTAATGACGCTGAGCCGCTTATCTCCGCTTCAGAAACCACTGGAATGACGTTAATTCCATAAACAGTTAAAGAAATTCTGGTAATCAAACCAAAAGAGAGCTTCAAAGAGAGGAGATGAGCAAACAAATGTTTACCAACATCAAATCAATAGTGATACAGTAAACAACTGTCACACTATGTCTTTTATTGTGGAAAGTTGCTTTCACAGCGGTTTACTCTATAAACTCAAATTTCAGTGTATGTAACATACATCAAATGTTATCCACTTTTTTACGGTTCTTTTAACCGTGTCGATGAACTTACACAATTACATAAACTTACATGATTGTGCCAGATGGAGAGGAAAATTTAATTAATTACTTGCTGTTAACATGGTTTTTTTTTTTCTTTTTTAAATTTCCAGAGCAGAAAAAGGGATCATCTGTGATGCTTGTGTTGTCATCTTTTATTTCTTAATTTAATATTACAGATTTGGACAGTGTATTTTTTTTTTTTTTAACAAACACACTATCTGCTCCAGATGTTGTGTTAAATGTTTTTCACCGACATTTCATATGATAATATCTGGTGTAATTTAACCATCGTGTGTTGTGTCTTTTTTGCTTGAAAATGGTTCTCCTTGTGTTTTGACGACAGGGTATTTTAGACATGCTGGTTCTGAGTCACGCAGACGGCCAAACGGATCCGACCATCCACGCCTTGAAGAATAATTTTGAAGCTGACGCGTACTTTGTAAAAGTGATGGGTAAGTGACTATTTCCTACAGTTTTTCTAGTTCCTTCTCTGCCTTGTATTGCATTGTTTTTCCAGCCTCTATCTTGATGACTATCTTGGGTTATAGCGTTTGGTTTTTTCATGTTTGGAGCTACTCTGTCCATGATAAAGTAATTATTTTAGCTTTTTGTGAAGTTTAAGTTAAAGTCAAAATACTTCTCCAGCGTATTAATTTAACCAAAACTTCAGTTTAAATGTTGCCTTAGCTTATTGTCATGGACCTGCTCTCGTCTTTATAATGACTCTTATATAAGCATAAATACTTTATATATATCTTTATATATATTTTATGGAGTTACCTCATGTTTTATTTATTCATCATTTCAATAGATAAAATTGACTGTTGCTACTGAATCCTATTTTGCCTCAATTGAAATACATGGGGGATCCTTGGTGCAGAAGCTCGATTGTTCGATACCCGAAGCTGGGATTTTTCACAAAAATATCTTTTTTGAATATTGTGCTGTTTACACTTTATTTATGGTCAAATTTGATCATTTCTTTATTTAATTTTATTTTTTTGCCACTTAAAAAGTGTAAGTTTCATTTTTATTCAGCAATACAGCATTCAACCCTGCATTTTCTTCTGGAGATGCTGCTCTTTCTAGTTTGTTTTTTGGCCTGAATACAGGTTAAGCTAAAGTTCTACCTTGATCTGATATATAATTATTCCTAAAAATTGGAAACACCTGATTTTTTCTTTTACCTGTCTTCCAGTCTGACACAGTTCCCACTTGTCTTCTTTATCCGGAAACCTTTGGCATGGCTAGTTTTCACAAAATTCTGCTGGTGGAATGTGTGATGGTGTTATCAATATGTAACATTTTCACAGAACAAGCTGTGTTTTCTTGTTTGTTTTAGTGCTTTCTGGCCAAATCTCATTGTCCTCCGAACCTGTTCAGCTTGATCCGCTTCAGAGCTCAGCGAGTGAAAGTAAATCAAATGGACTGGATGTTTGTTTGTTTTTTTAGTGTTCCGTTCAAACCAAGTCTGCTGGTCAGTTTCAATAAAGGTCTGTGTTGATTGTGATGTGTCACAAACTCAAAGTATTAATCTGTGACAAACTTATGGAAAAAATGTCATGTCGAAGCACAACCGTACCTCTTTTTTTATTGAGGAAGAAGAATCAGCCTGAACTTTTCTCATTTGTTGACATTCTTTCCCTTAAATATACTGATTACGTGCTGTTCAGTAAAATTTAAAGTTTGGAGGGATTTGGCTTAATTAGAGATAGAAGAAAAGTGAGAATGAGTTTAGAATCTCTGTTTTGTTTTTGTCTGTTAAGGAAAACCTTTAGGGTAGGGAGGGGAAAAAACAGCTGGCGACTACATTTTATCAGCAAAAAAAATTCATTCTCTCCAGGCATTGAGAAATAATTGAGTGTTGTGGGTGTTTTGTGCTTCCTGTGAATGAAGTTAGCAAAATAAAGGAACATTTTGAGTCCTCCTGTGTGACCTTGACACGTCTTCTTTCCTCATTCTTCCTCACAAATTCCTTGGGTGCCGTCTCTCCAAACGCTGCTGTTCTTTTCGGTATCCATGTCTTGTCTCACTGCAGCACTTCAAACCTGAAACACACTGTTAGACCCACACCAGGTCTCCCTTCCTCCCCCCTTATCGCATTGATGCAAACACCGTCGGCTCCCAAACTCCTCTCTGTTTGACTTCATTTATTACGTTACTGAGTGTTAATATTTCATCCGTGTTGAATTTTCACTGCCGACTGCAGGATAGCAAACATAAGAATCGTTGTCACCCGTGAATGTAAGCTGGAGTGCAGCCTCAGAGCTATGTTCCTCTCCTAAATCCCCCTGGCAGGGTGATCGTCTATTTACCATTTTTCTTAGCAGCCTGTACATAGCATAACTAATGGTGTTAAACCTTAATGAGTGCGACTGAGAGTGTGAACTCTGAAACACGTAAAGCCAGCTGGAGAGTCTTGTAGACAGTTTTCTGCTCTGTAACATGAAATCCTATTTTCTCGAGATGACATCCTTCAGCCCTCCCCTGCGCATTATCGAACAACACTCGCTTGAAGATTGACTTTGTGTCGGGCTGGATGCGTGTGTGCACGTGTGTGTGTGTGTGTGTGAGTGTGCACAGGTTGGGAGTGAAGGCACCGATCCCGAGGTGCTCATGGACTCTGCGGGATAAACCCATCACACGTTCCTTTCACACACCTCAAACGGCAGCCGTGTCTCTTCTTGCCCCGATTGAGGCCAGGACTCTCGCTGGATTTTTCCACACCGCGAATCGGCTGGGCTCTGACATCTTATCCCTCCACACACACCTGACTCGCAGTGCCTTTCTATCACAAGTGGATCCTATCAAAACTGTGCAGTTGTTTCTGTTGAGTTTGTAATATTTATAACCAGGCAAGAGACTTTGGAGTAAATCGATAAAAAAGCCTGACAGTTAGGAAATCATTCTGTGACTGGAAATATAGTCTCGCAGAGAGAAAGTTGTTGCCGTGGAAAGTTTTTATAAAGTTTTTTTTATTTTATACATTACTTATAGTATTGCTGGAGTTAGTTGTCAAGCCTCGTAAGAAAGGAGATGATGATAGTAGGCCTAGAGTCTCACTCTGATCATCTTTTGATCTATCTTAAAGCGCTCCCAGTGGTCTTTTAACTATGATCGTGCCATTTTCAGCCAAATTCTTTTTTGTAAAAGTGTATTTTGTTGGGACATTGTTTCTGAAGAGCAGCAGGAGTTCAATAGAAATTATCCTCTAAATTGGCACAGAGCAACCCCGCCCCCATTCCCCTCCTTGTTGCAGAGAGCTCTCTATTTAGTCTCCCACTATAGCTACAGGTGCAACAAAAATAGTGAGCGATATTTGAGCTATCCAGCCATACAGTTTTGGTCCCTCAGAAGAGGAAAACAAAGATGTTCATGAATCTATTTGTCTGGAAGTGCATGCATCGGAATGGAGCAGAGCATATTTTCAAACAGCAATCTTTTTCCATTTTTTTTTATCTGCTCCTGATTCTCAACAATTTGAATAAAGACAAACTCAGAAATGCAGTTTTGAGCTTAATTTTCTTGTCCTGCATCATGAGAAAAGTTCCACAAAAGAATGGTAAAAACTCCAAAAAAAAACACAATTTTCATTGAAATCAGTGAACCCACCAAATCTTTGACTCGTGTACAGCGTGCTTTGGATGCTTGAATTCATCTAGAAGAAGTGTGCAAAACAGTCACACTGTGCAATAGATTCAATCTCAGCTTCAGAGATCCTCCTGCGGTCCATCAGCATCTCTGAACTCAGTGCCCTACCGTCCAGCTATCCCAGCACTCACAGCAAGGAATGCTGCAGTAAAATCATACATACGGTAGTTTTCAGCTTTGGATGGATAAAAGTTGTTTTTCTGCAGACATGAAGTTTGAATAAAATAGAATCACGCACAAGGGATTTTTTAAAAACATTTTGAGCACAAATGAACACAAAAGATATGAGTAATAAAGATGCAGAATGATTAAAACAATATTTAAAAGAATGTTAAAATGTTTACGTTGCCTTATCATCATTTTAAATTAAAAAGGTAAAAGGAAAAAAAGTTCTGTTGTAAGATAGGAATAAATACAATAAAGGCAGCTTGAGTTTGGTTGGAAAGTTAAAAAAAATCATGTACTACAGGAATTTGGAAAGTATTGAACTGTGTCTTCAGAAAACACAGAAAGAAAACCAATTCATACTTTTTAGTTGGTAAAAATGAGTTGTGAAAAGATTTTCACAGGGACAAGTTTAGCCGACAAAATAATCTGCACAATTAAATTAGAAAAAGAAACAGTTGAAGAGAAATCCAAACTCAATCCATTTAAAACCCGTGGAAGCAAAAGAAATTCTACTAATCATCCAACAATTAAAAAACAAAACATCTACAGACTGTAATGGAATTAATGTGATGGTGGTGAAAAAGGTAACTGATTCCATTGTTGAGCCTCTAACCTACATTTGCAATTTGTCCTTTCAAACAGGAACATTTCCACAGAAAAGGAGAATAGTTTAAGTAATTCCATGACAAATATCAGGGCACAAACATTAACTAACAAATTACAGACCAGTGTCTTTACTCTGCTAATTCTCAAAAAATACTCTCTAGGTTGGAAAATTTAGTTGAGAAACATAAGCTAATGTCCAACAACCATAATTGTTTCAGAAAAAATAGATCAACATCCATGGTGTTTACGCAACTAACTGAAGAAATGATAAATAGCACGGTGGGAGCATTCATGGATCTGAAAAAGGCTTTTGACACTACTGATCATACCATTTTAGTCGACAAATTGAAAAGATATGGAATATGAGAACTGGCATTAAACTGGTTAAACAGCTACATTAAAAACTGGCAGCAGTTTGTACAACTGGACAATTGTAAATCCTCCCTGCTAAATGTAGGCTGTGGAGTACCTCAAGGGTCAGTATTAGGTTCAAAACTCTTCATATTATATCTAAATGACACACAGATGGAGTCAAATACATCCAAATATATCTAAATATTTATGTTATATGCTGACGACACAAGTATAGTATGTACAGGGGAGAATCTCAGGGAAGTTGTAAAAATAGTAAATACAGAATTAATTGGAAATTGCCATATTCCTGCAGATTTAGAAATAAAAGTTAATATTGATAATCCTGAGGTGGAAAGAGTGGATGAAATTGAGCTCCTTGGAGAAATTATGGACTAAAAAATAAGATAGAAGCCACAAATAAAGCAAGTCAGAGCTAAACTTGCTAAAAGCATAGCAGTGTTGGGGAAAAGGCATCATACATGCACTCACAATGCACGTCTAATAATAATATTTTCATCAATAATACTACCACATCTAGTAAAGTGCAGAAGTTTGGGGAAATACATAGAAAAAGAATCTACAATCTTTGTAGATCTTTAAAAAAAAAAAGCTATTTGAATAGAGCACTGCATTCATATTACAAAAAGAAAATGTGCTTATCAATTTGTGGTGTGGATTTATGGAAAGGGTTGGATGAAGGTTTAAAACAAAGCAAAAGTTTAAATGTATTACTTTACAAGACTAAAAATGATCAGTAAAAACAAAGAATGTCACTTCTGCATAGGTGCCAGAAGGTAATTTGAATGTTTTAGGGACAAAAAATGTAAATAGAAATATGCATAACATAAGGTGTTGTAAAAAGGGGTGGGATCAGACAAGATTTTTCTTCCAGCCAATAATTTTCAATCACATTGTTTTGGTTTATCTGACTATTTTTAACTATTGTGTTTATTTTCATTTTATGTTTTGTGTTTGAAATTTAAAAAAAAGTAATGAACTCTGAACAAAAACTTCAGAAAGTCAAATCTCTAAAACCTATTTTGATATTTTACTGTACCGTGTGACTGTGAATTGTCATGTTTCACTGTTCACTTTATATAAAGCCGGACTCCATAAACAGAAAAAGTACCCTGGATATTTCTCTACAATTTTTTATCGACTCTTTTGTAGAAAAATCAAACTGCTGTTAAACGTTACTGCTGTAGGAAAGAGCTTCATGTTGATTAGAGCTCACATCTGTATGAAATAGAAGATGTAGAAATAAATAGGGATTAAAAGTGTTTTACCTTGTTTTTATCATTACAGGAAACTGTACTAACAGAATAAAAAAAGAACCTGCTCTGAAATATTTACAAGCAGTGCAGCTGTATAGTGCACCATTCCTTTTGCTCAGTCAGCTCCAGAGGAATCCAGAGCACATAAGGTTTTCTTTATCAATTTGTTCTTCATCTTTGAGTCTGTGGCTTTGATGTTGTTGCTCAGACAAATGCAAAAAAGATACTGTTCTTCACCATAAACCTAAAGATAATATAGAAAATGCTGCAAAACTGCAGTCACCTCCATCTTGTTTTGTAAACGGTGTCCAGTTCCTGCAATTCCTAAAAACTAAGTAAGGCTTTAAAGTGTTGGGGTTCATCTCCCAAATCTGTATCGCCAAAAGTTTGAAACTAAGCATGGACAAATTCACAAGTAAAACAGACTAAAGCAGAAACAGCTTTAAAGGATTACAGCGTAAAAAACAAAGTCGAGAGGATTCCAATGTTCATAAATGGATTCCAAATCTATGTTAGAACGTGGCGGAACTTTAGGGTGTATTCAGACTGGACACATTTGGTTTGCTTAAAGTGACCCAATCTCGTTTCCCCTGATAATCCGGAACACATTTTTAGTGTGAAAACTCAAGCGGACCCTGGTCTGGGACCAGGAACTGCTCTCTGACCCATTTTTGGGGGTGGTCTTGATTCGTTTCCACTCGGACTGAGATCCTGAGAAACATAAGCTAATGTCCAACAACCATAATTGTTTCAGAAAAAATAGATCAACATCCATGGTGTTTACGCAACTAACTGAAGAAATGATAAATAGCATGGTGGGAGTGTTCATGGATCTGAAAAATGCTTTTGACACTACTGATCATACCATTTTAGTCGACAAATTGAAAAGATATGGAATATGAGAACTGGCATTAAACTGGTTATACAGCTACATTAAAAACTGGCAGCAGTTTGTACAACTGGACAATTGTAAATCATCCCTGCTAAATGTAGGCTGTGGAGTACCACAAGGGTCAGTATTAGATCCTGAGATTCCTTGAGTTTTCTCAGTTCTGATAAGCACCTTGCTTGGAGCGGAACAACTGGACCAAAATGGCCACAGTAGCCGAGTATTATGGGATACAAACAGAGTAGGAACATACAGCACCTGTGACGATGAGACTCAGCAACTCATTGAAATGTGGTCAGATGAATGCAGACTCATTAAAACAACTTTTAACGTGATGCGCATTACTTTTCACTATTTTCCCGAAATGTATATGTCATAAAAGTTTAGCCAACGTCTCCTTAGCAACCACATTGCAGAATAAAATGTGTTGTACCTGACTTTAATACAGAAGTTCAAAATCTATCAGTGACATAAAAGGTTTGAATCAGTGAACTTGTCAGAAGTCAAAGCTCTGTCTCCCCCTCTGGTCACTGGCCGGAGCAGTCTCCAGAGTACTGAATGCACTTCATCTCCCAGCAACCCCAGCGTGGAGTTTCTGAGTGCACTGAGCCTCACTCAGTTCAAAGTATTGTATTGTGCCTTCATGACCGTGTGTTGTATCTGGATCTGATCTTCTGTTTCCTGATCCTGTTTCTGACTGTTTGCCTGCCCCGACTCTCGCCTGGATCCTGACTACCCCGTCTCTTCTCTGATGATCTTATGCCTGTTACCGGCCCCCTGCCTTCATGACCCCTATTTAACTTTGTGGACTTTAAGCTGAACTAATAAACCTGCTGCACTTGGATCCAGCCGTCTCCCTTGAGAATGTGGTTTTGTTTACAAGCTTTGGTTCGAAACGGAGTAGTGCGCTTGATTACACTCTGAATACAGACCAAACGCAAGGTTCAGGACTCGATCCGGACAAAGTTAAGCCGACTCGGTCTGGACCAAAGGGCTTTTCCAGTCTGATTCCGACCTTAGTCTGTGCATGTTCAAATAAACGTATAAAGAGGATTGTGTGGTAATGGCAAGAACTGATCAACTGGCAACTGATCCCAATCTGGTGCATGAAGACCCAATTATTATTATCATCCACAATTCTTTATGTATGTATTTACGTATCGGATATCTAGTGCGCTGTCAATCACTTGTCTTTTTTTCTTTGAGCTGCCATGATGAGTGAATTTCTCCTCGTCAGACGAATAAAGTTCCTTTCAATTTATTTCAAATCCATTCAAGAAATGTCTGTTGCTTGTTTATGTAGAGTTAAGCAAGTAAAAAATGAACACCTCCTGCAGCATGGAGGCTATTATTTGGTCTGTAACTGTCCTGTCACCACCGCAAATGCTGCAAAGTTCACCTCCAACGCAGCATCTCCTAGCTTTAAATCTGTCTGCTTCACTTAGTTGACATGGTTGCAGTTTGCTGTCAGCAGTCTGTTAATATATTCAGACCTGAAGCATGACAGCTGCGATCGCTATACATTGCATCAGTTTCTAGTGTGCTAAAGGGCCTCTGCATGGAAACAAACTGAGATACTGCAGTAAAAGTACAGGTGTACAAGCCAGTTATAGCTCTTGTTTTTCTAGCTTTTTAGTAAATAAAATAAACGACGTGAAGTTTTTTTTGAAGAGTTGTGTTTGTATTTAGTGAAATCACTGACAAGTTGCCAGCTTTTATGACCCGTTTACTAAAGAAATGTTCCTGATGCGGTCGGGTTGTTCCAGGCTGTTAGCAAAGACGTGCACAACTGTCAGCTTTCACACAAAGCAAAGTGGATCCACATTAAGCTGTAAGAGGCGAAGGCAGACTTGGCGGACAGATGGATGGATGATTGCTGCTGAAGAGGCAGGAGATGGGAGAAGTCGTAAACTCCAGAATTAGAAAGGAGGATAAAACGATGGGCGATAGGAGGCAGAGTGGGAGGAGCCGGCTGTGCACGGATCCGAGTGCGTGTCGTGATTGTGTGTGTATGTGTGAAGAAGATGAAGAAGGAGACTGACAGGCAGAACTGTATGAGTTGATTAGTTTCCTGCTCACTTATTAAGATGCAGATTAGCTGCATTGAGAAACATCTGGAAGCTTTTCTCAAGCCAACATGCTCCCATCTCCTCTACTCTCCTCCATCATTCATTTTCATATAATCTCTCCTCTCGTGTCAAGTCCAGATCTCCTTTTTTTCCCCACATTTCCTGATCTCCTGTCTTCCTTTCTCCTTTCCTGGTGTGTGTGCTTCTTTCATTTTCTGCATTTGAACCTCTCAAGTGTCTGTTTTACATCTCTTTTTTTTATTTCTTCTTACGTCTCCCCCTCCTGTCACCATGTTGGCACACTTGTCATGTTTCCCTGCTGCAAACATCTTGTTTCCTGTCCTCCCGCTTGCTATTCTCTTCCTAAAGTCTGTCAGTCAGTGCCATCTTTTAGTCTTTTCGTTTTTATTCAAATTGCATCAAAGAGATTTACATATAGTCTTTCAGTGTGGGTCTGCTGCTAGCGGGGGGATTTGACTGGAGGCTGCGTCGTCACATTGCAGCGAACACTTTTACTCTGTATGCAGCACAGAGAGATGGCTGAGTGGGAGCACCTGCCGCCGTGTTTATGAAAATAGCATCCTGTAGCAGCTTATGCTGACAGCTGAAGCAGTAATGGCTCTGCCTGCAAAGCAGACTTCAAAGCAAGCCGGACAGTAAATTATGCCGCATGGTGCAGGTACTCCATTGATCCCCTGAGAAGAAGACCAAAATCTTTTAGTGTAAAGAAAATTCGGTGCATTGATGTGATAATGGGCCTAAAATAATTCATAAACACATAAAAACAATAAACAATCTTCTTATCTCTGAAGCATACCATCTAAGCAAATGTGGAGGAGTCTTAAAATAGACTTAAAGTATGAAGAACTGATTCTTTGAACCATTTTTCTGTTCAGAAATACAAAAAATGGCTGCTTTGACTGTTTTCTACCAACCTTATCTGTCAAATTAAAGCATAAATAGTAATGTAGTTGGTTTGCATTGTGGTTAGACTGGGAAATAGGGATGTTAGCCACGACACTTGGCAATAATACTTGCTTTTTTTCACCAAAGTACATTGGTAGGTAAAGACAAGATCAATATATTGTACTTCCAAACCTTTCTTAAAAACGTTAAAATAGTGTCATGGAAAATGTTTTGTTTGATGATAAAAATTCTCTTACAACATCAACAACAAACGAGCTTTTATTGAAAACTTTGGCTGAACTGAATAACCTTAAAAACAACATAATAATGTTACTTTTTATCAATAAATCAGCTTTAACAGGATGCTCTATAACTTAAATCAAACTAATTTATTAATGCCTAGCTACTTAATTTTGGTATGACACCACTTACCCACAGCTTGACTTTTGTCCAACTCCCTTTTATCGCCAATACAAAAAAAAAACGAATGCTTCCAAACATTAGCCTTTAGCGAAGTCTGAGCCGGTGGGATCACATGGTCTGTAGGGTCAGCCATTTAGGTGTCCACTCTAACAAAATGCACTGCACATTCAAGTTCCATGTAATACCTTTACGCCAAATCACATTCATTTTTCAATATTTGTTTTATTAAAATTCAAAAAACGACTTAGAATGATTTGTGCATCATAATCAGTTTATCTAATAATTTAACCCCCCCCCACACACACACTCGTACTTTTTTTGTTTTTTGGCCTTAGTTGGATTCAAACGTATTTGATTTTGAGTACCTGTCCCGATCTGATACTGTTGTAACACGCTTAAAAATGAACAAACGCAAGACAAGCAGATCTATTCTCCTATTCTAATTTATTTACTATTTAAAAAAAATATTTAACAGTGCACTTCTATGAAGTAGCTTGAACAATCAAGTAATAACAACAAAATAAAATGTGCAAATATCAGTATAAATTTGAATGAAATAACAACAGCAGCTTAACTTCAAATACCCAGCAGACATGTAAACAAATACACAAATGGAAGTGCAACAGTTTGGCCGGTAATGTGGTTTTAGACCTGTATTCTTTATTCATACTGTCCTTTTTATGAATTAAAGAAAAAATTCAGGTTTTTTCTTGACTAAACATATCTTGTCTGATTTGATCCAGTTTCTATTTTCACCAATGTGTTGTACAGTGAAGGCGGAGTCGTTGTGGGTTGTGTTGATTTAATGAACTCCAGGCTTTGTTGTTTCTGAGATGGCTTATGATGTTTGTTGCATTATATACAGTTTTGCAGACTTGTACGTAATGCAGTTTGCTATTGCACTGTTGTTGTAAAATATTTCCACACAGCAGGCGTGTTTCCATGTACCTCAAACTGTTGCTGTATATTCCGCTGCACTTTACAGCTATACAATGTCCTGATCCGTTCATGATACGCAGGCCTCTTAGCTGTACTAATAAGCTTGAAATATATAATGCTGTTCAAAATAATCAGAATCAAATATATGCCCGATCCTTGATCGAGATGCAAGATCTGATCCTGGGAAATTTGGACCTTTGCTAGGTTTGCTTTCATCCGGCCAGGGTGGCTGTGGTGCAGAGGTAGAGCTGTCGACCTCTGACTGGAAGATCGCAGGCTTGGTTCACGGCTTGCCTGCCCACCCACATGTCGAGGTGTCCTTGGGCAGGACATTGAACCCCGCATTGCTCCCGGTGGTTAAAGGTTAACACCTGTGTGAAGGCCGCCATCAGTGCATGAATGTGTGGGTGAATGAGACTGTAACTGCAAAGCACTTTGGGCTTTAAATGAAGGTAGAAAAGCCCTACATAAGTACATGCTATAAAGCGACTTTGCCATATACTTTCAAGATGTTATTCACAAATAAACAGGAAGAAATAAAACAGGTTTCCCCTTACTCATTTGTATAAATTGACATCTTTCCTTTTACCAATCTTTTTTAATCATAAGGTTGACTTTTTAAGCTTTTTTTTTTGTCACTACGAAGGGTTGCAGGTCACGTGTGCGTATGCACATGTGTGTCCTGCTCATGCATGCCTGTAAGCAGCCTTGCAGGTCAGCAGGAGCAGCCTGAGGACAATGGGAAGTGATGAGCGTCTCGGAGCGAGTGCTGCTCAGCTCACAGTTGTTGTTGGTTGGTCATGTGTGTGCGTGTTTACACCGCGTGTCTGCTCCCCTCTCTGTTTCGACGACACAAATGCTGACACGGCGTGTCATGTTAGCCCCATCAAGGTCTGCTCATTTCACCCTCTGTGTCAGTGAGCGAGTGTGTGATTGAGCCGACGTTTCCTGTCATTTAAAGCCCGCTCTTTGTTTTTGTGCTTTTCATCTGAATTTATTGTAAAGTGCATTTTTAAAATCCGTCTTCCATTAAGCTTTTACTCTGAACTGTGCAGCTTCTAGTGCTGATCTTTCTCAGATGAAATAATTGCAGGTCTGCTGCAAACCGTGGCGTAACAGTATCTGACTCTGCAATGACCTCTGCAAGCACAGGAAAGTCTCCCTGTTCGTTATCATATATTTCCTATGAAACGTCCTGCTGGATAATTCCGGTATGAAATGTGTCCTTCTGGAGATGGCGAGGCCGCCGGAGTTGGAATCTAACTATAGCTCAGTCTCTCCAGCTCGGCCCATCCTCAGAGTCTTTCAGCTAAATCAGGGTGCTGAAAAAGTGTGCATGCAGTGGGGGAGTCAGCTGTACAGTGAGTAAGCTGTTTCTCTAACTGCTTGGAAAAACTACACATTGTTAGTGACAGTTTTGAGCTCAAGAAATATCCTATAAGGAACTGCTTCACTTTTCTTATTTGCTTGCTGGCAGGTTAGACTGGAGCCTTGTCACTCAAAAGGATTGCAGTGGTTTTTTTCTTCTTTTTATGTCAGAAAGCTCATGTCTAAGCCTTCCTTTAAATTTAAAGTTAAAATTTCTGCTGCACAGCTGAAGTTGTTTTCACATTTAGCACCTGCTCAAGCAGCACAGAGGTTTTCACAAATTAAATGTCGAGAAAATACATTTTAAGAGCATTTTTATCAGTGCGATTTACAAAAAAAAATCAAATAAAAAGCCCCATTATGTTGATCTGATAACTTTAAACATGTTGCTGAAAGTGCTTGTGGCTATAGAAGTTCATGCAACCTTCATGTCAATGAAAACTTAATTTAATGCCTCTGATTCTTTTTGTGGCGTAATACGCAAAACAAATCAGGCTGTAAGCAAAAAATGCTATACAAAATAAATGAAAAACAGAAAATTGGATCTGGTTTTTGTTCTTTAGTTATGAACTGTTTTAATCATAATAGTATAAATGCAGCATATTTTTATTATAAAATTAAAAAAAAAAACCTTCAGATTTAATAGGGAAAAAAATCCTTGTTAAATCTTTAATTTCTACTACCCATTTAATTTGTTTTCCACATGGCACATAGATGTTTGATGAGTTTTCGTTGTTGTTGTTTTAATATTTATCAGCAGTCTTCCTCTGATTACCTGTCAAACCTATTCACTGTAACTCAGTTGGTGGTTCAAATCCCAGGTTTGACAGTTAGTGTTTTTAGATAAGACATCTAACCCCAACTTAGCTATAAAGGTCAGAAACCTGTAAGTTTTTTTTGTGTTTGTTTTTTTGGAAAATAAAGTGTTCCCCAACGCGAAGAGCTGGGATGAATGGAATGGACCTGAAACATGGAGAACAACAAAAACCAACATCAAGAGATTACAGACTTTGATCAGTTCTTGTTCCAGAAGAATTAGTGAGATCCACTGGCCATAAACCATTAGCAACACAGAGAACAAACTATGAACCAGTGGAAGACTAGGGGGTGGGGGATGGGTGAGGGGGGGTTATTGGATACCCTCTGAGGAAACTAACATTCAGCATTTACTGTCAGGCCCTGACCACAGGGGAAAAGAAACCAAGGAAGACCAAGAAACACATGGAGAAGGAACCTGTAGGCTGATGCCAAGGAGACCAGTCACACCTGGAGGGAGCTAGAAAGTAGGGGGTGTTGTTGATGGCCAATGACCAACCAGAGATACGATACCTAACTAGCCAACCAGCCAACTAATAAACCGACCAACAGGCCAAGAAAAGGTGGTGATATAAACAATAGGTGAAACCAAAAGTGCAAAAAAAGGAGCTACAAATGCAAGGGGATCTGAAAAAATGGAACATAAACACAAAAACAAAACATCAATTAAACATTTGTTGGTTGGACGGAAAGACATAAAAACAACACAGATAAATAATGAAAGCCATACACAAAGCCGAGTGCAAATCATGAAAAACACAAACATCTGCATGACAGGATGTTGTTTCAATATGAGAAAAAAATGACACACAAAACCTGAAACAAAAATTGTCAATTAAAAACATTAAACCATTTAGGTAAATACCTACTTGCTGTCACGCACCTAGGTGTGTGAAATTGGTTCTCTGCTTTTTGGAACCATTTATTTAAAATCCCCAAATCTAATCCCTTAATGCTGAGTGTCAAGCAAGGAAGCATTGGGTCCCATACAGTCTGGTTTGACTCGACCATAGATTTGAACTCAAAACCTTCCAGCTTTAGGGTGGACACTTTTCCACTAGGCCACAGAGGTGTCCATCATAAATTATTTCCTTCCGTAAAGTTACCATATGTATTTATATACACACAAGTGTAAACCACTGGCAGTGGAGAGTTTTAGATTTAAAGACATTGGCTGACCAACGCAAAGTGCAAAAAGTCATCCTGCTTCTAATTGAATTAGTTTAGCAAGGGAGCTGGTGTTAGTCCAATTGTAATTCCTGAAACCAGCTGTTTCTGTGTGAAAAGGAGACACCTGCAGGGGAAACAGACTAAAGCTGATCCCGACAGGAAGTTGGAGATCTCCTCTGAAGATCTTGTTTCGGCCACGCAGACAATGTTATTGTCTTGTTCCATGTCAGCCGAGGATTGAAGTACGGAGAACAGAAGCAACTCCAGGTTTCAGTTTCCTCTCCCCTCACCAGAATTACAGCCCACTCACACATGAACACACCTCCTGTGTTCCTGGAGCAACAGTGTGCCCACTGAGTTGTAAAGAACATCGACATAGGTGCTTTTTTTCCCTCTCCTCCTTCCTCCACGCATCATCGAGTTAAGTCAAAAAGTGCTTATTATACGAGTGTGGACCCACTTTTTATGACTAATTTTTAGTTTGTAGAGTAATACACACGAGGGCTTTAGCGGGAATAGACCTTTGACTAAAAGGGCTTTCTATGTTTGGGTATTTCTGGAAATAAAAAGATCTTTTGTGCTGCATAAATCAGCCCAATCAGGGAGTTCATCTGGTTAAATTTATGCAGCAGCATTTCTGTTCATTTATTGGAATTGGAAAATACAATGGAATGGAAGTTAAGGAGCTACAATAGTAAATTGCCCTAATCTTCTTAAAAAGAATTATATTAATGCTGATTTGGCGAGAATCTTGATTTCTAGTTTACTCAATGCAATTGTTTGGTTTGTAATGAGCCAGTGGCACAGCAATATTTGGCTCTTTAAAATCATTTCACCCATAAAGGACTTTTTTGAACCGATTAATAGAAGAGTATTCTATTATTCTACAATGCATCTTTGTTTCCTTTGCTTCCTTTTAATGGGTCATGTGATTAAAGGGAGTAAACATGTAAACATGCAGATACGTTTTTTTTTTTTTTTTTAGATTTTACCTGATAAATTTGAAGATGTTCTGCTTTGTTGCTTGAAAAGAGTAACACCGCTACTTTGTAGAGCAATCAAAATTATTATTTTTTAAATGTATTTTTCGTATGAAGGGACTCCAAAGTGTTTTCCATTTTCATTGGATATTAAACCAGGCTGTTGTTTGTTTCTCTGACAAAAATTATAGTTTTCCCACAAATCTTCTCTCTAACTCAGGGGGTGTTTTAACTGACCAAGATTGTGTAGAGTGTGTTGCTCTCTGTGTGTAAAAAAAACACTGAGCATATTTCTTTAAGAAATCCAAAAAGTGTTCTTTTTTTCTGTCTTACATTTAATTGAGGCTGAAGATAAGCTTAAATCCCATCAGTGATAGATCCCTGTCCACTCATTTGTTTTTCTCTGTATTTGGAAGATAGTAGCTATCAATAAAAAGTGAAACGTTTGATCACCGGATTCCACTGAGTGGTACGGTACAATTTGGTCCGGTCCTCTTGGCATTTGGTACATCGTAGATACAAAGCATTTAATGTTGTTTTTTAGAGAAGATTTTGGGCGATGAAGAGGAATACAGCTGCTTGCTTGGCCTTTTCTTTTGTCGTAATGACCTTTAGCTAACCAACAGTAGCTCCATCCTAACTGGTATGTTCAATTTTTCTATGGACCTACAACCAACCGGGACCCAAAACAGGTACAATTTGGTCCGGCTTAATGAGTCCATTTTATAATGGAAATGCTCAAAGTATTGGACCGTACCATACCATACCGCACTGCTCAGTGGAAATGAGGCATTAGTTAACCAGCCAGTAGAGACCTTGCCTCCACATGGCAGAGGATCACAGATGTAATGGAGGAGACTGGAGTAAAATGGATGATTACCCTTTAAGTGTCATGATATTGGCTATAAAATGCTACGTGCCATACCATAATGTAAAATCATTTTCAGTTTTTTTGTGTTGTTGATAACATGAATGTAAGTTCAGTTGTTTTTCCATCATTTACACCCATTTTTGCATTCTTGGATCATTTGATTATACCCACATTGCCATACATTTACTTATTTTTCCTTTGGTGCATATCATCAACATCCTAACAATGTTTCTGCCACATTAAAGCTAATAGTGAGACTGGTTTGGTCCCTGCTGAGGCCACAGTTATTCTCACACTCCCCACCAGCTCTTAAAATCGACCTGTTAACCCCCCCAGAGCTGCTGCTCAAGTGAAAATAGGTTTTCTCTAATGTGTGAAAACATTTTCCGTGGTGCTAGAAGTTTCAGGACACTGAACTTGTGTGAGGAAACTGAAGTGTCATTTTACCTTCTTTTAAAATCCCATTTACTGTGAACCAATGGAAGCTTAATTTCTATATGTGAATGACTGTCAAAGACATTAAACCAACTTAACAGTACACCCAAACTCCTAAAAAGTAATCCTGTGCCTGTGATGTATTGATCATTGTGACCTTTGTGGGCAACTTTGGCGTAAAGTCACTGTTGTGATAATCTAGCTTTTGCTCACAGTTGATGACTGCAGAATTAAATGCAGGCTGTTTGCTTTAGTGAACCTGTATCCCTCAAGACCCTTTAGAGCCTTTCACCCTTTTAGAACCAATTAACCACATGTTTTCTTCAAGGTTTATCCTAAGTTTTCTACATTTCTGGCTCTTCGAGTTTAGGAGCTAAATACCTAAGCCAGAGGTCACCGAGCAACTAATGGTCTCTTAGAAATGCATCTGTATTTCCTGAGATGCCTTTTGACTACAAAACATGTTTTAAGAAGCTGTGTTGATCTGTGGAGCACAGTAAGTACTATAACTTTAGGTTTTGTTGAGGTGAAATGACAAAAAATGATGTCTGGCATGAGAATTCAAAGACCTTTATCACCTTTAACTGTTTACCAAGCTGCTAGGTGCGCGTTTGTATGCAGTATGGTCCACTCAGGTCAAGGTCTGCCTGTTTACCATTGATGGGTGCTCGGACTGAATCTTGCCTCAGGCATATTTATATTATGTCTTTGAACTTCAAAGCAGCAATTTTGCTTCTGCAATGCTTATGCCATTTCTGTTTCACTCAGTTCTTTACAGAAAAGACAAAAATCTTGTTCTTTACTGAAAAGTTAGCATATAAATGGATCATAATGCAAGTAAATGGAGCAACAGCAAGCAGGTCCTCATTTGCATTCTCTTGGTGTAATTAGTCACAATTTGTTTTGGGGTTGGATCAAGTTTAGAAATGGTTAAGGGGTGAAGATGCTTTATTTTTGTTAGGAAAAGTGCTTTGATGTCAGAAAAATGTCTTTCACATGTGTTATGGTACAGATAAGACAGGTTCGGTTTTATATCTGTCACGGTTTATGAAAAGATGCAGCAACTGTGGAAAGCTGTAAATCTTATGTGAACTGCTTTCTTTGTTTCACAATAGCTCTGGAGAAATGAGCTTGAAAATATGTTTGAAATTATGAATATGTTTACATCTACTCTTTTATCAAACACGTACCTAAAGCAACTCAAAGTTAACGGACATGGTACACCTTCTGAAAGAGAAAAAGAATCGAAAAACAAATTAATACAAGTAGGACTGAAAGAATGCATTAAGGAATGCAAGGTGAAGCTGCAGTGGAGTGGATCTGAGAGTATGAGACTTTATTATGTAGAGGTGTTTTTTCCCCCACTTTTTTTTTGACAAATGTAAAAGATCAAGAAAATTTAAATGGTTTATTAGCATCTACTTACAAAGTGCCTTTCCATCTTCTTTAAGGTCCAAAGGGTGTTTTAGTCACACAGTCCCTTTCACCCACTTAAGCACACAGATGTATCCACTATAGGAGGCAGAGCTGCTACCCATGCCACTCTTCAATATGGCATTCTGATGTCTTGCCCAAGGACACGTTGACACATGGGTGTACAGAGCTGGAATCAAATATCCAATCCTGAAAGATTGACTGGAGGTTGACTGGTCTATCTCTGTGCCAAGCTAACCCCACACAGGGGTCTTTGCCTACTTGAAATGAACTTTCACTTCAGTCTGATTGTGGGAAGACTTCCAAGAGGAGCAGAAGTGAATTAAAGGAAGTAAACTGTAAGCACAGTGCATTATGGAAACAGAATCAATGGAAATGGCATAGAATTTCAATCATAAACTTTATCTGTCAATAAATGGGGTGTAACCAGAAAAGACGGGTGCATATTTTATGCATAATTGTTAAAGAAATGATTCCCTTTGGGTTTTTTTTTTTTACATGCATTTACTTTTTTTTGTTCTGGTCGGAAGGGAATCCTTTTTAGGCACTACCACCCCTGATTGAGCTGCTGTGGGAACTGCTTGATTCTCCAAGACAGTTTGGGCTTTGGAAGTCTCTAAGTCTTTGATTCACCCTTAAGAGTGTTGTGTGAAACACCAAACCAAACCAAAGGTATGAAAATAACCTGGATTCCCACCCATTTGAACTGTCTGTGGGACACTGTAAAAGCAACTTTATTTAAAAGGTTCTTGAAGAGAAAGAGGCCCCTACAGTTTTCAGCAGATTGTTCCACTAGCTGAAGAACTTACTGTGGATACACGTTGACTTTAGACACTCTGATGTGTGCAGAGAGAAATAACTCAATGTAATTACACATATTCAACTGTTGAGTAGAAAAACTGTGTAACAAAACCAACATAAATTCACCAAACGAGCCTATTGCACAATTACTGTCTGACCAGAAAGCCTGAAAATGGAACCCCCTGTCTCATTGATTGTCTCAAACCACTCTTTCCTTTAAGACAACGTAGAATATATGTCTAGTCACCACAACTACCTACGGCAGACTACTGACTGATGAAGTAATATGTGCCCTTTTGGATAAATTGAAAATCAGATGCACCGCTGCGCCTTGGACCATTTATACAGAATCTGAAAATCTCGCTGTGGCAGCCGTGGGTGCCACCACGCTAGGTAATGCTGAACTTCTGCAGTTTAAAACTTTAAAACTCTGTGACCTTAAGACAACGGCAATTCGGTCTTGAACAATATTTGGTCATCAATCATGACACCCACCATCTTGCAAGGCTTGATAAAAGGAGCCAGTTTTTACTTTATAGTCTCTGAGAATGGGGCGGAAGGCAGAAGCATTGCAGATTTACTTTCACACACAAATTCAATTAAAGAAGCTTTAGCAAAATTTAAAATGGCAAAAGATTAAAAGTTAGGACAAACTTGAAAATAAGATAAATCAAATGTATAAAAGACAAGAAGGTAATTTTAAGAAAAAAGGTGCTGTATGTAAGGATGCAGACCAAAACTCGCACCACGAATGAACTGATAGAGCTGAGTATCATGTGCAGAGAAGCCATAGGAAATCTCTATCAGATGATCTGGACCTGAAGGGTTTGTCAAGATTGTAAACCTAAGAGACACTAACACCAAACCCTGGGCTACACCTGTGGGAACCAGATAAGTAGTGTCCTTTCCATAAATGAGTGCTCAGTCAGGTACCATTTAAACCATGGCAATGCCCCAATTCAAGAGTGCAGAAGACGCACTGCTATGGTTGAGTTGTGACAGAAAATCGGTCAGACGAATATTTTATATTTATACAAAATAATAGGTGAGTCTGCAAATCACTTACCTGGGTGATCGCTGAAAAGAGAATAATGTGGTCATGCATTAAAAAAAAAAAAAACCCACAAAGGATCTTCAGTGAAATTTGGTCGTAAGAGATTCTTAAAAGTCGATTCTGGAATCCCAAATGTCCCACTTTTCCCCATCACCTGTAGAAAGGTTTAAATATATTCAGCAAAATCACATTTCAGATGGGTTGACGTCATGAAATGGGGGACACCCACAAGGGGCGAAAGGCTAGAAAAAAGAAAAAAGGCTACTCAGAGATCGAGGCATCTAATGCCTGGGTAGGAAAATGAGCTGCAAAAATAACTAATTTTTCATTTAGAAAATCGTTCTTTAGTGTGCCAAAGGAAGTTTATTATCATGCATATAGTGTACTATAAAAGGCTTAAGAATACCAAGGTAGACGCCCTTTAAACTGAAAGTCAACAAGAAGATGCAATGCTTTCTAGCACGACTGCTTTGACTGCCGACTTTGCTTTATTTTATAAGAATATAATAATTAAAAGAAGAAAATACAAATACAAAGAACAAACAGGTCTAAAACAAGTGTTGCAGTTTAAAGTAGAGGTACATGAAAACTTTATTTTCAGGCAAACTCACAGATCAGTTTTAGTTTTCTGGCTTAAAGAGCAAGCGTACAAAGTTTATGCCGACAGTTGAATATTTCAAAGGAGCACACCTGTGCTTCTTGAGTGAAGAGTATGATGATGCTGGAGGCTGAAAGCTCTGAGAGAGCCTGAAGCAGGATGCTTGAGTGCCGAGGTGGAGAAAGGACTACAGTGAGCTGCAGGTGCGTCTGTCTGGGAGCACATCAGCAAGGGAATTGCATTCATTGGATTGCAAGGAATTTTGACAGCAGGGTGCAGAAATGCAAAAGTCGAATAAAGTTTCAGAATTTTGTGTGACCTAAAGAAACTCTGGCCCTAAATTACTTCCAGAAATGTACGTAAATTTAATATTGCAATGTGCACTTTTGTTAATGCTAAATATTTGAGTCAGAGCCATAAATTATCACTTATTTTTTGGTGTTGCAATTTGAAATATCTCACAATGCCTGTTGATTCATGCTTTACAACAGGCTTCTTACACGTTTTCATTTTATTTGTATTTTTTTACTCATTGACTGTAGAATATAACCTGATGAATCCCCTGTGACATCACTTAGAAAATGTGTTGCTTCCGGTTCCAACCTCATAAAGTTTTTCCGCGATATGTCCTTCACCATGTTGGAAGCCGACCTCCCTAAGCAATTTTTGATTGGTCTGTCTGCATTTCTATGGCAACCACTCTCTCCAATCAGGAGTGAGCATGTTAGAAGGCATCACTCCTAGCGCTGAAAGCGAACTCGGGAGAATCTGTCAATCAAACGCTTCGAATGTTCGACGCAAAGACATTTATTGAAGTATCTGGTCAGTTTATAACTTGAATAACTTGCACTGCAGCAAAAATATTGTGAAAAAAATTAAGATGAGCAAGAACTCATTAATAAAAGGTATCAGAGCCAGAATGGTTATTCTGACCAACAGAATGACTAAGTAATAGCTGTGTGTTTTTCTATTGAAGTATATGGGATTTCAGCTTTTTGTGACCAGCAGGAACTTCCATTTAGGAACACGAAGGGGGGAGGGGTTGTTCTATCCAGTTCTCATATATACCATCAATGGTTTCACCCTGTAATATCAGTTCTTTACGCCAAAAAATGTATTCAATTCTACCTCGACTGAAGTTGTCTATTTGCTGGCTACTTTGAAAAGAAAACATCCTAAGCATTCTTGGAACCAGTAAAAAAAAAAAAAAGAGACAATCCTTCAGATTTTTTGTAGACATGTAGAAAAGACTATCGGGGTGTGCAGATAGCTGTTAATTCTGAAACAAAATTGCTCGCTTGTGACACAACTTATTAAACCGAAGTCACAGCTGGCCTTAGAATTGAATACCAGCAGTCAGTTGGGGAAAAATGAGTAAACCTGTACCCAGGTTGTCCACAGGGAATATCAAGGTTGTAGACCGCTCCATGAGCCCGTAGAGCAAAAATGCACGTTTTACTATGGGCATGCTGTGAGCGACCGGTCATAGCAGGACGCTTATGCAACACGCAAGTATGTGAGACACAGGCATGTTGTATGGATTTTTAAAATGTATTTGTTTTTATTTAACCTTTATTCATTCAAAAAATTCCTGCTGAGGTTAAAAACCTCTTTTTAAAGGGAGTCCTAGCTAAGACGTAGCTATTTCAGAACAACAGTAAACAAGATCGTTTTTCTTTTTTCAACCCCCTTAAATCCTGTGGACTGCACAAAGAAGTGCTATTCACATGATACGTGCACGCTCATTTTGGATTCTTTGCATGCAGCCTAACACTTAGAAATGAGGAAATTAGACAGAGTGTAATGTGTGTGGGCGTCACATGGGCAGAAGTGCGTGCAACTTCTATTAGCTTTACCAATACCTCACCATACACTTACACACGCACAAGAATGGTACGATCCACTTTCATGACTCTCAGGTTAATCCCCGAATGGGTGCATGTGATTGAGCTTTAATTGTTGAACTCGTTCAAAATAGTCTTTTTCTTTATTTACAAAACCTGTTCGATTATTTGGTGTTCTTTTAGTTGTTGTGACGTTCTGTTTTTTGACAATGTTTTTGTGATGTTTTCACAATCCAAGTTTATATTTAATGCCAAGATTAATTAACACAAGTACTGAACTTATTAGAATAATTGTGCATCACTTTGATCAACACTGTTAAAGGAGGCTATAAGAACTCTTGACTCCACATTCAGAGACATAAACCTACTTTAATCAATTAAAATTAGATTTGCTGTAGCTTTAGTCGACAATAGTAAATGTTTTCCAAGATGCTTTCCAAAAACTAAATCAGATTTTAGATTCCTTTTTGATGATTATTTACATTGAGACCAGCACACTATGAGCTTGGTCACTGCGATGTTGCCTTTGTGGTTCTTTTGCACTGCGGTGTCCAATTTTTATGAACCAAACCAGACCTCAGTGTGACTCAAGGAGCCAAAGCAATGCAGCCTGAGACCCAGGATCCCATTAGTATGCTAATAAAGTCACTTCTCTAATGACTGATTTGCAATTCGGTGCATTTTCTCCTCACTATGCTTGTATGCACAAATAAGTGCAATGCTCTTGTGGCCCACACTTCCATGTTAATAATTAGCAGATTTTTTCATGCTCGGATTTCCTGGCAGTGAGTTTATGACCTCAACTCCTTTCCTGTTTCGTCCACCTTAGCACAGCAGAGAGAACCTATCGTGAACTTCAGCATCACAGATGACACCTGCTCCTCCACAGTGGCTTTTTGTTGTGCTGATAAAGATGTCTGACTGGGTTTTTTTTTTTCCTGTCTTTCTCAGTGCTCAGCGGCCTCTGCTTCAATGACTGCAACGAACATGTCAAGGTAAGAACACAGGTCTCCTACAAGGATTAAAATAAAAGGGTTATATTGTTCTATTGTCTTTGTGTCCATAAACAAAGAAGCTTAACTGGTTGCAATCAAATCCCAATTTATAGCTAATTCATCTTAATTATGTAAAATAAAACAGCATAAACTAGTATTGATTAAAAAATCAAAAAGGTTGCATGCTTTTTAATAAGTAGAATTTATTTCATTAACTTTTGAAACAACGAAAATTCGACCTGAATTAAACCATGAATGACTGTTTGTAACATATTAAAAAAAACTCATTATCATGAAGCTTTAAATTGCTTTATTATCAAGTACAGCAGATGTAAAACACATGGGAGTTTATGAATGAACACTCAGTCTCTAAAAATGTTTGCTAACAAAGACCGTTCACACATGAATAATAGATCCTCTCAGATTTCCTGTGTGTGTGTTTTTTATTATACAAAAGGTTGAGTTGTGTAAAAAAAAGTAGTGTTTTAAAGCAAGTCCTATAATTTCTGATCTGGTTTGACAACAGTGTTATTGTTACCGCAAAAAAGTCTGTGTGCAGAAAATATAGAGATCATTTTATAAGTGGGTTAATTTGAAGATAAAACTAGTATTACTCTTACTCTGTTCAATTATTTATGTTTACGAGACTTTGAAACAAAAGAGCAACAGTTTATAAATAATCCAGTTGGTAATCTTCTCTTGTCACTTCTAGGTCAGGGTTGGATCTGACTGTAGCTAAAATGTCAAATGACTTGATGGCAAAGAGAGTTTAGAGTCTCTCAAAATATTTGAAGAGTTCCTCAAGAACCTGAAGCAGTCTAACTTGATATTACCCCAAACTATGACTGAGTATCACTCCCAAAGCACGGGAATTTCTTTGATTTTGATTCACAATTTGTATGAAAATGATAAAGTATAGATTCATCTTTCAAATTTCCTTAAAAAAACGAGTTTGCTTGGCTATGAAAAACATCATTTAAACTGAATAAAGTTATAATTTTGATTAGTAAATTATGATTTCTTACGTTCAAAACTAAATGTAATTTTTTTAAAGAAAACTGGATGCATGGATGGGATTAATCAATGTTGATTTTTGTAAGTACAGATCATTTTAATGTTGATTAATTGATTTTTCCTAAACCCAGCCCTACTTAAAGCTGCAGTCAGCTTTGTAGGCCTTCAGAGGACCAATCCCAAGAAGGACGACTCCAAAGAAATTAGGGTTCCAAACAGCATGACTAATGTATTCAACGTTTATAGATGAGCTGGATCCTTTTTGGGACATTCTTTCTGGGGCATGGAGAGCAGAGCTGACTTCCTTGGGAATGCAGTGAATCACATTGTTCCTAAAGAAAACAGGAATCCTTTAAAAGAAACACCTTCTTATTAGTGAGGGGACTGATAAGACTCAGAGAAATGGGCTACAATTCTGTAACCCTTGGTATTCTGAGGCAGTTTTGAATATTTTTTTACTACTTAATAATTTGCTCTAATAATTTATCTTTAAGACACTTTTTTGTGACAAAGCCTGGTATCAAACATTTAAGTACAACCCCTGCTTTGTTTTGTAACAGATATTTTTTTCATTATATTTCACGTACACTGAGTTTAAACTGTTTTTATTTTATTTAATTAAAGTTATTTTAATTTATTTTTATAACATATGCCTAAAGTGTATAGAGAAAACAAAAATCTATAAATCCAAAAAATTAAGCAAAGATGAGGTCAAAACAATATAAAGTGTATTTAATAAACAGGCGAAGCCATTGTATAAACTAATATTCCAAGGATTTATTCAGGAGGTATCACAGGTTTGTGTAAAAACTCTTACGTTTTTTGCAAACAAACATTTCCACAAATAATGACCTTTTTGAATGAAAACTGTTCTAATAGTTGGTCGGTGTCATTGTTAATGTAATTGGCAAATGCACCGGTAACTACTTAAGGTTTAAATCTGGATAGGTGTGTTTCTTTACAAAGTTGTGGGGGGAAAAAAGTTTTTTAAAGATGTCGCTGTCTGGAGTACATTAAGCTTTCGCAGTTAACCTGTGATATCTGTGTGGGCGTAATAAAGACCCCATTTCTGCATTATAAATGACAAAGCAGTGAAAGAAATCGATGTTTTGAGTCTTCGGCTATGGGTGTCTCTCTTGTGTCACGGAGTGATCAATAGCAGATCCTCTCATGTAGTTGCAAATAAACAGTAAAAAGCAGCCAGTAGTATCACGCCTCATGCAACCTTTCACCAGTGGAAAGCCCTTTGCAGAACACATTAGCTCTGACATGAACAAAAGGCTGCTGGTATTGGAGTTGTTGTGCTTTTAGTCTGTCCACTCTAAGTGAAATTTATGATGAATACAAGCGGTGCTTGCAGCTGTTTTAGCTCCTATCCTCTCCCATCCATCAAGCGGTTTGTGTCTTTTCATTTCACTCTTCTACTCCTCTTCTTCTTAGTCACACCTCTTTCGCACTTCCCCTCCTCTGGGCTCCTCTGTGGCTTCCTCGCCTCTTTCTCCTCATCTGTTTCCTTTGGCCTCATTTCTATTCCCCTCTGTCCCCACCGCCGAGTGTCACAGCATAAAGGGCCAAGTCTCTCTCGCAGCGTGTCTGCATGCGTAACACACTCGCGATTAGCTGATGTGAAGCGAAGAACGGCTCCACGGGTCTCATCATTAGCCGTCAGCCCCCTCATAATGAGGAGATAAGACAAGAGTTAAGTATCTGCCCACACAGGTGCATAAACATGCAAATGGGGCTTTCATTTATGCTCAGGCAGACTCCAGCCAGCTGGGTCAGACCTTTGATACGTCACGAAGTGATAGAAATATGGGGACTGCCTAGAGTTATTCTCGTGCCCTCCTGATCTCTGTTTTCCCCCTGCCTGACTGACAGCTAATGTCAGTCATATGGCAGCTAATATATTTCTTTTTTCATATTTTGTTTGCCTGTGTTTCTTTCTGCAGCCTTTTGGGGTGAACCAACCAGGCCCCTATGTCATGTACACCACAGCAGACTCCAATGGCAACCTGAAAAATGCCTCAGGTAATTCTTTCCTTTCTTCTCTCTGCATTCCTTGTTTACCTTTCCTTTTCCGACTCAGAAAATTGATCTAAGAAAAGGTGTTTTCTATAAGAAAAAAGCCTGTGCTGGAGCTCAGTACCTGTGTGGAAGGCTTTTTAAGATGTAACCTTAAATAAAACCCGCAGATGTCCTTGTGTAGCTTCCATACCCACAAATCAGTAAATAAACTGAATAACAGGACCTTCAATTCTTTGATTTTGATTTTCTTTTCATCACCTTTTGGATTTAATTAAAAATAAAAACTGGTTCCGTACATGTAAAGGAGGAGCGACTTGGGGTTTGCCGCTAAAAGGCAGTCACAGGTTCGTAGGAGGACAAAATCTAACTGACAGCATCTTTTAACACCAACTCGGTTACCTGAAGTGTGAGCTGACAGGTGCTTACCGAGGTGGGAATGCAGCTGTCTCTTCTGGACTTTGTTTACCAGTGTGTAAAATACAAAAATGCATGGCATTTATTCGGGAACTGAAATAAGGCAGGATGGTTTTTTCACGCATTGGGTCCTTCGTACTCCGTCCTTCTGACTAAGTTGAAAAAAGAAATGCCTGTTGAGCCACATATTCCTGGTCTGGGCCAACTTTCAGCATCGCTTCGGTTGACATGGTGTTTCAGCCTCGCTTTGCTTTAGTTTCCTCACCTCCCTGCTGGAGTTAGACTGGAAGAGAAACTGTGCAAGTATGATAAGAAAACGTCCAGTTGAGTATGGGGTGACCGTGGTCAAATGAGGAAAATAACGAGCTTCATACTCATCTGTCAACAGAAAAGCATCTGCTGGCTCTGTAGGAACCTGATTTCCCCTTTTCCTTGTAGCCTCTGTCGTCTTTTAATCCCAGGATTCACAACTCTGCTGAAGTTTGCTGTGTTTTATTGAACTGTACATCTGTTAACTTTCTTAATATCATTTTTCATAATGTCTGTGCACCCTCCTCTTGGATTTTTCATATGTACCTCCTTTAAAAGAGCGGAGACGATTAAGCCTCAGTCACAGCTGTCCTTATGGCTCCATGCTGGCTATCTATCCACAGGCAAACAATTGGCAAACTGTCAAAATTTTTAAGGTCGTAAACTGCTAGGTGAGATCGTAAAGTGAAACGTTAATGCACATTTTTTGCTAAGAGCCTGCTGCGATTGACAGATCAGGTAAAGTAAGGGGGAAGTGGGTGAGACACAGGCGTGTCCTGTTTGTTTTTTGTTTTTTCTCTGATTTTTAGTGCTCTTTACATGATAAGGTCATTTGCTTACAGCCTGACTGTTAGAAATGAGGAAGTTAGACATTGTGTGGGAATCCTACAGGCGTCTTGCGCTTAGATATCACCTGCACACCCTGTGCGTGCAGCATTCGCCTGCGGTCAGTACTCGCACCTTACCAACAACTAGAATGTGGCGTGAGGGCACCGTACGGCAGCATCACCTGTACTTCATAAGCCATGCAACTTACATTAGGGAAAACTTCACGATAGACTTACCAAATGAACCACATTGGTACGTTCCAGTTTCACTACTTTATTTGGGGTCGAGCCTAAAAAGGCAACTGCAGGGCACACATGCGCTCCCCTTAAGATGCGGCCCCTCCTCTCTGTGGGTCAACCCTCTTACAGCTGATGAAGGCTATTCATTATTGATGAAATCTTCTTACCCCAACCAACAACCAATCAGCATCTTAAACACTTAAGAAAATACAGAAAAGTAAGTTTCATACAAAATCAGAGCAGAAGTTGTTATGTAGAGACAACGCCGCCGTGTAAAGTAGTGAAAGTCAGTCAAAAAGCATAGAGCTTCAGCAATTTGATTATTTTTTTGTATCTAATAGGAGGCACGGCCTCATAAGGATTAGACATTTCTGCAGTAGTTAAAGATCGCTCCTGCTTCTGTTTTTTAAAGAACCGCCTTTAGTTTCAGTGGGACGGATGCTCACGTACATGAGGTAAAACTCAGAGGGCAGTTACTACCTCTTAGCCACAGATTACACCACTGTTACATTGTGGGAAGGACACAGATCTGATGAGGACAAGATGCAGTGGCAGCCTGGGGTCGGGGGTATTTATAGCCTTGGTGCATCAAGATCCCACGTTGTCGCATTTCATTCTTTCATTTGTCTGTTAGCACAGCTGGAATGCAAATGTATTAAAAGAAACCAGTAGAAAATAGAATGTTTTTGACATGATATCTATTCTACTGTGTTGTATAAATGCTCAAGTAGAGAGCGGAGCGATCCGGTTCTCTCTGCACACTCCAGGATGGGAAATGTGCAGTTAATGGTCATTGAGAGCAAGAGTGGGGAAGTGAGAGTCACAGGATGATGTAGGAAGAAAGATCACCTGCGCCTACACTCCCACTGCAACGAAAATGAAGAGGGATCCACAAACAGTCCGTTCGGTTAGCTTTGTTCAGATTTTGGGAATCATTCTCAAACGTTTCAGCTCGACGTTTGCTCAGATTTAGAACCAAATCAGTTGATGTATTTGTTGATAACGCTGTTTATTTTATTACTCAATATGTGCTTAATATTCGTGTTGAAACAGGGAGGTTTTTTATTCCGCTCTGGTGAGTTAGGCGTTTGTTCTAAAGGTTTTGAAGCGCCATTTTTGAATCTGAAAACTAAGAAAACTGGGTTGCAGTGATCAGCGTTCACAAAAACAGCTCTATTCGCTTTAGCTTCAGGTATCATTAACCCTTGTGCTATCCTAGGCACTTTAACATTGGGAGTTGGGTCATCTAGATCAGTGTTTTTCAACCTTTTCTGAGCCACGGCACACTTTAACCTTAAAAAAAAATCCTGTGGCACACCAGCATCCAAAAATAAAAAAGGAGAAACTCATAGTCTGTATTGATCTACAGTCCCTCCACAATCTCACGTGCATTTTTGAGATGATTGTGGCAGAAAAAGCTGGAAGCTGCAGCTGTTTTTTCTAAAAGATGTAATAAAAGTTAAGTTAGAAGATTTAAAAACAGTTTGAGGTGTGTTCGTTGGTTTCAAGACGTTTAACAACAGATCTCCTTGTGCGCTGTCACTTTAACCCAATGCATCATGGGAGATGTAGTGCATAAAACTGCCGGAGATCGCTTTTCAGAGCTTCATGGTTTTGTTCTCTTGTTCCACGGTCTGACACCGGATTCTGTGGAAAGCTGCTCCGCTAAAGACGAGCTTTAGCTGGTGTTTATGTTAGAACTGAGAGACTTTACGAGCTAAATCGGGACAAGGAAGTGAAGACTTTAACCACTTCTGATTGGTCAGACTGATCACACGTGATTAAGCCCCCCAAGAATGATTGGTGGAGACAATTAAAGGGACGGGACATTTCCAAAATACAGCCAAAGCTGCAGCTGAATCGCGGTACCATCATTCTTATCAAAAATGTCTTAATAAAATAAAATAAACGCAAAGAAAAAAGTATTTTACGATCTTTTATATTCCTAACTCCTCAGTGTTTTATCAGGGGCCTGTTTGGATGAACACAGAGCTAAAATCCTGGAGATGGAAAATGTTGTTAGATCAGTTAATGAGGGCAATTTCCCACAGCACACTTGACCATCTCCCACGGCACACTAGTGTGCCACGGCACACTGGTTGAAAAACACTGATCTAGACCCACTAGACAGTGCGGTGAACCTATATTTTTCAATGATTTGTGATCTTCACTGGTGTCCATGGATTACATGAAATCCTCTCCACCTTTATCCACCTTTGTCATGGTAGGAAGAACACCTCAATGGGGTCATAGGATTGCACAAGGGTTAACTAACCCGCCTCTTTATTAGCTTTGAAATTAGAAAGTGGAGAGTGTTTCTTTCTTTTGCTCAGTGACACGTCACACATTTGTGAATGCTTTTATAAACTTATTTTGTTTCTCGGTTGCTTCTGTTCACACTTTAGGTATACTTGATATAAGGGCAATCAAAATATAATAAAAAAGCAAAAAATAAAATACAAATCCCTTAAAATTTCAATTAGGAATTCATTAAAAAAAAAAGACAAAAGTAAACAAAAACAATTGAAAGTGTGTATTTCAGAAAAGGGTTTTTTTTTGGGGAGGGGGAATTGTTTCATTCAGTTAAAGCCACAAGAGAAAATACAAGCTTTGCTATTCATCCTAAACTGTAAATGCTTCATTAACCCCTACAGAGCATCTCAAGGCTATGAATGGACACACAGAGAGATGCAATCAGAGCTGTAATCTGTAATGGTTACTTTAAATGTTTATTCAAATCATTCACACTGCAGATCTTAATGCACAATAACATTTGTAGGAAACGTTTCACATTAAAAGACCACTGGGAACTTTTTTTTTTTTTTACAAAAAATCAAAAGAGGATTGGAAGTCTAAGAATGTTTGTTTTTAATAAGCTTTCTGCACATATTTGGAATAAAAAATTCAAAATTTGGTCAAGGTGGGGTTTTTTTTCACCGTACAGACTGCAAGAAAAAAGTTGGACATGAAAAATTTGACAAAGCCATGAATGAAAAACATAGTGCTTGTAGTTTGTCATAAGGAAACGTCAACAGTTCAGAAAAAACAAATTGGTCTAAGCTCTCATTCCGTTCCAGATGGTCTCGTATGTTTTTTTCGTCCAGTCAGTAAAAACTTCACGACTTGAAAAAAGTCTGCAAATGTCTGACGGTGTTGCTGTCTGGTACATTAGAACACCAGATGCTTAGCTCTCGGTCTTTCAGTCATAATTCAAGCTTCATTTTTCTTTTTTCAGTGCTCGGAAAAGATTTAGAAAAAAACATCCACGAGCTTTACTGGGGCGGGCGACTCCCTGATCCCTTTTAACAGTCTGGAAATGCAGCCCGTATTGTAACTTGAAATGCGTTTAATATGATTCTGTAGTTTGCACCTTGGAGAACAGAGAGCCAGGCTGCTGGAGAGGAGTGGTGATGGATTGCGCTCACACTCGTACACCACGGCGCACAGGTCTCTCAGCTCTGCCTCCGAGCGTTCTTCACTTACCCTTCACCCCCTCCTGAAGGGAAGAGAGAAGAAAGGGGAGACGATAATGTGCTGAGAGATAAAAACAAGAAGTGAGAGGACACAATATATTGGGTTCCAGAGGACGCTGTGACAGAAGAGAAAGAGGGAACTGATTTAGTGTAGGATCGTGAAACGTAGACGACACATGTCGGAGGCAAACGTTTAGTCATTTTAATCTGAAAAGGTCTGGAGAATCAGTCTGCTAACACATCCTGCAATCATTCTACTCCATTTACAGACATGGTAGGCAAGCAGGCGCGTTAAAGTGATAATGTCATCCGGGCTCGTGTGGGAAAGGTCAACAGCAACGCACCTGTTCTTTCGTCTGTTTATACTTTGCCCTGGGTGTGGGACTGTGGCTGTGTGTATCCTCGCATCCATTATTTTTGTGTGTTTGTGTGAGTGCGTGTGTGAGTGCGATGCCCCTTGCTAAACAGGCTGGATGGATGAGCATGGACTGTGCTTCTGACAACACCACATCTCATTATCAGCCAACTCCTGCTGAGACGCAGAGAGGGGCATGGGAGGGAAGGAGGTGTGATTGGAGAGATTTATAGCTGATCATATTCATTAAGAAACCTTTTAATGTTCCTTTTCTCCTGTTATATAAACTCATACGCTGGGCGGCAAAAAAAACCCCACACAGCTATGATTTTCCTTTAGGGAAACACTTAACGTGTTAGATGAGAGCTATTCGATGCAAGCTTTGTCACTTTCTCCTGCTAGATTTCGATATGCAAAAGAAACCATTTTCATTCAAATATATTTAAATATTTCTAGGATTTGTTCTGCTGGATTAATGTTGGATCCCACTGGATGGGAACTCATTTCAAACACCATTGGTTAGGAAATTCCCCAAACAGACCAAAACAACAAAATTCATCACAAAGTTGTCTCAAACCCCTAGATTTAGGTGTGTATTCACATCAGCTTTGTTTTGTTCAATGAAACAGCCCAGAGTTTGTTTTCTATGACTAAACGTGCAGTAGTAAAAACACCTATTATCTCTAGTCTGGACTGGTCTGAAGAGGGAGTCTCGGTCCAACCAGACTCAGTGCAGTTCACTCACAGTGTGAATCGGAGCTGGACCCAATCTAAAACATCTCTAGCTGTTTTAGCAACTATAAGAAGCTGCCAAAGGGAATGATCAACTGATGAGGTCACGCTTAACCCTTGTGCTATCCTAGGCACTTTACCATTGGGAGTTGGGTCATCTAGATTCACTAGACAGTGCTCTGAACCTTTTTTTTTTCAATTTTTTGTGATCTTCACTGGTTCAATGGATTACATGAAAATTTTCCACCTTTATCCACCTTTGTCATGGTAGGGAGAACACGTCAAAGTAAGGGTGGGGTCATCCAAGATAGCACAAGGGTTAAAGCCATGAGCCGTGGACAAACCTGGAGCAACCAGAAGATTGTCCGAAGTCAGAGCTCTGTCTCCCCCTCTGGTCAGCACCCGGAACTGTTTCCAGAGTGCTGAATGCACTACATCTCCCAGCAACCCCAGCGCAGCGCTCCTGGATGCCCCACACCTGACTTGCATTAACAAATCACTAACAGTCTACTTTAGCACTGCTCTCAGTGCGAAGTAGTGTTTGAGCCACTCTGCCTTCATTACCAAGTGTTACATCTGGATCTGATCTTCTTGTCCGTCCTGGGGGAGGATCCCTCCTTCATGTGGGCACCCCTGAGGCTTCTTCATTTTTTTTCCGGAATCCGGTTTTTTAGGAGTTTTTCCTTACCGCGAAGGGGGGTCTTAGGGCAGGGATGCCAGTATAGCTTAGTCAGTTTGTTAGTTTATTTTAGTATTTTCCTATTGACTCTTTGTATTCGTGATCCTTTTGAGTTCATGTTTTACTTCAAAGCCCATCGAGACGACTGTTGTTGTGATTTTGGGCTATACAAATAAAATTGAATTGAATTGAATTGAATTCTGTCCCCTGACCCTGTTTCTGACTCGGTTTGCCTGCCCCAACTCTCGCCTCAATCCCGACCAGTGATGTGCGGTCAGGTGAGGCAAGTGAGGCAGAGCCTCACCTGTCATAATTCTGCTAAAATAGAAAAAGGTAAATTAAGTAAATTATATTTCCACTGATCTGTGTTAAATATACATTTTCAGTCAACTCAACAGGTTTTCCACAGTTTCTGAGATTAAAATAGCTGAATTTGAGTGTTGCGCGATCACAGACGGACCTGAATCTCCGGGTGAGGCTCGGCAGCGCTGTGCCTCATGTCTGACGGGAGGACTCAATGTTAACAGAGACGCGCGGTGAAAACGCTGCTGTACGCCCACAGAAAAGGCTTCAGGTGAGGCATGCCTCACCAGCAGGGGGCAGACGTATTTTTAGTAATCCCTATTTTTTTATGTCACTGAGAATTTTGTACATTTTTCTGGAAATTAGTTTTCATTAAAAGAAAATGTTAAAATTGAAAAATGTTAACTAAAAAATTTTTTTTTGTTAAATGTGATTTTTTTTTTTTCATGATGCCAACACTTTCTGGCATATTACAATATTACTCTTTTAAAAATGGTTTCTTCTGTAAAATGTAATTTTAAAAAACAATAATTTAGCCCATTGATAGATATGAAACTTACCTGTTAAAAAAATTACATAATAAATATAGTGTACCAACATTTGTGAAAAATATACTTTGGTTGTGTTTGGATTCTCGAACTACTCAGTACTTTGTTGCATGGGGGGTTCGCCATTTTTTGAAGTTTCCAAATATACAATTTTAAATTCCAGTAGCTTTAAAATTTACCAGTTACCAATTTCTTTCTTAATTTACCAATTTACCTCTGCAAAAACACATTATAATAATAATAGTAAAAATGGATTGAATTTTTTTCTGCACTTTTCCAGACGCTCAAAATTGTGTCCATTATTCATTAAGCTCCTCATTCATACTTGGTGATGGTAACTACTGATGGTAACTACTGCCCTGGGGCAGACTGACAGAGGCGTGGCTGCCATTTCGCGCCTACGGCCCCTCTGACCATCACCAGGATCATCCATGCACATTCACACACCAGTGGAGGCCACACTGGAGGCAAGGAGGGTGAAGTGTCTTGCCCAAGGACACAACAACATTTTGGCTGGTGGGAGCGGGGATCGAACCGCCAACCCTTTGATCATTGGACGACCCTCCTAAGCCACTGTCGCCCCATTGTGGATCCATGCTAAATTGGCGAACATAGACCACAATGCATTGTGTTTGAACATTACGAACCATCCAAGATTTCAACATCAGAACACAGTAGATTCATAAATATTCTTCATTGTTATTAGGTTTGCACTACGAACATTGGTGACATCATTTCTGAGTAGTGAGCAGGGTGGCACTAGAAGGTCCCGCACTCTACAGTTGTGAGGAGTAGTGAGGGAATTCTGACATAGTATTTAATTTCTCAAATCTTTTCTTTCTCTTGTACAGGAAGGTATAATTAAACACAATTTTAGACAATTAACTACCATAAATAACCTAGACTCTTTCACAAACGTATTTTAAAACTTTTTTTAAACGTTTTTTAGCTGAAGCTTCCCATAAAAATGTGAAGCTTCTGTCCCTTCTCGCATAAATCCCCTGAGATGGAAATCCAGCTTTTTACCATTCCCACAACCTGTTATTTACTTGAACTGATAATATTTGGCTGTTAGTTCCCCTTAGTTGGTAATTGAAATCAGATGGATATCGTTGTCATGGTAACAGGCTTTAGGGAACGACTCCAGGCTTTTTGAGGGTAAAAGTAACCGGAGGGCCAGGCTGGAGGAGAGCCGTAAGAGCTCAGATCAATGTGCAGCTTTCTGCAGACGGTCCAATTAGTATAATGAGTTCAAAGGATTGTCAGCCAAGCGCACACCGTGCACAGTTGTTTACACATGCATAACCTTTAATATAATGCCCACCTGTAGCAGTTCATCCAACGGCACACCGATCTTATCAGTCTGACATTTGGAAAATCCAAAGCAACTTGACTGATAGCAAAAATGGGGAATCAGACGAGTCTGTATTTGTGTTCATGTGCTATCACTTTAGGTCCTTTCCATTTGTTTCTGCTGCGTCATGTGCCGTCCTAAAAGCCAGCTCATCAAGCTCCGTCTCCCCCTGATCTACGGCCAAAGTGCACCTTCCATTTACAGAGAGCTCACCGGGTCAGCAGTGAAAGTTACCCGCTTCTCTGACCATTTCTTTTGGCCTCTGTATAAAGCATAATCCCGAAACACGCAGAGAAAATTCACAATCTGATGGTAAGATGGGAGACGAGGTGGATCCGAGAAACTGGCTGGGCTGAAAGGTGAGAAAATGGGAGGACGGAGCCGAAAGCAGAGAGTTGAATTTCACAGAGAAAAAGGCACAGTAGTGAAAATAGGGGTAAAATTAGACCAGAAGAGAGCAGAGATCAGAACAAAAGAAAGGAGAAAAGAGGGAAATATTGTGGGAGGAAAAAAAACAAGAGAGGAGCTAACCATCCACATGGAGAATTGACTATTGATCAGGCTTCTTCTCGCCTGGTTTTCCAGCCTTTACCTCTCTGCTCTACCGCTCCATCTCTTCCCTCCAACTTCTCACCATTTAAATTACTTTGAAAAAGTTAAGAAGCTGTTAAATCTTTGTAGTCAGCTGCTGCCTCAGAAGTAACCTTGTTCTGAAAGCTTCACTATTCAGCTCAACACTCTTAAAAGGCTTTTGGATAATGATTTTTCATGATGAAGCTAAAAAAAAAAAAACTATTTAACTTTTTTTTAGAAAAGCTATATGCAACCACATGAATTTAATGTCAGGCTTTTTTATATATTCTGTTTATTCTTGATGTTTTTTTAATCTAAATGAACTTTTATTTGTTTACTTGGATTTTTTTATACATTGCATTTAGTCAAGTTACTGCTGCTCAAACATTCATAGGAACAGGATTGAAAGAGTTTAGTAGATGTTAAAATTTTATCATTTAGCCTCTTTTTACTGAAATAAATCACCAAGATCTATTCAGAAGCAGCTTGATTCAGTTAATTTATTTAATTTTATTCATATAGCCCAATATTACAACATAGTTGTCTCAACGGGCTTCACAATTGTATAAAATCAGTTGTGAAATACAAGAGTTGATTGCTAAACTAAAGTAAACAGACAAAGCTTAACTGGGCATCCCTGCCCTTTGACCCTCCTTCTAGGTAAGGAAAAACCTCTGAAAAAAACGCATTTCAGGAAATAAAGAAAAAACCTCAGGGGTGTCCACATGAAAGAGGGATCCTCTCCCAGCACGGACAGGCGATGTCCCAGAGCTGTTAAAGAAGAATTAGCTTAGCTAACTCTACAACTACATGTTTAAATAGTCCAGCAGATGGGCTTCATCCATGGAGTTGGGCAACGGTTGGGAGCGCGAGACGAGCCAGAAGCAAGGTTGATGTCCACGCCCAAGGACAGGAGCACGGACCAGCCAACTGGAAGCTGGATCACTCCCGGTTCAAGCACGGGGCCTTTTCCACCTAAACATATTCATCCTACATCCCACCTCTTGAGATTTTCAAGATGGTTGGTTTGGTCAAATCATGTCGACCCCAAGAGGAACAGGACAGGTTAGCAGGCAAACCCTCTGGGTCTTCGGGAAATCACCCAACGAATCCAGAAATCTTCATGCTTTACTTTTGCAATCATTGCTCAGTTAACAGCATCCTTTCATGGGCAGGCTCTTCAGTCAAACTGCACTGTGCACATGCACTACTATCCCTCATGGCTCCACCCTGCAGCTCTGCAATTTGCTCCTTTTATCGCCATGATGGGAGCAAATGGTTTCTATAGCGACTGGAACGAGGGATTTCAGAGTTTTTTTCCTCTCGTATAAAAGCCCCTGGGGGGGGAGCATATGTGCAAGTACTCACGTGTTTTCTTCCCAAAAAGGGTTTGCCAAAAGCATGTTTTTTTTCTGGATAAACTGGCTGGGAGTACCACATTTTTGGCCCTAAAGCCGTATGTTTCTGTTGTGTTTGGTCTTGTGTTTGTCACTGTAGCCAGACAAACCTTTAGATTGATCAGAGTGATATTTTCTGCATGTCTGCTGGGGGATGTAAACCTCACAGACGTGACATGAGAACATGTGTCATGAAGTGTCAGAGGATGGACTCACACAGAGAGACAAACAGTCGCTGTGGCTTTCTCTTAGACACGCCTTCCTCTGATCCGGCTTCCTGACTGATTTTTCATGCATTTATTCTCACTTCTTTTACTTTTTCATCCCCACCAGGAGTAAAAGTTTGTCTTCTCCCTCATCGAGGCATGTTTCCATCCCCTCATCGTGCTTCTATCTGCCGCTATGCTGCAGACAGAACAGAGAACCGTAATGCAAGAACAAGCACTCACTCTTCAAACCACAAAAGGGGAAAATAGAATTAACATATTGCAAATCGAGACTCCAAACCGTGACAGCTGAAATCATTTCATGCACATGTGCAGTGTTTCAAATTAGTTTCAGCCCTCAGTGTCAGCTCAGATACTCAGCGACTGGCAAACAGGAATCAAAGATTAAAAGCTTTCCTCCACTATGAGCAGCTGTAAACCATCAGAGGGAAAGATATCAGGCTATCGGCTCGGTCTTTGCACAGATCTATTGGGCGTGTTTATCTTAGACTGTAAGCATGGAGCCTCAACAACTCACAAAGCATCATCAAGCCACTGAGTGAACTGCAAGCTCCTGGTACAGGTGATCCGATGATTGCAGCTAAGGAGGCTCATTGTTTGGTTTGAAATACATTTTTCTGCTCTTTGATCCCTTCTTAAACAGCTAAGTTTGTGTTATTTAATGGCTTAGTCATCTAAAGTCGTGTGGAGGGCTGACCGTACATTTTACAATTACATGTTGAGCTTTAAAAAAAATGAACACAAGACTTTAAAAAGCATTAAATTGTCATAAATTCTGGTGATTGAGTCTTAATTTGCCTCCCAGTGGGACTTCCTGTCTCTGAAAAAAAGTAAAATAATTCAAGGATGCGGTGCAGTGTTAGAGCGGTCGACCTCTGAACCCCACCTTGCCTCTGGCAGAAGGTTGGCGCCAGTGTTCAGCAGCAGAGCCGTGAATGGGTGAATGGGTCTGTGACTGTAAAGCACTTGGGGCCTTGACGAAGGTAGAAAAGCGCTATACAAGTATACGCCATTTATACTTTGTCATAAAGTTGTGAACCTGTCGTAAATTGCTTAACCTCAGTTAACCAATTAGCTTATGGTTGTCGGTGCACGAAAATGGGAAAGTGCACATTTATTGAGAAATGGCTTGAAAATAGGGATTACTATTTCTGGTTCCCTATGAAGCAAACTGCTCAGTTTACCATTTAAACTTGACACAATGGAGATCAAGGCTGCTGAATCCCATGTGCAGATCAAGAAACAGCAGACTCCGCCTCTTTGTGTCTTAATTTAGATTTGAGGTGTTCTTTAAAGTCTGTAAATGTAACATCTATAAATCAGTATGCACTGTCTTGGGTTGGCTGGCCCGTGGAGTGTCGTAGAGAGGTGCAGTCGCATCTTAAGGTATAGCACAGGTGTGTCTTGCAATTCCCCTGAGGCTTGTTGGACACCTTAAGGGACGTCATGAAAATGGAACGTACCATTGTGGTATGTGTGGTAGGTTTATAGTTAAGTATTTGTAAGGATAACATAAATCTACGATCTTAAAATTTCCTGCAGGGCCACCTGTGTGCCCTCTACAGGTTTTTCCAATATTCGCCTGCAGACATTCTGGATCCACCCATGAGGGCATTTGGGACTAAGGCATCATCTATAAAGTTTCTTTCTATTCCTGACATAAAACCCCATTTGAATGTTCGTATTAATACTTTTTAAAGAACGGAGATTAATTTGAACTTGAAGATAATAAAGACAGAGAATTGCACGGATAGAAAAAAGCTTCTTCTTTAACTTCATTAACTCGTGCTTTCTTCCCAGTCCTCTAGTCCCTGGAGAAGAGTTAATTTAATTTCATATGTATGAGTTTGAGTGTTGCACTGAGTCTCTCTATTGGTTTGGCAATGAAGTATTAAACTGTTAAATAAGATGTACGCCATGCAGCTTTGAGTGTTTCCTGGAAGTTTGAGGCTCCCTTGAGCCGCTTTGAGTCTGCATTGTCTTCTCCGAGGTGGATTGCAGGTTGTCAATCATGAATGCATGGTGGGGCTCCCTGCCAAGCCTCCACTGGCTCTGCTGAGGGCAGAAACACCAAACAGGGAGGCAAACACTCACCGAACGCCGGCGCTCTGATACACAGCTCAGAAAACCCCACTTTGCCAGCCTCCCTGTGTTCGGCGATGGCGGTGCTCCAGTTGTGTTTGTTGGTCTGTTCAAACACACTCTCGCACGGTGCCGTGCACACACTAAGCCAGGCTCCCTGCCTGCAGAGTAACCCCGCTTGATCCCCCCTCAAACACATACAGACACATACTCATCCTTTCCATCCTCCTGAGTGGCCAAAGCTTCCCACCTCTTGCCACCTGGCAGTAAGGACCAGCCTGTCAAAGCATCAGACCACATCCTGCCCTGAAAGGCCCCTTTCACCCAAATAACCACATCCTTCTGTGTCTTTGCCCCCCCATCTGAATGTATATTTGCACAACTTGTATTTATTTTTTTACAATGCACATGTCTGGAAATTGTCAGATTTAATTTCTGTTTACCTGAGTTTGCGGTTTTCACATCCTGCTTTTTTCCACAGCTATAATGACATGAATAATCTAACTCTAGTTTGAGCCAGAGCCAAAATAGATGGGGGGGGGGGTAGACAAAAGGGCAACATCTTTGATGCTAAACTGCTAAGAATAGAAAGACACTAAGATTCTTACGCTTTTACACAAGTTTACATTACAGCTTTCCCATCTGCTAACAGCATTAGAGTTCACAAGAAACAATAAAAGCAGCACTCTGTCTTCTGCAAACTGTCATAATTACATTTTTTAGAGCTTTATCAATAAAAATATTTAGTAAAGCTTGCATTGCAACAATCTGTTTTTAGTTCCTCCATCTTTACCCTCCTAGGACATGGCGTCCGCATGTGTGGACATCACACTTTGGGTTATGTTACCACAGTAGGTTACTCGGTGCAGAGGGTTAGCTCAAATGTTAGCTTGGGTCTGAAGACATCAAGTTATTTCTTTCCAAATGTAGGGAGAGGTTACTGAATGGGTAAAAGCTTGATAGGAAGGTTACATGTATACAGTGTAGGGGTGTAACAGTCCATTTTAACAATAATTCGATTCATAACATAGTTTGTGATTGCTGATAAAATTCATAGATGATATTGGTTTATTTTAAAAGATGTTTCACTGACCTAACATGGATCCAGGACACATTTAGCCAAATTCCTACCAGTGTGACTCAGAGAGAAAAACCTGATACTGAACAGCGCAGGTGAAGTTTTGTTGATTCTTGGATTTCTCACAAGATAATTAAGTGTAAATGAAATATGTATCCCAAGAGCAAGTACCGGAAACAAGAATGAATGTCAAATCCATTCACATGTTAGTTTCCTAAAGTTCAGCCCACTGTTGGTCTTCCACATCCAAAGAATCCAAAGGGAACATTCTTACAACATTCTAGCACACTGGATGCACTTGGTCGTTTTTTTTGTTAGAGTAAAATAAAGCCTACCATGCCTCAATCCTGATGTTTTTTTTTCCAAAATTGATAATAATCGATTTATTTTATTTTGAAACGTTTCCAGAAAGGTATTTATCGATTTGATTTTGTCAGTCAGATAAATGTGGTTGGATTGCAGGAATATAAATTAGTTCATCAATTAAGTCAATTAATTGCTAAACCTATAATACATAGTCATAATGGCCTCACCTCCTGACAGACATACATACATACATGCATACATACATACATACATACATGCATACATACATACATACATACATACATACATACATACATACATACATACATACATACATACATACATACATACATACATACATACATACATACATACATACATACAGGAGGTATATCAAGAGCTTATCAAGGGTTCGTTAAGCTTACAACCTTTAGTGGAAACTTTTATGTTACTGGACTTTAAGGCATGTTACCGTACAAGTAAATTACAGCTTTTTTGTGCAAAAATTTTCGTTGAAATAGATGATATGGCCAGGTTTACAGGACGCTTCTTGGTGTCTTTGCTCCTGTTTCGACGATCAGCGTAGCAAAAATAAAGGAGCGAAGCTTTTTGCCTCCTTCTGGTCGGCAATACGCAGTCCATCCACATTAGTTCTGATCACTGGCTGCCTCCAGGCTCTTTCTATCTCTCCCTTCTCCATCCTTCTCTCACTCCTTTCCTCTCTTTGTTTACCACATAGAGGTTGATTTATGTCGGCTGCACTTGGCAGAGTCGGGTGGCGTGGGCGAGATACAGCAGCTGAAGTAAAGCGAGAGAGGAGACGAGCAGGAGAGGGGAAGAGAGGGAGAAGCAAAACGCCAAATCAGAGTGATGCATCCTGTTGGAGAGGGAGAGGAAGAGAGAGATGAGCTGAAAAACTGAAGCACACAGGGTTTGGGAGGGAGAGCGGGGAGGAGGTGAGAGGGAGGAAGAGGTGTTGCAAAAGCTGCAGGTGTCTCACTGTGATTTCTGTCTGTGTGATCCCGCCGAGTGTCTGAGCACCAGTCTCTTCCTGCCGTACCTTAGTTACTGTTTAGGGTTGTTTTGTGTTCTTTTTATTATGACTTCTGTTTTTTAATCTGATCTGTTAGTCAGAATTATTCAGGTAATCTATCATTACATCACAATACAGAGGAAACATGAAGAAACTCTTTGGAGAAAGTAAATATTCAAGTTAAAGTATTTCAGAATAAAAAAACAGTAAATTAAAAAGTGGATACCTTATGTTATACATGCTTCAAATCTCAAGTAATGACAATAAGGGAAGATGTAAACAGAAACATTTAATAAACTAGGAAAAATGGGAAAATACACATTTGTAACCTTCATTTTTTTTTTTTATACAAAAATATCAGAAGTGCTGAAACTGTAACTCAACATCCATATGTTCCTCAGGGACCATTCCTAGAACCACTTGTGCCTATTTATTGAAACCATTTAAACTTTCTAGGAATACCAATGCCAACTGCAGGTGGAACAAGATGTTCTTTCAGCTTTCATGCTAAATGAGTGTCTGCATTAATGATCCAGTAAAGTCGCACTCAGATCATCTTTTGATCCATTTTTAAAGCGTCCAGTGTTCTTTTTATGATTATGCTGTTTTTGGCCAAAATACAAAAAAATACTATATTGTTTTGTAGGACATAGTACCCTCAGAGCGGCAGGAGATCATTAGAAGTTCACCTCTGAGTTGTGGGCGGGACTGCAGGTGTGGAGCAACCCCCCTCCCCTCTTCCCATCACCCATCTGTTTATACGCTCTCTCGCTAGCTAACTGCCCTCACATCTCTGACCTAACATTAGCAGTGCAACTAACATAACAAGAAATTACCAGTTACCAAGTGTGAAGCTTCATACCAGTTGAGAAGAAGGCAAAGAAAGACGTTCATGCATCTAGTCGTCTGCAAGTGGATGCATCAGAGTGGAGCGAAACGGGAAGCCTGTGGCTTGCTGTTGTAGATCCTATGTCACACCTAAGCTTCTTCAAACTGCATTTTTCATCTGCTTCTGATTCCCAACAATTTAAATACGGAAAAATGCCATTTTAAAGTTAATTTTCATTATAAATATATGTCCTCCATCATCAGAAAAATGCCTCAAGAACGTGTTAAAAACACCACAACATCATTTTTATTGGAGTGGGTCTTTCAACCAACAATATTTTAGCTGAAACCTGTTAGTTAGTTAGTTAGTTAGTTAGTTAGTTAGTTAGTTAGTTAGTTAGTTAGTTAGTTAGTTAGTTAGTTAGTTACCCAAATTTAAGGTTAATTACAGCTTTTTACATCACAAGAAACACATGTACTTATTTATTACAACCATTATCGATGATTGTCCATGTTTTGAATAAAGATTTGATATTAATGATATATTAAATATACAAAGTAGCACAGTGCTTGATCATTATTTCTCACTCGAGTCATAGTACGGCTCTGATATTGTCATGTTTTCTACATATCAAATCAAAGTGAGAAGCCTCTCAGATGAGGATGAGGAGCTGTCATCTTAATATTGTTGAGTCGTTTCCTTAAAAACAAGTATTTTAGAGGGATTTTGGTTTAGCACCTGTCATTTGGTTGGTTATTAAATAATAAATATTGTTGGAATAATGTGATTTTGCGCCTTTCTTCCTCCCTGCAGCCGGTCAGTTGAGTCAGTCGGCCCATTTCTCCCTTCAGCTGCCCTACACTGTGCTGGGCCTGGGACGCAGCGCCAACTTCCTGGATCACCTTTACGTCGGAATCCCCCGGGAGGCTGGAGACACGGTGAGCAGAAACGTTAGGAGACACGTGGGGGCTACGTTAGCGAGCAGCTTCTGAGTCCTTCTGCTGAACGTACCGTCTTACAGTCATCTGTTCACGCTTCAGCAGAGAGAAAAGTGGAATGCAATTATTTGTTAATGAAATTTAAACCCCGAGGTGAATCCAAACAATAATATTATACTTACACCCCAATTATGTCATTTTCAAACATTCCCAGTCCCTAATTAACTCACAAAGGCTCAACAAAGATTTTTATTGTCTAATAAATTCATTTAAGAACCAGCCGCAGGATCATTATGTTGAAAGCCGGAAAAGTTCTTGGAAAAAAACATTTACCTGTGTCATAATTCATAGAAAGAATAATTTATGTCTTTGAAAGTAGTGAGCATGGAAAAGGCCATAAGTATTAAATGACTTAAATGAGGGTTTTCCTTCCTCACATTAACGTTATCACATAAGTTATGCCAAACAAGCCAGCTCTCCCTAAACCCCACAGTCTTCTTGATTCACTTCATATTTGAGGCACAAAAAAAATCTGGTTTTCTCTAAATCAGGTTACAATCTACTCTACTTAAAGTAAGTCAGATAAAAACAAACATCTCCTAATATTTGTGTTTTGGTCAAGGTTTGGGGGGGGGGGGTATATATTTACAGACAAATACTACCTATGAAACAGCTGCTCAGCTGCTTTTGCAGATTCTCATATTTGTCTTCAGTGAATGACTATCTGGTGTAAAGGGTCATCGACTATTCACAAAGACCTTTCTTCTTCTTTCTGACTCATAAAAACTAAATTAAGAAAACTTTCGAACCTGTAAACAGGAACACGTTAAAAAGAAATGACGTATTTGGTACAGAAACTGAGTACAACAGCAAGGAAAGCAATTAGAAAAAGAGTGGTTGAAACCACAAAGGCTAAATGATTATTTATTCTGTCTGTATAAATCTCACAGACACATTAAAACATTAGAACATTAAACACCAGGACAAAGAAAATATTATTTTAAAATGTAAAATACTAAAACATAAAACAGTTAAACCATGACAATAGTGAAATCAGTGATCAACCAAAACTATTGCTGTATTTGGTGGAATTTTCTATTTCTTTTGGATATTGTTTATGATGTTTATTTCCTTCTTCATAAAAGAAAGACGGCCAAACCACCAAGATGTTTATAAAAGGAAAAAAATTTTTTTTAAGAAAGAATCAAAAATAAAATAAAGAAAAATGCAGATTCTTGCGAAATAAATATTAAACAAACAGTTGACAAAAAATCATTTGAAATGTTTCCAATGTGGCATAGTTAAGCTAAAAGCTGATATAACAGAACAAAACTCAAGTCAGATTTGTCCCAGATTTTTTTTTTTTTTTTTGCTCTACTTTTATTCTGTTGTAGTTAGTTACAATAAGGATTTGGCTCCACGTCCTAAAATAAAAACACATGAAATTTTCGAGAAACAGTTGATTCACATCCATTTGAAAAGCTAATGAACGCTTTTCTATGCCGAGCCTGTTGAGGTGAAGGGAAGTTATTGGTGCTAAAAGGGAATTTAAAAATCATGAAACATTTTTAGTTTTTTCAAACTCACACATTCGGCTCCATACTTTACCACCTGTATGTCACAAAACAGGTGAGATTGTTTGGTGTTAGGAGTGCAGCCTCAATCTGCTCACGCTGTAAACTGACAGCAGGCCCGAGTGTGAGAGGGAACGCTGTGGTGGACCGCTGACCTGTCCTCGAGCGACTCGCAGATGGACTCCAGCCACCCTCCGACCCTCAGTGGGTTCAAGACCCCTCGGAATCACAATGAGTGGGCCTTCTCGTGGCAGATTGCACTGGATTTAATGATTTATGGCATTAGGACGGCTGGATAAAGGCGGAAAAAGCCGGAACGCAAATACCAACAAGCCACATCTGACTGCCACAGACTTTTTAGCAACTCTGCAGGGAGACGACACCTGAACAACTCCCTGGTTGCAGCCTCTGTTCAACTGATCTGCTTCATATTTGATTGATGGTTTTGTAGATATGATGCGTTTCTACACCTCCTGTCTTCAAATCCCATCCTTCTTCCGTTCATCCTTCTGCATCCGTCTGTTTTCGTACAGAGCCGGGTTTATCTTCCTTCTCCCCCTGTGGAACCGAGGTCTTCATCAAGCAGCTGATTAGAATTGCAGATGCTTTGGTCCGCCACACAGAAGCTGAACCACAAAACACTCAAATCAAACACGCTGCTTTATTGTTTCCTTTCCTGCTCCTTCCTATATGTTTCCATCGGATCTGCTTCCCCGCCTCGTTTTTCCTCATCTTCTTCCATTTGGTCTACAAAGCGAATTAATGAATGCCTAAGAATGCAGCCCATTATGCCGAGTCGACGTCTTTTCCTTCCTCGAAGGGAACGGGGAGGGGAGGGACTTCATTAAGTCTACAGAACATATAATAAGGAGGAGAAGCTTCTGGGAGTTTCCTAGAAACGAGGGCAGCCATGCCACCCAGTTGGGTTGGCAGCTTTGGATCAGCTTTTCGTATTTTTGTCTTATCAATCTTTAAATCCTGCTCCTGCTGTGCCCCTTAAAGCCCCACACAAGAAAATATTGTGTAAATTCGTCTTGAATATCGTTGAGCTTCTGTCCAATTATTCCTTGTTTTTAACTCAAGCCTCTCTCCTCCTGCTTACTTATCTACCGCCCAGGGAATTCCCTTTTTCTACTCCGAGTGATTTATTTCACTAATCAGTCCTCTACTTGTCACTCTCACCCTCCATCTCTGTCTCCCTGGCTCTCTCGTTCTGTGCCAGTTTCCCTGGCTTTGAACCAGAGTGTCTCTCTGAAGACTTGGGAACACTTTTCTCTTCCAAACAGCCAGATCAGATCTGCTCCCAGGCAGCGGTAGTGGAAGCCGACTTGCCTCTGACGTCGCTCCCCCGCCAGTTGCCACACAGATGGCTGTGCTTTCCAAGAGCTAAGCGACGGTGGCTGGCGGCAAGAGTGCGCTTGTTATGTAAAACGCCACGCCGTTACTGCGCGCTCGTTTAAAACAGCTGCGAGATGTGGTCCTTCTCCAGTCAGTCGGGAATGGCGAATCACGGCGGAAGAGCGGCAACTTCCAGATTCTGCCAAATGTCAAGACGGAAATGTTTGTTTCCTCCTGCTAAAACATTCTGTCCGCTATCCACTTATGAACTCCTCACCCCTGAAGACGCCTAAATATAGATGGACCCAGATTACAGGAGGTTTTCTCAGGTCTTAAAATAAAAGTTTAATCTTTGAATCAAGTACAGCTACGCAAACAGACGTTTAATCTTTTCTCAGAAGACAGGCTTCGTCCTTCATACTAACCTCTGCTGAGTTCTCAGCTACTCTTTTCTCTGGAATCTGTCAGACTTTGCATCCCTTAACCGGCTTGTGGCCATTGCTTTTCGTGTTTCAACAAACGGGAATTTAACCTTCATGCAAACATTTTAAAGTCACGTACAGTTGGTGAGAGGAGCTCTGATTGGACCAAACCAAGGAGAACGTTGTTTACCCTCCAGTGAGCTCTTCCAGTGTTGACAGAGCATATTTTGTTTGTAAAGCAACTCCTAATAGTCAAGCAGAAATGAAGAAATGAAAAAAGTTCATCATCACTTCCTTAGCTGTCACGCACCTATAGGTGTGTGACCTTTGTTCTCTGCATTTGACCCCTCCCTGGGGGAGCGGCGAGCTGCAGACACAGCCGCGCTAGGGAACCATATAGTGGTTTAACCCCGCCAATCATCCCCTTCATGCTAAGTGTCAAGCAGGGAGGGGATGATTGATATGACTCGCGACCTTCCAGTCACAGGGCAGACTTTTTCTAGATAAACCAAGTTTAAAGTCCCACTCCATTCATCAAAGCGTCTCCAGTGGTCTTTTAGTTATAAAGATGGTGCTTTTAGTGTCTTCTTCTAGGACATAGTTTCTGGAGAGCGGCGGGAGTTTGTTAGAAATTCGCCTCTGAATAGTGGGCGGGACTGTTTGCTTGGAGTAAGCCTGCTCCTAATTCCCATCATCCCTTTGTGTACACGCTCCCCCGCTAGTTCACAGCCCCTCACACCCCACGCCTTGCATTGGCAGTGCAACAAAAACGGTGATCAGTGTCGGAGCTCTCCGGCCCCTAAATCAAGAAATTCTCAGAAATGCCGTTTTAAGCTTAATATTCTTTGTAAATGTCCGCCATCTTTAGAACATAAAAACAGTGATTTTCATCAGCGTGTTTCTTTGACTGTCTGACTTTATCTAACGCTTCAAAAACAACTTTACTTTTTTTGTATTAATATGCACATTTAAATTCAGTTCACTTTAATTTCTATAGCCCAACATTACAACAATAGTCATCCCAATGGGCTTCAAACCGGTATTTGTGTAATGAACATAAATCATAAAGAACATAAAGTCATAGAATTCAATAGGAAATGGCTAAACTAAACTGAACTAAACAGACTAAACTAAACTGGACCATAGTGGATTTTAGGCTCCTTATACAAGAGGGCCGCCAAAATTACCTTTTCTTTTTTCAGTACAAAAACAGTTATTATGGGTAACAGGTAACAAGCAAAGGAGGAATTCTTTTTACCAGACGCAAACTGTAGCCATACTCTATCTGTAGCTGATCATTATTTTAAAGATCTCATTAGTTTGTCTGCGTTTTTTACACACACACACACACACACACACACACACCTCTTCCTCAGCATGACTTTGTGCAGATTGATTTAGCATCTTCCCGCAGAATAAATGGGTGTCCCTGGAACGGATGCAGCATTTGTTTCCAGGCATGGCACTAATGCTGCCATCACGGAGGTGTAAGTTACCTTTTCCAAGGGCACTGCTGCAGCCTCCGACTCCAACGGCAGGCTGGGCGGTGGTTTTTCTCTCTGCTCCAGAGCAGCACAGTCTCCACCTCGTCTGGTCAAGGTTAACACAGGAGTGGCTTTCACACAGAAAACCTTCAATGCTGCTCGTGAAAATAACGGCCTTATGAGAAACCATGTCAGAGTTCAAGCAGTCCCAACTTTGGGATGATCTGCTTCCTCTAAAAATATGTCTAATACAAAACTACTAAGTCACGAAGAAAATACACACACTTTTACTATCTATCTATCTTTACTATTATCATTTTAGTTATTTTGAGGGTAAAATATAACAGAACTTCGGTTGATTGGTGGTGTGGTGGTTCACCTCACAGCAGGAAGTCCTTGGTTCAAATCCTGGCTTGGGACCTTTCTGTGTGGAGTTTGCATGCATGCGTGGGTCTTCTCCAGGTTCTCCAGCTAAAATATGCATCAGTTAGTGTCTCTAAATTGTCCCTCAGGTGTGTGTGGTTTTTGCCTCTCTGTGTGGCCTTGTGATGGCCTGGCAACCTGTCCAGGGTGTGACCTACGTGCGCTCAACAGTAACTGGGAAAGGCTCCAGCAACCTCATGACCCTAGAAGGGATTATGTGGGTTTGGAAAATTGGTGGAGAGTTCTGAATTTCATCTGGATTAAATAGAATCCAATATTTTCATCCGATTCTCGGCTATCGCTTTAGATTCTGGTAACAAAAATGAACCCAAAAATCTTGTGCACCTCACTGTCATCTGGATTACCAAAGAATGCAACACAATTTGATTCCAAACTCACACATGAAATGGAACAATAGATTCACATAGCCTCCTTGATGCTGATTCTAGCTTCCAATACCACTTCCACTCCAAATTCCACAAATACAGTCCATGTTTCTCCACTATCTGTTAATGAAAACTTTTTTTTCATTATTGGAAATAAATTCAGGCGTCAAGGAGTTTTAAGAAAAGAACAAAGAAGCTCTTTGGTGTGTCTGTTTTTATTCTCAAAATGACAGAAACAAAGTATTCTCTAAAACTCTTTTCAAGGTAAGAAATACCAAAAGTCCTCTTCCAAATCTTTCCATATTTATTTCAACCAAAAATGATCACATTGGTGACTCAGGTCCCCATCTCTCAAACTCAGTCAGTCGTTTTGGTCGCTGATGGATGATAGTTGTTGATGCAATGGATCAGAAATGCCCAAGCCTCCTGCTCCTCCTCTGTTTTTAAGTGTATTATAATGTTAGTTCCTCACAAAAACCAACCCACATCACATTGTGACTTAGATAAGTCCAGGAAGAGTCTGTGCTGCTAGCCCCGCCCCCTATGCGAACGCACAAAATGCACGTCCATCTCTGTAAAAGTTCAGATGTTGTTTGTCTTCGTGAGTGAAACTGCTGAGGCCGACTCTAGCTAACCACCACTGCCCTTCAAAACCCACTGATTCACTAACACGTTTACAGTAAATGCTCAAAATGTTCACATCCATTTTTAAAGCAGGAGAAAAGTCCGACGTGAGAGAACAGCTCATCGTAACTGGAGTGCATCTTAAAAAATTGAGAATCTGAGAATGACGCCTTAAAATAGCGTCTGCAGATCCTCAAAGGAGAAGCGTGAGGCCTTCAGGGGACAGTCTGTGGGTGTCGTACATTTGCATGTTACTGTATATGGCTGCTGTCAAGTGTCGCTTATCATCTCATGTGTCTTTCTCCTTTATCCAGAACATAAGGAAGCAGGAGTGGACCGCCATCATTCCCAACTCCCAGCTTATCGTCATACCCTTCCCACATGATAATCCTCGCAGGTAAAAATGAAAAACGTCATTTCAGTTGAAGACTTTGTGTTTAATTATCAGGGAAATCCTGTAAGAGCTGCGATTCTGCAGAACATTTGAATTCTCCGGTGATGCCTTTACATGACATTTCTAACAGAGCAGCTTTGCTGCATCTGAAAGGAACAAAGCCCCCCCCCACTCCAGCGCTGTCACATATCAACGCGAGTGCTCGTGGTATTATGGTGTTATTCACGTGTAGCTGAAGTCCCAGGAGAAGCTCCAGATGGCTGTTCTGCTCACACAAACACATGCAACCCCCCCCCACTGTTTCTTTATGTGCGCATCTCCAGCACAAACAAACTCCCACGGATACTTTGTGGGCGGTTTCCAGTACCCAACAAAAGGGAGCGCACCCCTGAGCTTGGATGAGTGGGACGGGGGACGATTAGCTCTCAAATTCAGAGCAAATGATCCTAAATGTATCAGATGATATCTGCAGAAAACAAGCGATGACCCCTTGGCCTGTATAATTTATCACCCGGCTGTCTGTAATCAGCGGGGACGCGCAGACGAACGGCACAGATGTCTGCTCGCGTTTATGTTCAATTTTGTCCCATTTTTTGTCGTCACATATTAGGAACGGTACGCTCGGTGTAAAGAAAGCCTGACATTTTCCCTGCATAATTTCCTGTTCCTGTGCGGGGAAAGGTGATTCTTTTATGCATGCACAGCCTGAAGTCCTTTCCACACATTTCAGCTGATGGACCACATCCCTAGATGAATTCAGACGGTTTATACCTTCAGTAGAGTCTGACTCTTGTTTTTCTCTGACACGATGCAGACTCTTTCCATCACTCAGACTCTGAGTGTCGTTCATAACTGCCGTTTTTTCTGTCTCCAGCTTCACTTTAGGGAGGCATCCGCAGCAGCTGTGATGAGGGGTACCATGACTCACGCGGTACCACCTGAGCGCTGCTGCGTTTCACACTTTTTCACTTTGTCAGCACTCATTTTATGTCTGTTTACTGCTCTGTAAATAAGCTCCAGTCAGCTGGACGTTTTCCGAGCTGAACATGTGAAAGATACAGATAAAAAACAAATGTCCAATACTTTTAGATTCATGCTTTCTTACACAATGGTTTCCAACCTTTTCTCCGGCCACAGACCAGTTTAATGTCTGACGATCCTGTCACAGTCCAGCTTATATGAGGCTGAAGTGAGCGTCTGAGTTTTATTTTTGTAGCTTCCAGTTTCCCTTCACTTTTAAGAGCAAAATTTGTCTTCAAAGTTTATCTGCAGCTGGTTTAAACTTTATTTCTACACAAGATTTTATGCAGGAACCATTCAAATGTGATGTAGACTTTCTGTTAACCCTTTACTGGCAAAGTAGACGATCAAAAATCAGACGCCAACTTCAGCCTCATCTGAAGGTGCAACGGACAAATAAATGCAAAAAAAAAAAGAAAAAGCTGTTGTTCAACTGGTATTTTCTAAACGTAATCATAAATGTTTGAGCAACTTTATTAGCAGCATCCTCGTAACATTAGACGGACGGTTGCTTTTTTTGAAGACTCTTCTTCTGTTTCCTCTTTTCGCCAAAACAAATTAAACACATCTGTTTGTTTTTTATTAACTTTGCTAGTTTGGGGGGTTTAAATTCAGCCGCTTTAAGAAAGTGCCGGGTTAATTTTCTGCACTGACCGCACGACTTGACATGCATCAAGAAGGAGTTGGACGTTGTAGTTTTTCAAAATAAAACTTCCTTATCAATAAAACGGGAAAAAATGGTGGTTGTGTTTTTTTGTCTGCGTCCCGGTACCAACTGCCCGTACCGAACCGAGACAACAGTTGGGGTTGGGGACTACTGTTTCAAAGAAACTTTCCTCTCATTGGTTTGTTATGAACGTGTTGTGTTTCCACAACACGTTTTATGGTGACATCATTTATCAAAACACTACTCTCACTAACCTCCGACCACTGAACGTTATTTATAACAGCTTGTGTCGGTTTATTCTTCGTTGTCCATTTAGAACTCACCACTGTCTTATGTTTCAGCAACTGTCCTGGCTTCCCCTATCCTCTCGACGTCAACTTCACTGGCTATTGTTCATTTTCAAATGTATTAACCTTAGTTATCCAGACTATCTCAAACAATATCTAACTCCTTTTCAGTCTTCTTATAATTTACGTCATGCAGATCAAATCTTTTTTGCTGTTCTAAGAGTTAAAAAACAAATTGGAAAATATTCATTTAATTATAAGGCACCCTCTGACTGGAACAATCTTCCTCCATCCATTTGCTCTTTAACCTCATTCTTTGCATTTAAAAATGCCTGTTTAGTTCATCTTCAACACTCATGTAACTGTTTTTGATTTAATTTGATTTCTTTTCTGCCTTTTATTTATTATTTTATTTCCTTACCTTAAATTAATTACTAGTAGGTGCATTAAATGCCTATGTTTGTGTGTGTGCCTGTTTGTTGTCTTGTAAATTTTAAGTTCTTTTTTGTCTTGTTTTGATACATGTAAAACTTGCTCAGCTGTATCTGTCGGTTATTTATTTGCTTGTTTTGTTGTATTTTGAGGACCCCCTTGAAAACGAGATGACACATCTCAAGGGGCTTATCCTTTAAACAAATACATTGAAATTGAAATAGTACCTGCTAAATCTTTTGTGTTCCTACAAAATCAACATCATCATGTTTGATCTCTTTTTCCTCTAGCTGGAGCGCAAAGTTATACCTGACTCCGAGCAACAGCGTTCTTCTGACCGCCATCGCACTAATCGGAGTCTGCGTCTTCATCCTCGTCATCATTGGCGTCCTCCACTGGAAGGAGAAGGTCAGGAACTCACACACAGGGTGCAGTTAACCTCCTTAGCGACGGTTTGATGCCTCACACTTTGTGTGTCTGACAAAAAGAGCAGCTTGGTGACGAGCAGCAGATGGGTTTCCCTGTCCCACCGAGGCGCACTTCCTTTCTCTTCCTTCATCCATCCGTCCATCTCAGCGCAACAAACCTGGAAGGACGCTGGATCAGCTGCTCATTACTGTCTAAATATGCCCTCCGGGGGGTGGAAGCGCGCTTTCGTTTGTTTTGTGCTTCTCCCGGTCGGGTTGTTTTCATCGGCTAACACAGAAACCTGGAGCGCAGCGTCACCTGCTCAAGGTGATGTGGACTCATTCATGAGGAAGAATTCTCTTTTTTAATTGACAAATGCATCACTTCTCCAGTTAAATAGAAAGAAATTCCCACAATCCTGCGGATGTAAGGATAAGATATTGTAACTTCTCCTAGCATCATCTTAACCCCGTAACCCACAGTTCAGATTTGCCTTTCCGCAAGTTTTTAATTTAAAAAAACTTTAACTATTAAAATTAATAGTTTTAATAATCTTTGTATTTTTTTTTTGGCCGCTGTTAATTGCTGCTATGCAAAATATGAACAAAAAAACAAAAAAAAGTCAAATTAACTTCAAAATCCCAGACGTAAATTGTTTTTGGGTTCCCCGAGGTTAAAATATATATTTTTGTAAGAAGTTTCAACATAAATTTAGTTTTTTCTATTTTATATTCAGAGCACTAAGATCATGGTTTTTCCTTTTACAGCCAGACACCAAACGTTTTTGCTCCGGTGAACTTACTCACCCTTTTCTGAAATTAAACCGATTAGGGAGGTGTCATCTGCAAACTTTAGGACCAATAGACAGCTGTTGGTGTTCAGGAAGAACAACAGAGAGGAAAAGGACTAAGACTTAAGGAAGCAATCCAGCCATTGACTGTATTTGAAAACTGGACTGAGTGACCCCTCGCTTTCCAAACAGGAAGTACCTGCTGGTCTCAAAAAGCTCAAATGCGATAGACTTCAATAATAATAAACAGCTGTTAGTCATTCTATATGTCAGAAAAACCATACTTGCTCAGATGCATCTTCTAAACGTGTTCCTGCTAATCCTAATTTTTTTCATGATATTTTTTTCTGTAGTGCAAGTTATTCAAGCTATAAACTGACCAATCAGATGCCTCAATAAAAGTAGATGGTCTCACTTCAAGCTTTTGAAGCTTTTGATTGACAGATTCTGCTGAGCCTGCTTTTAGTGGAAGGGGTGTGGCCTTCTAGCGTGCTCACTCCTGATTGGTGAGAGTGGTTTCCAAGCAAATATAGACTAAGACCGACATGGACCAATCACGGCTTGATGAGGACGCCTGGTTCCAACATGACGCGGCTTGTGGGACGGGGGACGATTAGCTCTCAAATTCAGAAGCAAATGATCCTAAATGTATCAGATGATATGTCCCATGCGGAAAAATTGGGGACTGAATTGACTTCATTTGGTTTGAAGCTCATTTTCTATAGAAAGTGCTCTGTCCAGTTCTATATATACAGTCCTAAAGGTCCAGAATTAAGATTCATGCTTCTGCAGTCTGACAAACGGCCATTAGGATGTCATGTTCTAATCAATCTGCACAAGGAACACTAAAAAGTATGCTATCATTCAGGACTTTACTGAGGAGAGTGAAAAACAGCTGAAAAAAGATGCAAAATAAGTCCAAATAAACTTAAAATAATGAAGGCCAAAGGCCAAAATAATTGCACAAAAGGCAGCAAAAATCTCCTTTTTTCAATTTGTCTTAAACTTAAAAAGGTTCGAGCTATTAAGTAACTGAGATATTATGGGGATTATAACAAAGAGCCTCATCAGGTGGTCTGGATTGTGGCTGAAGCTTGCTGTTACTTTCCAAAGTTGCTAAAAATCAACATTTAAACATATTTCTGAGTGAGATTAACATAATTTGAAACCATATCAATTAGGAAGGTTGTCCAGTTTCTGTTTAAGATTATAGGCGATCAATAGCATCTTTATGGAGATTCAGTTTAATTAGTTGACATTCTGACGTGGGAAGACAGCGAGGTCCACCTGCTTCAGTAAAGCCTGTAGATAAACACGAATCAATGCTGCGCCGCTGAATTATTATTCAAGCCACTCGATGGCGTACGCTGGGTGGTTAATTAAAGCAGCAGAGTGCCCCTCCAAATCTAAGGACTTCCATCCATCCATCAATTGTTCTTATTTTTTTGTTCATTTTGGATTTATTTAGAGGATTCTTCTTGTATTCATCTGGGCCTGGATCCTAAAATAGGATGAACTGTAATAATTTATTCTGGGGGAAAAAAAAGTAGAAACTGAATTTTTTTACTTGAGTCATAATTTAGACATTTCTATCCGCTCGCTGTGAACATAGTGGACATTTTGGTTAAGGTGGCCTTGGGTTAGGGGATTGATGGATGTTCTCAATGAAACCATGAAGATAACTGACGTGGGATGCAGAGGAAAGGGTTAAATAGAGGAAAGAAGGTTGTTCTTGTTCATCCTTCCATCATCATACAGCCCTAACATTCACTTTCTTCTACACAAGCTTTCCCGCTTTTTCACATCAAAAAAGGGAGTTTATTTTCCTTTGATACAAATATCTTCATTAGAAGTGAATTAGAAAGGCGGCCTGAGCTGCAAATGCAGGAGGAGAATCCCACGTTTTCAAGTCTTTCTTTGGGCAATTTTCACACTCTCAGACATTTTTGGTGACTGAAAATGTTCCCTTTGGCCGTGAACAGACTCCCCGCTGAGGCCATTCTGTTGAAAAACATGACGGACAGTGGCTGGGAGCTCAAATGAGAAGCTCTCACAGGCACTTTCAGCTCTCTGAGCTGAACAAACCCAGGCTTTACTGAAGATGAGATCCACATTAACGGTCCGGTTCAGCCGGTCGCCGCGCTTTGAGGTTTAACTCTCATTCTGGACGCCGAGGGAATTTTTTCCAGACAGGTTGAAAAGCATTTTTTCTCCAAATTCTCTCATTTTTATGATATTTTCATGTGTTATTTCCTTTGACAGTTTCACACCCGCCTCCACAGGTTGTCTTTAACTAAACGTACACCTAAAGGTGCTTTCACACTGCACCGTTTGGTCCACAGCAGTTTGTTTAGGGATTTGGCAGGTGTGAACGATCACAAGTGCAGAGCGAATGTCTATCCAGAAAACCAAAGAACAGAATGAAATCAAAGAAAGTGACAAACACGCTGCACGTATAGATGTCAAACCAACAAAAAACTGCAGAAAACACAAATTCAAATGACAAAGCGGAGCTGCTGATCAACGTGTGATGAAGCTCGTCTCCAGCAGCTCGCATGTCTCTAAAGGTCAAACCATCTGGAATGTTAGCATTCAGCTCAACATCCAGGTGTCTTCTAAAGGGAAAGGCGAACCGTTTGCACTCTGACCTGAACAGGAAGATGTGGGAACTTCCTGCTTCCTGCAGCAAGTCGGGCTTCTCCATATTTTATCTAAATACAGTAAAAAATCACCACCAAGTCTGAAATGTATGCAAAAAAGGAGATAGCCATCTTTTGCTCTAGTAGATTTGTGTTATTTTGTTGATAAATGATACTAACAAAAAATAATGTTTACATAAAAACTGATTGAAATTTTGTGTTGAAGCATTCTGATTTACTATGAAGGGTTTTTGAACTAAATTACATCGTTTTATACGTATTTTTTGACTAAATTGACTATTATTTAAGACATTTTCTAAAATTTATTAATCATTCATTACAATTATTGTTATTATTATTATTTATGGATGAAAGATTTTTCGTCACTTTTAGCTTCTCTGTGGTCGTGCACACTGGAAACACAAAGAAACCCCGTTTTAGCATCCTTGACAATAAAACCCCAAAATAAAGCTAGATTTTATTGAGTCATGTTACTCATTTAGATGCATGATGCACTACGTCTAATATTATAGAAAATGTGAAAATCGAGGTGTTGAATCTTTTTGCTCTGTTACAGAGGAAACAATATTTATTTATACATAAATATACTTATAAATTATGTCGCTGAAGTTCCAGTCGAAACCGTTTAAAAAATAAAATCACCTGGAAAAGTTGTTAATTTTATTTCCAGCGGTTTCGAAGTGAGAAATGGGAGAACACTTTACCAAAGACCCTAGAAGTCAAAAATAAATGGATATATTCCGAATGTGACGCTCCTGAGGCGTTTGGTTACGCGTCACAAAGGCCTGGAGAGTTTTTGCCCAGACGTTAGAGTTTCTCCAACAGCAGTTCTGTGAATTTCTTACTGTTTTATTGGACTTTGGTCTTTTACCTGTCCGATGGCGTGACGGCGCCTTGAATTCACGACTGGTCGTGTCTACCTTCTCTCCTCCCCAGAAAGCGGATGACCGGGAGAAGAGGCAGGAGGCCCACCGCTTCCATTTTGACGCCATGTGAAAGGAGGTCGTCTCCGTCCTCCCCTGCTCCACCTGCCACCCATCCAGCCGCCCGTCACGCGCCCCCACAGACTCATCTCCAGGGCCGATACACGAATGCTCATTTACTCCAAAAACCTTTCTTTCTTTATTTTATTTTTTCCAGTCTTCGAGTCTGATGTGAAATCTTTTATGTTTTAGTCATTCCATTGTTAGAGGTACAGAAGCTGCAACAAACCCTCCAGGAGATCCCTCCCCAGACTGAAGGGAGGAACCTTTGCTCGCTAACTTAAACAAAGCATCTGCTGTGAGTCTGTATGCGAAGCTTTGAATCCGCTCATTTCCCGCCATCGCATGAGTCAAACTAAACTGATCAGAATCCTGGACGAGCAGGGAAAAAATGTCTAACCCTTGTTCTGGCGGTGCGATGAGCAGAAATGATGCGCAGGTCGGCTCATCGTTCCCTAACTTGATTCCTGCACAGTTCATGGCGGGAGGTTCTGCATTCAACATGGAAGTCTGTTTGTCCTGCTGAAAGACTCCCTTCACTCCAGCTGCACGTTTCACCTCTGCTGTATTCTAAATGAGATTCTGTGTGTTTATTTTACGCAGATGAGCTGTTTGCACTTTTTAACTAAATGGAAAACTGTGGGAGTCTGTAATTTATGTCTTTTGTTGCCTGCAAATGAACGTGTTTACAAGCTGAAGTTGATAATAAAGGTTCTCCAGCTGAAGCTGCTTCTTCCTGCTTCCTTCTCAAACAAACGGATCCAAATGAAGTTTTTTTTTCCCGTCGCCCTGTTCTGCATGTATCCCATTTTGTTTCTAGTTGTTTGGACTTCAAAAGGAAACCATAGAAATAGAAATTTCTTCTGCTGGAGCCGCCATCATCTTCAAAATGGAAGCAGCAGTTGGGTTAAATGGCCATTAATTTCCCCAAAGGACCCCTGGGGGCCTCTTTGAGTGTCCCTGTGGGCCCGGCACCCCACTGCAGGATCCAGCCTGCTAAATAATGCATGGAGAGAGTAAACCTTCCCCACGCCATTAATGAGAGGAGGACTGAAGCTGTGGCGGAGGCAGAGCGCGCGGGAGGAGCTGCGTAAAGCACCGGAAACGGGGAAAATTACTTCTAAAAAAATAAATGCAGGGTTGTTTTTGTTCCGTTATGAGTGAGCAGGTGATTTTTTTATATTTCTATTTTAAATAATCCCATAATAATGGCAGGATCTCTGATCTGATCTTCATGTGCCCAACAATGTTTTTGAAACATTTCTCGCCTTTTTAGCCTTTTCGCAAAAGGTTTTCGAGTAAATAAATGACTGTTCTTTTCTTATTTCTGCAGACATTTCCTAATTAATTTTGAAAAACTTAACCGGAAAAAGCTCTCATCTTCCGCCTGCCTCGCTGGCGTTGGGGACAGTCCGCTGTTTGATGTGAGCAGCAGCAGAGGTTTGAGCGCGCCTCCTCCAGGAGCGGCTCTCACTTCATCCGTACGGCGCGCGCAGACTGTTCGCGCTCCCGCTGCGGCTCCTGGACATCCCGCCCGCCTCTCCAGACGCGCCGGTCCATCCCTCTCGTGTCGGGCGGAGCGTGGTCCGGCTTTCTCGGTGAGGATGCCCGGCTGAGAGGCGCGCAACAGCGTCCAACCGCAGCGGCACCGCCGCCTGAGCGGAGCTTGTTGCTGGCGGATTCCAGGAGGCGCGCAGTTCCGCGTAATGGATTTACAGATGTCTGAAGAAAGTTGGATTGTGTGAGGAGCGTCGCGGAAACCCCAGAGAATGAACAGAATACGCGTGAATTTTTAGAAAAGGCGCTTTGGAATCACACCAAGAGAGGAGATGCTCAGAGGTGGGTTGCAGCTGGAGGTTGAGCGCGGCGCGTCATGGGCACCTCATCCTGATAAATACCTTTACTGTTACGCATCATTTTGGGGGGATTTCCAAACAATCCTTAAAGAATTCACATCATTGATTTATTTTATATAGAGCAAGGTGTTTAAATCTTTTATTTCAACAAAACTAACATCTGCTGGCTTCATTGTCCTCATCGACATCCGGGCTCGTGCTTCAGCTGCCTGTGGATCCATCAAACCCCACGAACAGCCACTGAATGCATGGTTTGAATTTAAACCAATTAAAGAGTTGAGCTTGTCTGGCATTCCGGTACTGAACCGTTTCACCGGATCAGACCGCATCTATCTACAGGCGTTCCAACCCGGAGCGCGAAGCGGACCGCGATCCGCGCAGGCTGCAAAGGTCAAACGGGCTTCCGTTTGCTCGGGAGCTCCGCGGGAGGCGCCAGCGCCGATCCTGTGCAGCGCAGTCTGCGCAAAAGGCGCAGCTGCGGGCGCGTTTCTCTGCGCTCCTGGTGGGCACTTCCTGTGGTCAGGTGTGTTGCACGCCCCGCTTAGATGCTGCATCGCGCCATCTCCACACCTGAGGCGCGCCGTGATTCTAAGCGAGTAAATGGGTTCCTCCTGATGGTTGAACCCCAGCTCTGCAGACGTTTTGATGGAAGCAGAAAAACCAGCTGATGCAGGAGCCAAACTTGGACTGGAGGAGAAAACAGGGTTTCAGGGGGGGGGATGGGGCAGATAAACTGGACTGGTGCTTTTCTCAGAGAGGTCATGCAGACTGGAGAAGAGCCGGGCTCCGTCTGCAGGGCAGAGAGCATCAGGTCTGGATGAGCCTGACCGGGCTGAGCTCCTCTCCTGTGCGCAGAAGCTGCAGTGGGTGGATCTCTGAGGAACCGCCATGCTTGGTGAATCCAGACTACTGAGGCTGCAGCTGGTTGGCTGCACGGATCCATGGAGCAAACCTGTTGTGCTTCAGGAGTCCGCCATGCTGAAGCCTCTCACTGTTTGCTGGGGGTAAAACTGCTCCTCTGACATAAAACACCTACTTTGGTTTGTTGTTTTAGGAGCCTGCAGCAGCCTTTCATTCTGCTCTAACTTAGTTCGCAAAGCAAAGTGAGAAGTGATGGAAAACTGAAGTGACATGACCTAGAATAGCAGGACTGAACCTGCGGTAATTTCCCCTGATGTTCTTAAAACAAAACTTTAAAAGAAAAAAAAAACCATCTCAGCTCTCACTGCTGGAACAAAAATCTGCACACAAAAAAAGCTGATTCTTCATTAGATCACCTGCTGATTTCTTTTTCTGTTTGCATTCTCCTCCCATGGCTTCCAGAGGGCTCTGGCATCGACAAAACTGCATCTTTATGTATAAATGGTCAAGACTGTTAGAAGAAATCTCCCAAAACGGGCAATATTTGAACACATTTGTTGTTTTCTGCCCCTTGGATGAAGATTTTGTTAAAGGAATACCTAAGAACCAGATTTTGTTCTTCTATGATGCATTCATTGCTTTAGGCTGCTCCTTAAACCGATCGATTCTGTCATTTCGTGTGAGTTAAAGCCGTAATGGGAGCTCTGTGCAGCACCTTGAGTTTGGGTGGTCTGTGTTCATAATGAGTTGGTGCTTCCACCTCCGACACTTCTTTGCAAGATAATGGAGATAGAGTTAATGAGGATGCTGCAGCCTGGGGGGGTGGTGTGTTTAACGTGCACGCTCGTTGGTGGAGCAGTATTTATCTTCAAGCATGCGTTTTCATTAGAAACAGTGGTTTTTTTGTGTTCTGGTTAGCGTTGCACACGGCCTCTTTAACCCCAATCACTTGCAGTTTAATTGGGTTTATTCGCTCCTTGGGAGGGCGAGGATCTCCCAGTTCCCCCCTTTTTTTTTTGTTGTAAATTAGAAATTGGTTTACACAACTTTGCAGCAATCGTTTCTGCTTGTGAGCAGAGTTGCAGTTTTGCAGAGGATCAGTCATATAAAGTGGCAACTATCTGTCACATGAATCAAGCCGAGGAGTCAAATGCTGGCAGTGATGCACGGAGGGAGATCTAAATGATCCAAAAATGTCATGAAGAAAGCAGAATGTCAGCCAATTCTTCAGGTAAATCAACCCTGCAAACGTACTGTACGTCCATGGATTCATGAGGACAGCCCCTCCCTGCTGCCCCATCATCTCTAAATGCAGCGGTTCACTCACAGAGAAACTCTATTGATCCAGACTTTACTTGCTATTCATCAAAGCGCGGTGGGATCGATGCACGAACTCATCCCGAGCTGTTAAATGATTTCATTCTGCTGCTGATGATCACATAGATATGAATGCATGATTGTGTCAGCTGAGACTAATGTGGGATGTCTCCGTCTGGCAGCGTGGATCCTCTTCTTTCTCGTAGAAGAGGCCTTCGCTCTGGCGCAGAGGACCAAAGGTGAGCTTCTCTTTTGACCCTTTTTCTTGCTCTTCTTTTTCTGAAAAAGGCCTTCCCATCATGCACCCCATCGATCCGCGACCCTTTTCTCTCTCTGCTCCCTGCAGAATCTCAGAGCAATCATGGCGCCCAGGCCCAAAACCAGAACGACTGTGGGACTTGGGTGCGCAACATCAACGGCGGCGTGTTCATGTCGCCCAACTACCCCAACACCTACCCCCCCAACAAGGAGTGCATTTACATCCTGGAAGGTAAAAGCGTCCTCCTCCGCTCAGCCGCAGAGGTCAGAACCTCTGCCCCCCCCGGCCTTCACTCAGACTGACATTGTTTTTATATAACCTCGCCGCAGTCGGGTTTTCTGCGCCGTGGCTGCCGGCCAATCAGCTTGACATTTTCAGAATGAGCCATCCCGAGTTTCTTTTACTGCACACATATTTCCTCCTTGAGGATGATGAAGAGCGACGCTGTGCGGGCATCCCAGGACTGCCCCCGCCTCCTCCAGATAGCCTGCTGGCGGGGTGGCCTGACGCTCAGCAGACTGAGCTCCTGAAGCTCACCTGTGAGGTGTGGCCTTCCTGGAAGCATCGTTAGCATGTCTGACAGAGGAGATCTGTTTTTATCATGAAAAGAACAGCAGTGGAGTTTCTGCTGGCATGTTGACACACAGCTAAAGGGCTCCCCCTGTGGACAGATGGAGCTACTGCAGCACACATGGAGCTGTCTTTTTTTTTTTCTTCTTCTTCTTATTTTCTTCCGTCCGTCTGTCCTGAGTGTCCGCCCACCCTAGAGCTGCTCAGGTTTCCGTACGGGACCCAATCAGGTAGAAAGTCTGCTCCCTGATTGTCACCGAGTCCATCAGTAACTGCTGATGAGCTGGGCTCCCTTTTGCGTCAGGCGGCGTCCTGTCTGTCTGTGTCGCTCACACACACCTAACAGGAAGTGCAGACAAACAAGTCGCTTGTTGAAGCACAAACACAAAGATTTCAGCTCCTTCGGTGCTGCTGCATGAACGGCCTTTGACCTCCGAGCTTCTGCTCTTCTGGGTTTATTTTGTACTTCTGCATCAGTGTGATTCATCCACGCATCAGCTGCCCCCCCACCCCCCACCATTCTGGCAATGCCCCCCCCCCCACACACACACACAGACAGATGATCACACCGTTATTTGTGTGAGCTCATACACTATAGTGTGTGGTGACTCTGAACACACAAACACATATCAAACAAGCAGTTTACTTCTTGAAGGGGTTCAAACTCCATTATGGGTTAGACGTTCCAGCACAGGGTCAGGGTCTGCAGCCTTCAGCGCTGAAAGACCCAAACCCAGCGAGAGCCACAAAGTCCCCCTTTACTGTCAAAAAGAATAGATTTTATTTCTATATTTGTGGCCATAAAGGATTTTTTTTAATAAGATGCAGCTTTAACAACAATTGAATTACACCAGTGTGATATCACTATTATGTAACGTTTACAGCTGCACATACACGGTCCTTTCAAAGTAAAATGTGTCAGAGAAGCTGCTGCTGCTGTTGCTACAGGTTTGCAAATAAGCTGTAAGAACTTTGTCTGAACTGAAATAAGAAAATGAGGTTAAACCTGTTCTAATCTAAAACCACTCTGATAATAAATCAAACCTTTTATCATCCATTTGCTTCGTTATCTGACATGTTTGCCTTTTAGAGGAGTGATAAAACTCTAGATTTAGCGTTAAAGTCACCCGTTGTAAAAAATATTTTGATGTTTTTTACTCATGTAAGAGCTTCCCGGTTTCAAAATCTAGAAATAAATGGCAAAACTTAACTAACAAATACATTATTTATTCAGGTATTTTGCGCTTTTCCTCATAACTTCATAAGTAAAGGGACAAAGTGGCTCCAGAGCCTCAGGTTGCAGACCTCTGTTCTAGTCTTTTCAGCAAAGTTTGATTCATTTTCAAAAACAAATTATTCTTTTTTGTTCTTCTATTAGAACAAACCAACTACACAGTTTGTCATTTGGTTTATTGGAAAGCGACAGTTAAAAGAACTTTTTTTTTTTTATCAATTAATAAAATAGTACTATGAACAAAACATATTCTTTCTTACATTCTAAGATAATTCATTTTTTTGTTTTATGTGATGCTGCAGAATCTGCAAGACACATTTAAATAAATGTCTTCTCACAAATAAGCAATCGTTTTTTTATTTATTTTTTTGACTTAATTAACCAGCAGAAACAAAGTACTTTCCTGAGACGAAGTATTTTCCTAATTTTTCTATGCCTGCAGACATTAGAATTCACTGAGCAGCTGCTCATTTCAAATCAACTTTATTTACATTTCAATGTTTTTTTTTTATTTCCATAAATCAACAAAAAAAAAGATCTTGCACAAGTTCTAACACGGGGGAAAACTAGTTTATCTGCCTCTTTTACATTTTACATTTTAGAATAAAAAATATATTCATTTTATATATATATATATATATATATATATATATATTATATAAAATTAAAAAGGTATTTTAATCACCTATTATAACCTATTATATTTATAGAAGAGATAGACTTAAAAAGCTTTCCTGCAGCTTCCTGCTTTCATGGGGGCTGTTCTCTGGCTGACTTCAGATCAAAAATGGTCTTTTTCCAGTGTTTGGATTTGTTCATTGATTTAAGAGTTTTTTTTGGCAAAAAAAAAATTACTTTTATAGTTAAACCAAATTTTAGTTTTTTATCATCAGAAACCACATTTTTGAGCAGAAATCCTTTTTAATTCATCCACACTTTTTCCATCTCTTTAGATCGTAAAGAGATAACACAGAACAACCAATTCTATGATGAATAAAATTGTGTGACAGACAAAATACAAAGTCTGATGATCCTTAGAAAGCTTTGATGACATGGAATGTGCCAAAATGAGGAGAAAGGGGGGGAGGGGGTGCCTGTAAAGCTGGAGCTGTGGAAAAAAAAAGGTTTATTTCTGCTTTTTACTCTTATGTCAGATTATTCCAACACTTGGGTGTCATTTCAAATGTTTAAACCTTATTTAAACATCTGGATGAAGTGTGGTCACATCTGTCAGGACTTGTGGTGTGCAAGGAACCAATATACAAAAAATGAGACAAATTTCACTAAAACCTGAAATCTGTATGACAAAAGTGTCATATTGTCGCATGAAACTGAATCAAAACAAAAGAAAAACTGTGAAAAAAAAAAACGTTTAGTCAGGATGTCACTGCAGAGCGATCAGTGTGTTTACAAAACCCCACAGAGATGAAACCTATCAGAACATGTGAGGAGAAAATACAAAATCATTCAACAAACCAAAGCAAAGTCTGTTTCAAAAATGGGAAAATCTGCATTTTAAATGTAATTTTTAACATTAAACTTGTGGTTCGAACTAAACAAATTTGACAACTTTATTACTGTTTTATAAATAAATAAACTACAACAAGGACTTTACATACTGAAAATAGATCCAGTCGTATTGTTTTCTTAAAAATAAGGAAAGAAATCCTGTGAGTTGTGATCAAAACAAATGGAGTTAGAGTATATTTTCTGACATTTTTGTGTCTGTTTGCAGTGATCTTTATCTGGTTGTTTCTCTTGTGTTTCATAGTAAACATTTTGATTCTTTTTATTAAAAAGTTCTTTTGTGTCTGAGTGAAAAACACAAAGGAAATGAATCCAGATTCTTTTCTCCTTTCATGGATTTTCCTGCTTCTCTTGTGTTGCCAAAGCTCTCCCTCGACAGAGGATCCAGCTTTCCTTTGATAAGAATTACTACATCGAGCCGTCCTTCGAGTGCCGCTTTGATCACATCGAAGTCCGCGATGGCCCGTTTGGCTTCTCGCCGCTCATCGATCGCTTCTGCGGGGGCAAGAACCCGGGTCTGGTCACGTCCACGGGCCGGTTCATGTGGATCAAGTTCACCAGCGACGAGGAGCTGGAAGGCCTGGGCTTCCGCGTCAGTTACACCTTCATCGCAGGTGAGGAGCGCCTCCTTTGCTCCAGATTCTAGTCAATCTGAACCCAGCATCAGATCAGGATCCTGCCCGGAGGTTTCCGCTGTGACCTTGACTTGTCTCCTCCGTCCTTGCAGACCCGGACTTCCACCTGCACGTGGGCGGACTGCTGAATCCCATCCCAGGTGAGCTCCTCGGCATTCCTCAGTTCATGTTGAAGAGCTCCTTTGTGCTCGCCGTCTGAGGCCGTGGCGTGAATGCAGAGCCCGCAAACGCACCCGACAAGCACGTAATCGTGTAGGGAGTCAAAGGTTGGACATATGCTCGTGTGGACACATTTAAGCTCACGGCAAAACACACACTCCTCTTTTATCTTTCCCTTCCCGCCTTTGTTTCTCCGTCTTCCTGCTGTCCTTTGTCCTAATCCGCCACGCTCGCTTCAATTGAACCTTAAATCCTTTTTGCTCCCTAATAAAACCCCGTCCTCTGTCTGTCATGCTCTTCTTTTCTCTGTAACTATTATCGTCCATTCCTTCACCTTGCTTTTATCGTCTTTCTCTTTTTTCCTCCAGCTTCTCCATGTGACCTCCTGTCCATTCCTTCATATTTTTCTTTTTTTGTGCACGTTTTTCTCTCTGTAGACTGTCAGTTTGAAGTTGGTGGATGGGATGGGATTATCCGCTCCAGTCAGGTGGAAGAGGAGGAGCGGGTGAAGCCCGGCGATGCTCTGGACTGTATCTGGACCATCAGAGCCCCCCCTCAGTCCAAGGTCAGTAGCAAGGGCTGTATTAGTCAGACCCCACTGATGACGGCAGACACTGCTTCTCTGCTGCTTGGTGACTCCCCCTCTCCCTGTTTGCAAGCTCCCTTTCAAACATCTTCAGTTTTTCAATGTTGTTCAGAAAAACACAGAAAAGGTTCCATCATTTTATGCCTCCTGCAGGACTGAAAAAAACTGCCTCCTCACATGCAGCTTCAGGAAGTCGGACGCTATTGGGCTAAAAACTGTTGCTGATTTTTCTTCAAAGACGTGCAGCAGTACTTTTTTTGGGAAAAAAGAACGCAGGGAGCTCAGAAGAGGCAAAACAGGAAAAAAAAAACTTTTGAAATAGTATAGTGCATATAGTGAGACCAGTTTGGACAGTTTCAAACCCAAATCAAAGAGGTAAACGGGGGTTAACCTTTGAGCGTTTGGGAGTTAATGAGATCCTGGGGTTCTGCTGTCTGGATTAATCACCTCTTGTAGGATCTTTTATTGCAGGCAGATTTATAGGTGTCAAAATAGACCTAAACGGGTTCCAATTTAGCACGTATTTAAAACACGGTTTGCTACATTGCCTGGGGTCCTAGACTGAGGCTATGAGGCAAGTGTTTTGTGGCTGGGCTGCTTCCTGCAGGACTTATCCAATGCCACCCTGAAAAGGTGACGAGGGATCACCTTCCTATAGGATCACACCAACTGCTGGAAGGATCACAAGAGGCTGGTGCAGCCCGATGCCTTCAACCCGAAGAAGTTTGCTTGAAGCCGACAGATATCTGTAGTGTTTTCAGCAGTTGTACAGACAAAAACTGGGGTTTGGAGTTCAGAGAGGTCATGAACAAAGGACTTTGGTCAGCCTCAGAGGATTTATTAGACGTTATTTTTCTGCCAATGTTGTCTGTGAAATGGATAGTGAGCAGTTGACCCTCAACGGAGGACACCTTAGAGAAGGGGAAGAAGTACTTTCAGGTCCTGCTGGTCTGGCTGAAGAAGAGGCTGGAGACCCAAAGGGGGGCCATTATAACTTCCAGGTTGAAGTCAAAGAGGTCGTCAGGGAGTTTCTCAGTGGACAAGCTCTGGGGGGAAATGCAGGTTTTCCTGAAGGGTGTGTTCCAGCGACAGGGGAATGACACTATTCCACCTCCCTGTACTGCAGGTACTGGAGAGGATAATTCAGTCTCTGTATCTGGGGGAACAGTGGGGTTTTCATTCTGGCTTTGGAACAGTAGATCATCACTACATTCTCCACAAAGCTTGAGTTCGCCAAGACAATCCGGATGTGCTTTGTAGGTTTGGAGAAAGCGTCAGTCTTGTCTGTCAGTGTTCATGGGGACATGGGGTCTGTAGACCTCTACTCAGGGCTTTCTCTGTACAACCAGAGGAGGAGTTTGGTTCCTATTGCTAGCAGTAAGTCAAACTGGTTCCCTGTGCATGTTGGCCTCTGGCAGGGTGTCACCAGGGGCTGGAGGGGGTCTGGCTTAGGGACCACATCATTTCCTTTCTGCTTTTTGGTGATGATGTTGTTGCACCAGCACCTTCAGTGTCCACTGGGGCTGTTTGCAGCTGAGTTTGTAGGTCAGTTAGGTCAAAGGTTATGGTTCTCAACCAAAATAAAAAGGCGGATTGCCCTCTCTGGATCGGTGGAGAACTCTGAACCAAAGTGGAGGATTGTAAGTGTCCTGGTTCTTGTTTGCAAGCGAGGGAAGGATGGAGTGTGAGCTGAAGAGGCGGATGGATACGGTAACAAAGCTGCTAAAAGATTTACTCATCAGTCGATATTTCTGTCTTCCCCCTGGGGTTGTGTACTTTGGGTCTTTACCGAAAGGATAGGATACAAGCGGCTGAAATGTGTTTCCTTAAGGGTGGATGACTGCTGCCTTGGAGATAAGCTCAGAGTAGAGCCACTGCTTCTGCGCATTGAGAGAAGACAGTTGAGATACCTCCAGAAGGCATCTGGTTCTGACGCCTTCTGGACGCCTCTGTGAGCCGTAGTCTTTGCATGTTCCAATAGGAGAGGGCCCTGAGGAAGACCCAGAATACATTGGAATAGACCAGTGTTTTTCAACCAGTGTGCCGTGGGAGATGGTCAAGTGTGCCGTGGGAAATTGCCCTCATTAACTGATCTAAAAACATTTCTCATCTCCAGGATTTCAGCTCTGTGTTCATCCAAACAGGCCCTGATAAAACACTGAGAAGTTAGGAATATGAAAGATCATAAAATTATTTTTTCTTTGTGTTTATTTGATTCTATTAAAGACATTTGGATCAGAATTACGGTACCGCGATTTAGCTGCAGCTATACCTGTTTGCTGAAAAGTCCCGCCCCTTTAACTGTCTCCACCAATCATTCTTGAAGGCTGAATCACATGTCATCAGTCTGACCAATCAGAAGTGGTTAAAGTCTTCACTTCCTTGTTTAGATTTAGCTCAAAAAGTCGCTCAGTTTCAAATAAAATACCAGCTAAAGCTCGTCTTTAGCGGTGTAGCTTTCCACAGAATCCGGTATCAGACCGTGGAACAAGAGAACAAAACCATGAAGCTCAGAGAAGCTGGTCTTTCTGCGGTCGGCGGATTTATGGCACTACATCTCCCATGATGCATTGGGTTAGAATGACTGTCTTAGCGCACAATGAGCCTCTCCTCTTAACGTCTTTAAACAAGGAACACACATCAAGCAGTTTTTGAATCTTTTAACTTAACTTTTAATACATCTTTTAGAAAAAACAGCTGCAACTTCCAGCTTTTTCTGCCACAATTAACATGAAAATGCCCGTGAGATTCCGGGGGGCGGGGGGGGGTGGCTGTCGATCAATACAGGCTGAGTTTTTGCTTTTTTTTTTTTTTTTTTTTTGATGCTGGTGTGCTGCGGGATTTTTGTCAAGGCTAAAGTGTGCCGTGGCTCAAAAATGGTTGAAAAACACTGGAATAGACTATGTCCTTTGGCTGGCCTTGGAACGGCTCAGGGTTCCATTAGCAGAACTTAAGAAAGTCTCTGTGAAGAGGGAGGTCTGGGACCCTGATGAGCAGGAGAAGATGGATGGATGGATGGAGGGATGGATGGATGGAGGGAGGGATGGATGGAGGGAGGGATGAATAAGAAAGATAAAAAAGAAAATAGAAGCTCAAAAGAGGAGATTCAACATCATCATCTGTTTGTAAGCTTATTAATGACCATTCTAGATATTTTGTGGGATTTTTCAGGAGATCTCTGAGAGTTCAATCCCTGCTAGCAAATTTTCAACCTGTGCAGCCAGACTTGAACAGAACTAAAGACAGGCTGTGAGAGGATTCCATGTTGAAAATTAAAAATAAAAAGAGATCTTAAAGTTCAGGTGGATCCAGCTGAGACAGAATGAGACGTTTATGGACATGAAGGAGTAGAACAAGCTGTGTCCGGGTGAAGTGCAGAAGAACACAGGGATGCTGCAGAAGAAATGCAGACGTTGGTTGCAGATGACTAGGATTGACATCTGAGAAAAACAGACCTATCCTCTGCAGAGTAAAAAAAAAAAAAAAAAAGACATTGGCTGCAGTAAAATAAAAAAGCTCACGCTGGGCAACTTGACATTTAAATTTCACTCCCTCCTAAAGCCGTTCAAATCACTGTAATACAACAGAACCGTGTTAAAAATTTATTGCAGATTTACATTTCCATCAGTGCAGATGGAAGAAAAAGCGGTAAAAGCGGAGTGGGCAGATTTTTGTGATAAAGAATAAACCTGGAGATGCAGAGGAGGAAGTTTCAGCCCAAAGTGAAAGCCCCGCTGATATTCTGATATTTATGACCTGATATTAAAATCGCCATGAATTTACAACCACAGCTTGTCCGGCTTGATTCACGGCTGCTCCGATTCCCCCCTCATGGCTAAATGAGTCATCCCAACCTCTGTGCTGAACACAGACCAGGACACATGCATGCAAGCGGGCTAAACCCACTGCCCAACTCCAATGACATAATGAAGTGTTGCATACTGTAACAATTCCCCACAATAGGCTCATATGTGGTGTGCACACGGCAATGTTTCATGGCTATGTAAACATTTGCACATGGCCCCGTGAATCTCTGCGCGGCGATCTGACCTGAATGTAGCCGAGGTGTTAGCGCCGTGAAGCAGAAGGAACAGAGAAGCCCTGCACCCTTCCAGGTGCTCCATGGGCTCCAGCAGAGCCGCTGATCTCATTCCTGCACACACACGGAATGAGACGCTTTTTATCACCGTTTCCCCTGCTGGTTTCCTCTAACCTCAGAGGAAAAATTGCATGAACCGTTGCATTAATGCAGCCTTTACCAAACAATGCGTGTGATGCAACATGTAGTGTCAGAGTGAACTGTCTCTATTTGGTGAAGATTTTTAGGCCTTAAACTGGGATACTGTCAAATATGTAAGGGTTAATGGCCGACGATGTCATGGTGGAGGGTGGCTCGAGAGCCGGTTGGACCCAGATGCAGAGGCGGAGGCATGAGGATCAGGGGCTAAAGGGGTTTAATGTGAACAAACAAAAGGCGCTGCAGAGCAGGATGGCAGAACAAAACAAAAACTCACTGTGGCGTGGCGTGGCGTGGCAAGAACCATGGAACATGGCATGACAGGACATGAACACCTGAACAGGGATAATGGACCAACACAGGAGGAAGGCAGAGACAAGACTTAAATACAGACAGGGCAGACAAGACACAGGTGAACACGATCAGGGCAGATGGGAACCAAAGGAAGTAAAACTCAAGAAACAAGACAAGACAGGAAACCTTTCAAAATAAAACAGGAAACAGAACATAACCATGACAGAACAAGACAGAAAGCAAAACCCAATACAAAAGAAACTCAAACCATGACAGACGAAGTGTGCGGTTATTACTTTTTAACGCACGACGTGGAAGCCTTCCGTGAAGTGCGTTATAAAGTAATAACCGCACACTTCGTAGGCCATTAACCCGCTTATACCATGGTCACCTACAAAAGCAATACATATTAACCAGGTTTTAGTCCTTAATACTTGTTTTTTTTTCGATTTGGATCGCTTTTCTCACAAAAAGCGGACTATATGTTACGTGATGCGGCGCGATGCGCCGCGTCACGTAACATATAGTCCGCGTCGCGCAGCACCATCGCTGCAGTCAAGATTCGGCGATATATATATGCTGATCGTCCCGATGGGTTGAATAAAGCATCATTTCAAAGAGAAAGTTCACCTCTTACCGCTTGTTTTTATCCAAATTATGAAGCAAAAGATGTTTTAAATAAGCCGGCGCAGTGATACAAAACATTTAAGCTAGCTGACCGGAACTTCTTTTTTCACCATGCGGGTATTAAGTTTTAACGCATACCCAGCAGCCAATCAGAATCTAGTATTCAAGCGGAAAATGGTATAAGTAAGGGTTAATGGCCGACGAAGTGTGCGGTTACTACTTTTTAACGCACGCCGTGGAAGCCTCGCGTCGGACAGTTGCTTCCGCGAAGTGCGTTAAAAAGTAATAACCGCACACTTCGAAGGCCATTAACCCGCTTATACCATGATCACTTACAAAAGCAATACATATTAACCAGGTTTTAGTCCTTAATTCTTGTTTTTTTTTTTCAATTTGGATCACTTTTCTCACAAACAGCTGACTATATGTTACGTGATGCGGCGCATCGTGTAAAAAAACCGCATCGCGCCGCATCACGTAACATATAGTCCGCGTCGCGCAGCACCACCGCTGCAGTCAAGATTCTGCGATATATATATGCTGATCGTCCTGATGGGTTGAATAAAGCATCAGTTCAGAGGGAAAGTTAATCGCTTACCGCTTGTTTTTGCTCAGATGATGAAGCAAAAGGTTGTTTTACAGAAGCCGGCGCAGTGATACAAAACATTTAAGTTAGCCGACCGGAACTTCTTTTTTCACCGTGCGGTTATCAGGTTTTAATGCATACCCAGCAGCCAATCAGATTCAAGTATTCACCCGGACAATGGTATAAGAGCCAAAAAAAGGTCTCCTCACAAAAAAAAGCATTCTCTGCTCTTAACAGCATCCAAATGTTGAGAAGAAGGAATTTTAGTTTCCATGATATTGTCAAAATTGTCAGCCGTCTTTGAGAAAAACCTTCTGCGATCATTCACACTTAAAAATCCACATTTCTCAGTTCATCTTTTTAACCCTTGGGCTATCTTGTGGGGTCCAGATGACCCGACTCCCAACGTGAACGTGCCTCCGAGGCACGTTCACGTTGGGAGTCGGGTCATCTGGACCCCACAAGATAGCTCAAGGGTTAAGAAACTATTTGTTTACAGTTAATTCATTTCACAATTTAAGAGAACCATTTAAAACTTCAGGGCTTTACTGTGGTGCAGTGGTTTGCACTCTTGCCCTAATCCTAGTTCAAGTCCCAGCTGGTCAGTGTGGATTTTGCATGTTCTCCTTGTGCTTGTGTGGGTTTCCTCCGGGCGCTCTGGTTTCCCCCAACAGTCCAAAAACCTGCTTCATAGGTTACGGATGCTATACCTAAGACTGTTATCAACAGGAGTGATTCAAACAGAGGACAACCATCTTTTCAAAGTCATGATCATGGCCTGCAAAAAAGCCATAACAAGAAATTGGCTTAAAAGTGAACCACCAAGACTGGAGCAATGGACAGACATTATGGAAGAGATCTGTTCTATGGAAAAAAAAAAAAAAAAAGACATTTCACTTACGCTTGAAAGCTGAAAAATTTCAACTCCAATGGAGGAAATGGAAGCAATATGCACCCCGCTCAGAACTTAAAATTCAAAACTAATTTTTGTTTTACCCCACCTGTTCAACTTTGCTTGTTTGCTTTGTTTTTGTATATTTTATTTTATTCTACTTTATTTCTTTACTTACAGGTAATTGTGTTTTTTTTATCTCCATTTGTTTGTATTTTAAATGTGCAAAACGTAAAATAAAAAGTTGAAGAAAACAAAAAAAAACCCTGCGTCATAGGTTAATTGGTGCCCGTAGGTGTGCATGTGAGTGTGGGGTCCTGCAGCAGACTGGCAGAGCGCATCCTGCCTTTTTCCAATAGGAGCTGGAATTGGCTCCAGGAACTTTGCGACCCCAAAGGCGATTCAGTGGGTTCTGCAGATGGATGGAGTCGATATCTTCCACAGGTGCCACGGTTCAGGGACGCTTTATCTCTAAACTGTGAACAGGAACGCTCAAAATGATGGGGTTTTTGCTGGGTCAACAGAAGGATGTCTTGAAGTTGAGTTGTGGCGACTGGACTTAAAGCCTGTTTCATTGAAACATTTCGCCTCTGCAAGTGGCTTATGCCACGCTGGTGAAGCCACTTCAACCTCACGGCGTCACCTGGATGATTGAGAACCTTCACTGCCAGTGGAAGGATGTTTAGAATTATTAAAAAACGAATGATCAAAAATGATCAAAGTTCTTGATGATTTTTGTTTGGTTGCAATCACCAGGTTGCTCTAAACAGTTCATATTTATCCTTTTTAAAGTTGACGAAATCTTTTTTTTTTTTATAGAAGAGTTTTGCCCTACCGGAATTATTCACTTCAGATTATTTGTAAATGAATCAAATCACCCTCAATAGGTGGTAGTAATGTCCCACTCCAGTCCCCTTCTGATCCATTTTCAGTGGACTTATAATGGCGATTATGCTGTTTTTGGCCAAAATCAAAATACCTGTTTTGTTTTCGAGGACACGGTATCTGCAGAGCGGCGGTAGTTCATCAGAACGTCACCTCCAAGTTGTGGGCGGGACCAACCCCCCCCCCCCTTCCCATAACTGAGAGCTCAGTGCAGGGAGCCTGTGGCCCGCTCATCGTATTTTCTGCTCTTTTTCCAACCAAAAAAAAGAAAGAAATGCTTTTTTTTTGTCTTATTTTCTCTTTGTATATTTGTCTTTCATCATCAGAAAAACGCCCCAAGAAAGTATTAAAAACAACAGAAACACAATTTTCATTGCAGTGGGGTTTTAAAGTAATAAATATTAGTAAAAGTTATTTTTTTGGAAGACGATTGGAAAATCGTTAGATTGCTATGAATAGTCAATTTGCTTCTTTTCAGAATCACAAATTATTTTTGATTCTTTCAATGCATTTTTCCCAGGATGTACAGCAACATTTGGTGCATTTGCCTTCCTGAGATTATTCACTTTAATTCAGATTATATGTGAAGCATCAAAGTTATTGCTCTCTAACCCAAATCAGTCCTGTTTATTTTAATAAGGCCAAGTTATTTCATTTGTCCTTTATTGTTGACCCATACAGATGTGACACAGATTAAAGCATTGATTTTTTTTGTTTTTTGCTGTTTAACTATATAGATGTGTGTCTCGTTGGGATGAACTGATGCGATGATGTCATTGACTTTTTTTTTGGATGGTTTTGTGCTTCCCGCAGATCTACCTGCGCTTCATCGACTACCAGATGGAGCACTCCAACGAGTGCAAGAAGAACTTTGTCGCCGTGTACGACGGCAGCAGCGCCATCGAGAACCTCAAGGCCAAGTTCTGCAGCACGGTGGCCAACGACCTGATGCTGGACAACGGCGTGGGGGTGGTGAGGATGTGGGCCGACGAGAAGAGCCGCCTCAGCCGCTTCCGCATGCTCTTCACCTCCTACATAGACCGTAAGATCTACTGAACTTTGCAGACGTTGCTGCATTTTTTGACCCTTTTTGTCCGACACACAGACAAAAAAAACAAAACAAAACTGTGGATTTCTGCATGAATCTGCGGTCACCAGCAGAGGCTGAAGTGTCATTTCAGCAAGCAAAACTAATTACACCGTGGCCCCCGTTTGCAGCACAGATATGAGAAAACCAATTATTTACCCCTGCATTTTTTCAAACAACTGAAAGCATCCTATAACTTCAGGATATGAATGTCACAGCATCATTCTGGGCTGATTACAGGTCACTTACAGCAGGAAAATAAAAATTCATTCTGCAGCTTCTTCAAGTTGATAAACTCACAGGAATAAATTAGGCTTTTTATTTATTTTTTTAACCGTCAATGACGTTTTAAAGAAGTGCTGTTAGAGGTTGCACTCAAAGCGGCATAAATTAGCAGGAGAAAAGCACTTTCCTGCTCGCGCCCGCTAATATTTCCATTAAACGCTTGAATGGGCTGAGATATTAATTGTCACGTTGTCGTGCGCACGTGCCAAACCCGGAGTGAATGTTAATGCTGCAGCCGGGGCAAACGTAGCAGCTTTCGGGCTCCCCCAAGCATGTTTCTGTTATTATATTTTTAATTTTAGGAGTGCTCGGCATTAGCGTTGTGGTCCCGGTGAATTCCACCGTCATGACTGACTGACAAACTTCATTTGGTCGGAGGGGCGTGTCCGTCACTCCCTCCATGCGCCCCCACAACATTCAAGAGCGGCTTATTGAAACTTGATTAAAACTCACACTCAGGTACTTGTTCATCCATCCCGATGGGGGCTCTGTCCTCGTCAGCTGAGGAGGTGTGAGGAAGTGGCAGACACATAATCGAGGTGTCGAGGGAGCAACCCCGCCTGCAGGAGGCTGAGACCTCCACTACATGTGCATGCAGATGTTCCTCTGTCAAACTGATTTAGACCACAGGCATGGGGGGGGGGGTAAAAAGCCTGCTCTCTCAATTGTCTCATCTATGGTTTCATGTGGAAGGTCACTAAAGTCACATGGAGAACCCAAAATAGGAGCAAAAACACCTTTTCTTTGTTTTTTTTAGATCAGAATCAGAATTTCCTTTTATTCACAACACAATTATGATGCTGCCAGTGTGTTTAAAAGAATATATCTAATTCAGGATTAGAAATAAACACAAAAAATCTAAAGTATATTAAGGAGAATACTAGACTGTGCTGGTGACCATAGAGCAGGGCGGCCCAATCCTGGTTCTCAGACTGTTTTCCAGCTCGGCCTGCACTTCTAGCTGCTGATTACCTGGATCAGGTGTGTTCGGTCAATCCGAATAAGCAGACACCTGAGTCAGCAAATTTGTAGAAAGCAGTGAAGAGAGAGCTGGACAACAGGCAGGGTGGACCAGTCCTGCCATAGAGTGATAATAAATAAACCTAAGAATGCACTTATACAATAAAAATAATAAACATAATGTACATGTGTAACTGAATTGAATTAATGGATATTGCACTTCTCTGAACCAAATATTGCACAAGTATTTGTGTTATATATTGGCATCACACTTTTTAAAAATATTTTCAATCCTTTACTAGCACATTTAAAGTAAATATTTAGGCACTTTAAACAAGGAGAACATAAAGAATTTCTTATAAATAGAAATGATATAAACAGTTCATAATATTCACTAAATTATCTATTTTTCTGAAAACTTTTTTACATACAGTTTCACATGTTTCCTTTTGACTGAGAAAAGAGTGGGGAAAAAAATCGATATTTGCAAAATATTTTGGTTTGAAATAAAAGTAAAGACAGAATAGTCTCATGTTTTACTATAGCAAACTTTACCAACAAGGTTACTTCAGTTACAAAAAAACAGTATATGAGGGTAGAGAATTATGTGGTTGAGGATTAGGTCACGCTTTAAGGTCGTGTCACACAGCTGCTACCTACATTTTGCACATTTTCCACGTATGAAATGTCGGTCTTTCGTGATTCATGTGTGATATATGTATTCCATACGTGTTTCTTGGTTGCGTTTGATGTGAAAGTTTCACTTAAAAACCTTAACTTTTCTCACTTTTTCCACTGACCAATAAAAAATGTGCATGGTGGTGTCTGTGACACGGCCTTAAAGTGACATGATTCATGATTGTCTTTGTGATCAGTGTTTAAAAGTAACCCTATACATCACTCTCATGACTGTTTCCAAGTGGTAATGTGCACAGAGTTTGTAACTTTTTCGTAGTGTGAAGACATTGGGGCCTAACCTTTGAAAATGAAGGTTGAAAAGGAAACAGGCTAAATAAAAATAAAAACTAAAGCGATGCTCCCTCAACTATGCAGGTTAAAGGACTCCCCCTGGCCTACATTAACACAACCGAGTGCTAATGGCTCGAAAAGGACAAAAGATAAAGACTAGGAACACAGATTCCAAAGTAAAATGTTTAAATCTATGAAGCCTAATGGAAAATGCAGCTCATTAATTTCAGTTAGAAGACTTAAATAGGCTTCTAGTGACTGACAGGCAGAGAAAATATTTAGTTTCTGGCTTATTTTTGATTTTTAATTCCTTTCTGTGCTCCTGCTTTAAACAATTATGTCAAGTCTGTTGTAATAAACGGGTTATTAAACATGTAACAAGTCAATTCATTTACAAAAAGTATTAGTACGGCCTCACACTACTTGGTTACGTAACGTGTTAGTTTAAGCCAAAACTATAGTTTGTCATGTGGTTTATGAGGTCAATTCAACTTTGTGGTGTAAAAAGAGGTTTAAAAAAAAAAAAAGAACTTAAGAATAAAATCACTAGAAAGTAGTTAAATGACCTGTTCATGCAGAGAGTCATTTTTACTTAAAAGAATCCTTATAATGAGATGTTCAAATCCAGAAACAAGGAGTTCCACACACACGCACAAAGAGAAATAAAAGCTAAAAACACTGGAAAAATATATAGGTATACAAATCTGCCAGTAAGACGAGTATAATAGGTCTGGGTAAGATTTGTTCAAGTAAACTGTGAAGTCCTGACCTTTTAAGACAAATTTAAGTCTTAAAAATGATCCATAAACATTTGTATTTCGGCCTAAAATCATGTGTGAAATGTGAAAAAAGTTTTATATCTTTAAATGTATTTATATGCATACATAGTACACTTTTTTCTTATATTATCCTTATTTCTAAAACAACTAAAATAAGACATTTTAGGACATAGTTGTCAAAACTGTATATAAAATAAAAACTAGTTTCATTTGAGATATTACTTAAGATTATTTAAAGATGAAATGAATAGATGTTCAATGTTTGTTGTCTTTCAAAAACGTCTTCCCAAAAAGTAACAGTAAATTAGAATTATATTGAGTGAAAATGAATTCATATTGAGATAATTAAAGTAGAAACTAGACCCAAACTGGTGTTTGGAGATGTTTTGTGTTTTTGCAGTGAAAGCTAACTGTTAGAATGACCTCAGACTGAATGTTATACAGCCCAATAAGAAGTGTGTTTTTTTACTTCCAAGCAAATGGCTTGTATTTTTAATTTTATATGTACCTAATTGTACATTACAGTCACAAAACAAAACTAGTGTAATAGGTGGAAATAATTAATTTTAGAACAAAATGTGAGCAAAACGAGAGTCTTAGAACAAGTTGGTTCGTCTTAATCAACCCTCATAAGATCTAATACAATGTAAATCTACATTTGTTTTCAAGTCTAACTTGTCAACAGTTATTTAATACTAAAATTAGATCCTTAAAATAAAAATTCCAGTGCAATTTGAGTTTTTTTGAGTCTGAAAATACATTTTTCTTTTGTCAAAAGCATACTTTCCTTATTTCTAGATCCTATCTCTTTTGAGACAATAAATTCTGGACTGTGCTGATTTTGAGAAAAACTCGGAAAGGTGTGAAAAAGAGAAGTTAAAACAACTGAAAACCTGGTCAAATATCCTAAATGTCTAAAAGCAAGATTTCAAATCTTTGCAAGTATCAACTAGTTTGCAAAGATGGTTAAATGGTTAAAGGTTCAAGCACGTTTTAAATCCTCATTTGATCATGACAGTTGTCTGGGCCCTCTCCCATCCACTTTGTTTGGGGTCACAGCTGTTACTGGGCCCGAACGCCCGCCTGTGGGATCCTCAGAACCAAAACCGCCGATCCCAGAGATGAAGCTGTTCTGGGGGAAGGATCTGTTGTTTTTCAGCAGAGCAGTTTTGCCGTCCAGCTCCAGGAATATTTCTGTGCCGATGAAGGAAACGCTGGCGTTTTAATGATACCTGCATCCCTGCTGAACAGAAGGTCCTGCTGCTTTGCATGGGGCTCATTATCGCGGCACCTGTGCTTCCTGTGACAGTCAGGTTGAGTCTCAGGTTTTGGTAAAAGTCAGACGATAGGTGAGAGACCCCCGCCCACCATCGTCCTCAGGTCTGTTTTGTTGCTCCGACATCAGCCTGACCCGTCAGCCTTGAAACTCTTCCTCCTGAAGCCGGCATTGATTATCAGTCAGCAGTCTGAGCCGTCAGTGCTCACATGATGAGAAAGCCTTTAATGTGGTCTGTCTCACCTGCCTGACCAGCGCGACATGATGCACTGGAGCCATTTCCTCCGGCCCTGCCTTCCTTTTCATCTCATCTCTCAGATTGCTCAGATTCCTCCTCCTCCTCCTCCTCCTCCTCTTCTGTCGCCTTCGCCTCAGACCTCCTGACATGACGGCTGCAGTTGAGTGGAGCTCCCATCCTCTCCCCTTATCACCTGCTGATGCTCTGTCTGCAGGATGATGATGATGATGATGATGATGATGATGATGTACGGCCCGGTGCACACCATCCCCATTAGACCTCGAGCCGTTCAAGAAATAATAGCACATTTTCTCTTTCATTAGACTTCTGCAGCCGAGGTATCGCCCTGCTATCGTGCTTTTATTGTTATTATCAGCGCGATACCTTCTGCTTCTGTTCATTGTGCTGTCATCTGTTTTATTTTATCTGTAAATTCCTTTTTTTTTTTTTTTTTGTTTCGTTTCCGTCCTGCAGCTCCCTGCACAGCCAACACGTTCTTCTGCCACAGCAACATGTGCATCAACAACACGCTGGTGTGCAACGGCGTGCAGAACTGCGTCTATCCGTGGGATGAAAACCACTGCAAAGGTGATCGTCTCCTTCTCTGCTTTTGAAAGAAGCTGTTTTGAGGTTTTGCATTATTTCACATTTTCTCCCGCGTTCGTCCTCCAGAGAAGCGCTCCAAGGGGATTTTCCACCAGATCACCAAGACCCACGGCACCGTCATTGGCGTCTCCTCGGGCATCGTCCTCGTGCTGCTCATCATCTCCATCCTGGTGCAGATGAAGCAGCCGAGGAAAAAGGTAGCTCCTCTCGTTGGCCAGATAGCATGCTGATAGATCTCAACAAAATAAAACAAAATGAATCGGTGGTGTTTCATGGCAACAAGTGCCACAGGAGGATCTCACCATTTTTTACAAGGCAGAGCTTTTAAACTGCATTTGTAGAGGTCAAGGTGAACCTTGAAGAGGTTTTCTCTGTGATTTCTGCACAGATTCATATCTGTTTGAAAGCCCCAAATCACAAGCATATTTGCATGATTTTAAAGAATTATTTTGATTCTCATGGATTTTTTTTTTTTTTTTTTGCAAGAATTTTGCCATTTTCTTTTATAAAAATGCCCATATTGGTATAAATGCCTGCAACAGACTTGCAACCTGTCCTAGGTGTACCCTGCGTTTGCCCAACAGTAGGTTCAGGCAACCCTGTGACCCCAAAAGGGATACAGCAGGTTAAAAAAAATGGATAGACGGTAAAAAAAATGCCGTTTTTATAGTCAAAGAATAGTCACGTGTCTCATTTTTACTATTCTATTTGATTTGTGTTGTCTGCTTCAGGTGCTGCAGATTGACATGTTTTACTTTTGTGTTTTTAAGACTCAGATGAAGCAATTCTGTTGTGCAGCAAATGTGGATTTACAAACACCTAGTTCCCGGTGAAAGTTAGTTTTGACATAGTGACACCCCCCCCCAAAATATAATAAAAGAGATGAAGGGGTAAAACCGTCAAAATCATGAATGGGGCCAAAATCTGTCATTGGGCTCAAAGAAAAATTAAATTAAGAACTGAAACCAAAACCCACGTGTTATCATTGGATACTGGATATCCAATGATTGTTTTAAATTTATTATGGGATGGCCACAGGCGCTACAGCTTGGTGGCTATTTTGTGGGAAAGTGTAAAATGTTATGATTTTCACATTTTCACACAACACGGGAAAGATACTTCATAACATTTTTGCACACGTCCTGCCAGCTTAAGCTTACAACCACAAATAAGGTTTTGCTGACCTTTGACCCTCCAAAAAATCCACTTTAGTACCAGCTCCCAATTTAGACTCCTCCTACAGATTTCGATCGACCACCTCCAAACTCCTTGAGCATCATTTGGAAGCGACTTGAGAAGAAAATGTTGTTTTTTTTTAGTTTGTTCGATTTTGAACGGTGTTGCTGTGGCGAGCTCGTAAAAAGTGTCTCTGCTGCTCGCACATCTGTGACTGAAATATTGTGAAAATGTAACACCTTAATCATTGGCTTCAGCTGAATGAAACAACGTGACATACGATATTAATACATTAGGAATGTGGACCCGGTTAACAAAAAACATCCGTTGCCAAGGAAATTCAAAAATGTATTTTTGTCATCTCTTTTAAGAAACAGGTAAACCTGTTCGTCACTCCCAGGTGACCAAAGAATAAAATGGTTGCTATGGAGATAAAGCTGCCATTTAGAAACAAAGTGGGGTTTTGTGGCAGAGGGAGACAGTGAGAGGTGTGTAGCAGCATCTGCAGGCGGTACGGCTCTGCTAGCGGCTTAAGGCGTGATTTCTTCTGAATGCGTTCAGAGTGGTTAATGTTTTAATAAATGAAAGGACAAACATGTGATACTATTAATGAGAAAGGTGCTAGAGACTTCTTCTGAACTGAAGGAATTGATGAATGTTCTGATTGGATTTCTGTCTCTTTTTAGCCTCTTGTTTGTAACTCAGATTTAACCGTCTGCATGGATCTTCTTCTTAAGGTTGTGGCCCGCCGCCCTGGCGTTTTCAACAAGGCCGGGTTCCAGGAGGTCTTCGACCCGCCTCACTATGAGCTCTTCTCGCTCCGCGACAAGGAGATGTCCTCTGACCTGGCTGACCTCTCCGAGGAGCTGGACAGCTTCCACAAGATGCGGCGCTCCTCCACCATGTCCCGCTGCGTCCACGAGCATCACTGCGGCTCCCAGGGCTCCGTCACCACCGGCGGGGGCGGCGGGAGTATGAAGCACAGCCGCACCACCCTGAGCTCCATGGAGCTGTCTTACCACAACGACTTCTCCAAGCCCCCGCCCATGAAGACTTTCAACTCCACCTCCAGCTACAAGAAGAGCTGCTACGGCTACAAGCAGCACGCACAGGCGCACGACTGCGACCAGCAGGTGATTGAGGACCGCGTGACCGAGGAGATTCCCTGTGAGATTTACGGGCGTGGCGCTTCGGGAATCTCAGGAGGAGCTACAGGCGGAGGAGCGATGGGAGGAGGCGGACCTTCGGGAATCGCAGGAGGGGGGATCGGAGGGGCCGTAGGAATAACAGGAGGAATGGCAATGGGGGGTGGGATGGGAATGGGTGGGCCCAGCGGCATCGCTGGAGGCATAGGTGGAGCCATGGCCGGCACCTGTGGAACCCTCAGCATCCGCGGCTCCAGCTCCCGCAACAGCACCACCTTAGTTGACCCCCAGCAGCGCTCCATATCCATGGACTTCTAAACGGAGCCGTCCGTCAAAAACGAAGACGGGATTCCTCCCGTTTCCTGGTGCAGCGATGGAAAACGCCTCCCTCTCGTGCTCGTGTGGGGAGAACATGGTGGAATCAATAAAAAGCGAGTCTGGAGCTACAGAACGTTTTCTTCCTGACGGATAAATGAAGAGGTGGAGGAATCCCGTGTAATCTGTCTTTCCATCTGAGACTTGTCGGAGGATTCTCTCACTTCTACAACTATCAAAGAAAACATCAAGAGAGACCAAATTTTTACATCTATCCCCGAGCCATGCTCAGATATATATTATATGACTTTTAGTGTGTCTTCTAATAATTTATTTCTTTATTTTTGTCTGTGTACGGTACTGTTAAAAGCCAGTATATTATCCAGCCTTATGAGGACTCTCAGCTACCAACCTTTTTCAAACGTGGGTCAGATCATTTCACCACTGCTTCTCCACAAATCGGGTGGAGGAATTGCTTTTATCGGAGCTGATTAAGGACTGAGGATTTATAGTGATGTTATATTCATATAATAAGGATGTAGTTGTCATGGTTACCTCACAAACAGAGGATATCTTCCACGACGTCTCTCCTCAGGATGAGCACACGAAGAGACAAACTTATTTTGTTACGTAACGGGAAAAAACAACCATAGTTTGTTCCTGTTTGGGTTTTGCAGGATCAGAGGATTGTTGCTGTGTGGGATTATGTGGAGACTCAAATTTGCTGTGCGACAGGATTAAAACAACAATCACCCCTCGTTAAAAACCCTGTGTTAAGCAGGAGAAAACACGTCTTTTTTTTAAAAGTATTATTATTACTCTCCCTTAACCAGAGTGTGTCAAACAAGCACAACCTGTTTCCCTAAGTGACAGACTTGTATTCAGTAGTAGACTCATTTTATGATTTTAATCACTGGTTGTATGATTTATTTCTGTTGAATTAAAGGTGATCTCACTCACATCATCACTGCGTGAGTCTTTCTTCTTCCTGTAAACAAGAAAACATAAGGATGCGGGTTCCAACGCGCCGGAGATGTCTGCTCAAGGTGAGATGCCGTCGGTCACCCACAGTTTTTGAAAAATAACACTGAAAGGGGAATCAAATCTTACAAATTCCACCTTAAAAACCACACGTGAAGGAAGGTTTGTGGCATTATTCCCCTTTTATCTGTCGCTCAGTCTTTTCCTGGCCGCATAACTGAGTCCGGCTTTCATCTGCTGTCACAACGTGTTTGTCCAAACTTGAGCTTGGGGGCCATCTTGTAGAACATGTGACCTTCAGATGTGGCCTTGTGTGTTTGGCTTTCACGTCGGGTCATGTGTATACAGGCCTCTAAATACAGTCTAAACATGTTATCATGTTGAAATCCTAAGAAGTCTTTGGAAAACATCTGTGCTTTATTAAGTTAAAACCACTAATAAAGAGAGATTCACAGAAAAAAGGAACAACTGATTGCTATTTTTGTTGTGTTATAACTGGTAATGCAGCATGTGGCTATAATTCCCTCCAAATAGAATATGCTCTGTATTTTTGTGTTTGTGTCAAAACCTCGTTAAAAATATACCAGGATCAGAAACCCAAAATGACACACAGGAGAACCTCCTCAGTGATGCTGGAGCGCCCCCAGCAGGAGAACTGCTGCCTTCCGTTATTGCATCCTCATCAACAGCAGGGTTGACGTTCAAATCACATGCAATGTTCAACAGAAACCATGCTGACATCAAGCAAAAAAATATATACTTTGGATTATTTAACATCTTCTTTACTCAAAGACTAGCAATATAACAGTTTTAACATGGACAAAATGTGTTTTTTAACATCTAAGTTTGGTGATTTTAACATAATTACCTTTTGTGTGTTTAAGGTGTTTTTTACAAGCATGAACTGAATCTTAGGTTGTATTTTAAGTTTTAAGAAATTAATTGATGTAACTTCTATTTGTAATACAACTCTGTTTAAATTAATTGCAAGGCTTTGACAATTTTCTGATTTTTTATAAAAAAATACATATCTTAATCTTGACCTTGCTTTATGTGGATTAAATCACTAAAGTATAACTTTGTTTTTTATTTCTTTGAATGTTCAGACAAGAAATGCTCAAACACAAACAATGATGACTGAAGGATGTAGGCAAGACTACATTTTGTAGTATCAACTGTTTTCTGGATACAGTTTATTCAACTTTCTCATTTTTTGAATCCAATCATACAAAGACAGAACGTTTTTCTGTTATTTTGCTGTTGTTGTTGTTGTTGTTTTAGGAAAACTGTGACATTTTTACAGTCAGTGATGATTGCAAAATGTAAAACTCAATTTGAAATTAGGCAATTGATTTGAAATCGAAATTTTGTGTTGCAAGTATTTTGTAACTGGATGTTTTCATGTGTGATGTTTAAGAAAGAAAAAAAATAAAGCTTGGTAGAGATAATTTGAAACATATTTAAAACTGACTAATTTTAAATCAGACTGAATAACATATTTAAGTCAGAAAATCATAATTTAGCTCATCCTGTACCTTCAAATACAATTGCAATTGAAGTTTTTTTATGCACAGTTTTTGGGGGACCTTGTTACATGAAAGACGACAAAGTCAATTGTTTGGCCTGATTTTAGTGTTTGAGTGAAACAGAAAAACTCCACATGGTCAGTTCAAAAATAGAGCTTTAATTGAAGGAGAACAATAAATAATTTGTGATTAAAACTTATCTTTTAAAAATGGGTTCTGAACCGACGTCTTTTTTTCCTGCCAACTGTCCTCTAACCAGCATAAAACCTTAAGACCACAAACTTCATTATCATTAAAACAACAAGTAAACAATTCTACAAATGTTTGGTGACACTGAAATCAGAAAAAATAAAAAATAAACATTTGTGGTAGGAAAAACAAACTAATATTTACATTTACACAGCTCTGTGTCTTCCCTCCTTGTCTAGCTTCTTAAAAGTTTTTAAAACATTGGAATCTTCTAATTTTGTAGTTTCTTCTTAATTTATTTCAAAATGCAAAAGAAACAATCTGATTTTTGATAGCAAAAATAACATTTGAAGACTGCATGAAACATTTGATATTTTACTCTATGCAGGGGTTCACCTGACAGTCTTGTCCATGATATTATATTACTCATTTTATGGATATCACTAATCCATTTAAACTGGATTAGTGACATTTAAATTGTACAAGATAAATAATAGCAATTGTTTATTTTTAAATTAATTTAAATTTGACTTTTTTTTTAAAAAAACTAACCAATGGGCCTTGGCCCTCCTTTTCATCAGTGCCGGTATATGTTGTTTTGACCTCAGCTGTCATGCAACCAACCGGTCGCTAGGTGGCAGCAGCGCGCAGCCAGAGCCAGGAGTCTTCCGGAAGTGAAGAAACCGGCCGAACAGACCGATTCGCGCAGCACCACCGGCTCCGTCTCTTTGTCCGCCTCCTCCTCGCCAAAGCAACATCCATCGAAACACCATGGCCAATGTTGTGGATACGAAACTGTACGACATTCTGGGAGTGTCTCCGTCCGCAACGGAAAATGAGCTAAAGAAGGCAAGTATTTGGAAAGAAAAAGGGAAACGACATCAACGTGTATCTAGAGTTTAACCAGGAAATGCGGTGCCTAGCTTAGGTTAGCTATAAATGTCGGCTTCTGATAAAGGAACAGGCTAAGTGGCCTCGATGTTCCGCATTGATTTAGCTGTAAACTTTGACCGGTTTTAAGCAAATAAAAATAAAACGTGACTTGTAAAGTTAATTAATTACTGAAAATAAACATTGTTTGGATCAGAGAGAGTCTTTGTTCATCTTTTACGCATCTAATCGTTGACCTCACGTTAGCTAATGCTAACGTGACGCGCGTGCTAATCAAGTCGTGTTTCGTAATCTTTTTTTTCGCCTTAAACAAGTAGTTATTCAAGTTATTAACCCTTCAGTGTTGCGAGGACTTAACCGAGTTAGTAAATACGTTATGAAATGATATCGGATTAAGCTTCTGGGAACGCAGATCTGGATTTTACGGGCTGTGTTACTGTTAGCACTGTCTGTGCTGAAAACTGCGGTGAACGATAATGACTAAATCGGGGTTTAAATTCCAGTTTCATAAGATTAGTATTTTATTGAGTGTGAGTGTATTATTTAGTTTAGTTTGCCTAAAAATCGTAAGGGGTTGCTTTGTTTTTGCTAAAAAGTCGGCTAGCAACGCTGTTTAGCACAGTTTTATTTAAACGTAACGGTAGAATCTGTCAGACATTTTGCGTTTTCGTGTTTAAAACCGATTCTTTTGCTCTGGATTTAAGGGCGATTATTGCATTTCCCTTAAAATTATATAAAAATATTTAAAATAAAGCGTAAGAGGTGGGGCATTTACCGGCTTTAACAAGGTTGGGCCCACGTGTGGTTACATAACAGCATGTCGTTGAGTCACGTCAATTCCAGTTTAGACATTTGTACATTGTTGTTTTTAAATATATACATTTTCCTCTGCTTTCTATCCAGGCCTACAGAAAACTGGCAAAAGAATACCACCCTGACAAGAACCCAAATGCAGGAGACAAGGTAAGACCCCCCCTGAAGTTAATCCTGTGGGGCTTTGTCCTCTGTTGGTTGGTCATAACTGTGAAGGAATTGTGCTTTTAGTTTAATCGGAGCAACTCACTCTTTTGTTTTTGTATTTAAATAGATTTACACCACATATGACCAATAGGCTAGGTGTTTGCTTATGTTTAACAATAAACTTTGCTCTGTAATGTTATATTTTTTTAAACGGTGAGCTCACGGTCAGCAGTGAAAGCTGAAGAAAACATCTGAGTACTACGCCATGGGACAGATTGTTCTGATCAATCGCCTTTGTCAAAGTCTCATTAGTTGTGAAATTTGTTCTCTGCATTTGAACACATCCCTTCAGGGTGAGCTGCCAAGACGGCCAAGTTTAGGAGGAAAAATGTGGTGGTTTAAGTCCCACATCAATGCCAGTCGCTTAAACCAGATCACCTGAACGCTCTTATTGAGGAAAAAGTAAACTTTGCCTTTTAAGAAGGTAAAAAAAAAACACTGAATCAAACAATCAAGGCAACAGACAGACCCATGAGGTCCTTCTGGCTTTGTAAACTTGTTCTTATTACCTCTGTGTTATGCGACTGGATGCATCAGCTGGCGGTGTGTTAATATATATATTAGTGTTTAAAAGTGAACGTATATCTATAATATATATATTAAAAGTATGCTTTTAATATATATATATTAGCGGTTAAAAGTGACCGTCATATTCTCAGATAATAATTTGTATTTTTCTTTAATATTTTTTTAAGCCCTGCTACACCCACTGAGGGAAATACGTTTAGAAGGGAAGCCTGATAAGAAAATTCTAATGACCGAGCATTCCACTGGTATTTAAACGCAGCACTTATGGACGAATTTGTGAGGCGCGAAAACAGTCCGTGCGTAACTTTGGCTTCGTGTGTGCGTAACAAGGGATGCGTGCGTGTTTTTTAAAGATGTGTGTGTGTGTAAGTAGTTTCAAGATGTTGTAATCTTAATTTGTGCATGCGTAAATTGCATTTTGTATTTTTTTCATTTTATATTTTTTTAACTCATACACAAAACGTATTATGTGAGTAACAAATCACACACAAATCCTAATTTACGCACAAATCAAGAATTACGCGCGCACAAATCCGACTGAGTCTAATTTCTGTCCATACTGGAGGGGCATCCGGCGTTAAAATCTCTGTTAAGCCCCGTGTGCATGTAGTGGAAGCTGAATGGATATGCAGAAAGGGGAAGAACATGGGTTATGTCCAGCTATCACCTCACATTTCAGTCTATATATTTTTTTATCTTTATTCTCTTTCCAGAAGCATCAGAAATGTTTGTTTGTTTTTATTTATAATTTCATGAATGGAATGGAGCAGTTTGGAGACGATTCTTTAATATTCCTTTTATGAGATTCTATTTGAGACCAGAATTCAGGTCAACGGGGGCAAAAAGTTTCAAATTACAAGGGGGGAGAATTCACAGCTCTAGTCAAGCATCTAATAACAAGTGTGTTTGTTGTTTGTGTGGGTGGAATTGTGTGTTTGTAGAAAGCTATGGTACTTCCTATTTGGGGACACGAGGGGGGTGTTGAGCTGTACATTTGTTTTGTGGTTGCGACCCAACTATGGATTTGAGGGCAACGTTCTCTGGTCACGACACACAATTATGCCACATTCACAAGATGACATAAATATTTACAATATTCTCTTGCTTTGCCTAAAGATCTTTATTAGCGTGTTTATGTGCGCTGTTAACCCTTTAATCCATATAAATGTGAACATAAGTTATAGAAGTCAAGAACAAATGTTAAATATGTTAACGTTCAGGTTTTTCTTCGTCTATCTTTCCCATTTATTGTAAAGCTTTTGATAAAGAAGACAATAAATAAATTCACTCAGAAATGCTTCATAATAATCCTAAATTATGTTTTGATTAAAATGGAACAATTCATGTTTTTGCTAATTCAATGGCTGCAGTCCGCAGACGCAAACGAAAAAAGATTCTTCCTGAAACTATAAAATAAAAAATATTGATTGCGGAAGCATTTTTTTTATTGAATTGACTACATTATGCTAATCTAAGTACCTTCTATGATGATTTCATAGTTTTGTTGTAACATTTGTGTATTTAAAAAAGGAATAGTACACTTTGAAAGAACGGAACATCAGGAGCCTCAGAATGTGCAGACGTGTCCGTCTGCAGTGCATTGTTGTTGCTACGGTAACAAACCAACAAAAAAAGTCGAGCGTGACTCTGACCTTTTGTGTGGGTCGACCTGAGAGCCGGAGTGGAGCTGAAGCAAACATTTGCACTTTGGGATTTACTCGCCTCTACTTTAACACGTTTCAGTGAAATATTTCACTATGTTAGTTGAATTAGTGTTCATCTGTATTTCTTTAATAACCACCATAGTTTTTGTCGTCTTCTCTGCTTGACGCAGTTCAAAGAAATAAGCTTCGCCTACGAAGTTCTGTCAAACCCCGAGAAGAAGGAGCTCTACGATCGCTATGGGGAGCAGGGCCTACGGGAAGGAGGCGGGGGTGGCCCGGGCATGGACGACATCTTCTCCCACATTTTCGGCGGCGGCCTCTTCGGCTTCATGGGCGGACAAGGAAATCGCTCGAGAAACGGGGGGCGGCGGAGAGGAGAGGACATGGTCCATCCACTGAAGTGCGTCTGAGAATGTGGACTCCTAACAGAATCATTGGAGTTTTCTAACTGTGGGACTTTGCTCCTCAGGGTTTCCCTGGAGGACCTTTACAACGGGAAAACAACCAAACTCCAACTGAGCAAGAATGTGTTGTGTAGCTCTTGTAACGGGTAAGTTGTGTGAACGTTGGTGCAGCGAGTCTCCGCCTGCGACTCCGCGTCAACTTCTTATCGATGACCGCAGACAAGGAGGCAAGACGGGCGCCGTGCAAAAGTGTTCGACGTGTCGGGGGCGTGGCATGCGCATCATGATCAGACAGCTGGCCCCGGGCATGGTCCAGCAGATGCAGTCTGTCTGCACCGACTGCAACGGAGAAGGTAAGAGCTGCTGCCAATGCTTTACGAGGCACGTCCTCTGTTCTCATGGCCATTTGTTCAGCCCTTGATGTCACTGGTTCAAACCCCCCCCCCCAGGCGAGGTCATCAGTGAGAAGGACCGCTGTAAAAAGTGTGAAGGCAAGAAAGTTGTGAAGGAGGTGAAGATCTTGGAAGTCCACGTGGACAAAGGCATGAAACACGGACAGAAGATCACCTTTGGGGGAGAGGCGGACCAGGCGCCTGGCGTGGAGCCTGGAGACATCGTCCTCGTCCTGCAGGAGAAAGAGCACGAGGTGAGGACCGGTTCTGAAGGCAGCCCAATCCAGGACTGCTGGTAAACAGAGCAGAGCTTTACATTGACAGTGACCCCATTGCCAGAGTTGCATTCTAAAAATAACCCACAAAAAAGCTTTTTATTTTTATTTATTTATTTTTTTAACGGTAATTGTAGATGTTTTAAGGCTGTAAAAGTTTTATATACTTTTCTTAGACACTAACATATTTTCTCTTGTTAAAACTCTCAAAGTTCAAACCTTGATAGAAAAACTAGAATGAAAACAAAGATCTGATCATCATCGTCACACGCCAGTGTAGATGTGAGATGAACACATTTTGTCCGTCTTGTCTCTCATTGACCGAGAAAGGATGTTTTGTTCTGCTGAATGTAAACTAGATTCAAGAGAACATGATTGACAGCTTCTGCTAAACAGACACTACATAATGATCTACTGTCGCACTGTAACTGTTACCGATGACGGTGAACGAGTTTTTGTTGTTTTAAGACATTAAAGTTTCCCACTGTGATCGTTTAAACCAACAGCTGCAGCGTTCTGCGGGGTTCGTGTTTTCACCTCGTGTCTGACCTTCTGGGTCTGTGGCCGACTCATCCGTGTTCTTTTTTTCATAATTTGTTGGACTCAACAAAAAGGAAATGTTTTAGCAAACATCCAGATTAACTTTAAATATTTGATTGTTTTTTTTTTTTTTTTTTCCCTTTTTTCCAGACCTTCAAGAGGGAAAAAAACGACCTCTTCATAAATCACAAGATCGGCCTTGTGGAGGCGCTGTGTGGCTTCCAGTTCACGCTAAAGCACTTAGATGGAAGACAGATCGTCATCAAGTATCCTGCTGGAAAAGTCATTGAACCAGGTCAGGGGTCAACCTTTGCAAACGCGTCCCTCTGCTGTCCTCAGACCTCAGTCTCTCCTTGAAAAAGACACCATTCTGGTGGTTGAAGCAGAGTTTGACTGCAGTGTCTTCCAGGCTCAGTCAGGGTGGTGCGAGGAGAAGGCATGCCGCAGTACCGAAACCCCTTTGAGAAGGGGGATTTGTACGTCAAGTTTGACGTCCAGTTTCCCGACAACAACTGGATCAGCCCAGAGAAACTTACGGTACGACAACTCGTAGCATTTCCTGGATCCACACCTTCACACGCAGGAATTTGTTCATGTCCCACTCCGAAGTGTTTTTTTTATCGTGCTGATGCCGTTTTTGCAGAAATCTAAAAAATGGTTGTCGTTTCTAGGACATAGTTTTTGCACATTAGCAGCAGCTTAATAGAAATTCATCTCTGAGTTGTGGGCGGGACTGTTGCCGCGTAGCAACCCCACCGCCGCGAGAACTCCCATCTACTGCTGATCATCACAATTTGAATACAGAAATACTCCAAATCAAATGTAGGCTTAATTTCCTTTCTTTATATGTCCTACATTACGACAAAGTTTTAGGGCCAGTTTACAAACAACATTTTTTCTTTCTAATTACAACTTTAATACATTTTCAATATAAAAGTCATAGCTATTTAATTGAGACAATAAAGTTGTAATTTTACGACTTCAAATCTCATAAATGTAGGACTTTTTTCTCGTAAAATAAAGTCGTACATTTGCGTCTTAAATTAACAGGGAAAAAAACACCAAAGTTGTTTATGGAAGACGTGGAGCATTTTGTGAAGCTTTATTTCCGGAAATTCTGAACCTTTTGGCGACTCAAACTCCTATTCTAGTTTTTATGGCCGGCGTTCCAGGGTATCCAAACATCAATAAACGTGGAGCTCACCCATTCAACTAAATCAGGCTGCTCTGTATGCTCACTTTGACGTTGATCTCATAAATTTACAAGGAAAAAGTCATACATTTACAACTCTAAATCTTGTAATATCACTTTTTTTTCTTTTTTAAAATGCAACAAGATCGTGTTGCAAATACTATTGTCGTTGGAGCGGATCTTCCAATGACAGACTTGATCCAGGTTTCCTGCTGCCTGAATGACGTTCCTCCACCAGAGACCTCACAGGCGTCCCCGCAGATCCGGACGTGCGTTTTCCTCATCGCGGTTGTCGTTTCTGCAGGAGTTGGAGGACATGCTGCCCTCGCGGCCGGAGCCCCCCATCATCACCGGCGACACGGAGGAGGTGGACCTGCAGGACTACGACAACAGCCAGAGCTCCACATCCGGCGGCCGCAGAGAGGCGTACAACGACAGCTCCGACGACGAGAGCGGCCACCACGGGCCGGGTGTGCAGTGCGCCCATCAGTAATCTCCAATTTCTCTCTTTCACATAAAAAAATATATATATTAAAAAAAAAACACATGGCCTGCATCTACTTGGGGGGGGAATGTATGGTTTTTAGAGTAAAGAAAGATGTCAGCGAGGCTGAGGGGGCCTAATGGCCCCACAGTTCCAGCACCTTAAACCATTGAATTGTTACTAACACGACCTGCTCCAACTGAGGAAGGCTGCAGCTGAACGGACTCCTTTGAGACTTCAGGTAGATGCTGTAAAGAGGATCTGAGATGCATAAACGTTGTTGCCTCGGCGAGCGCCTCGCTGATCCGTCATCGGGTGTTCACTGTAATCACCCCCTCCCTCCAAACGGAAACCCTCCAGATCAGACAGATTGGTTTGTTTGCTGAGCCTGTGACATGCGTTTTGTTTTCATAGTTTATTCATTTACATTAATTTAAAAATAAACTAACTGATGTGCAGAGATGCTGAGCTCTTTTCCACACCGTCTTATTCTTTCTGCAGCATTTGTAGGACTTGTTTCTGATTTTTACACCTTTTTTTTTTTTCTTTTGTAGTATTTTTTTTCTCCCTTTTCTTTACATTTTAATTCCAAACATAAGTTGTGTATTTCATTAAAGTGGTTGCTGATAAACTTCTGCAGCTGCTGATCCCTGACCTGTGATTTTCTTTTTCTTTTTTTAAGAAAAGCAGCAGTGAAATGAGGAAAAAAAAAGGAGTGATAGTCTGTATTTGTGCTGAGCCCATTTGCATGTAGAGTGCGTTGGTTCCTGCACTTACCAAACATTCAGTAAAGCAGCTCTTCTTCAAAAATGTTTATGAAGTTGTTGAATAAATTCCCAAATATAACACCCTGTGTGGCCCCTCCTTTATTCTGTATTATAAAGTAGTAGTTAAATAATTCACACCTAAAATATAGCAAAAAAAACCCTAAATATTTTCTCTGTCCTCATAAAACTAATACAGGAATCAGGGATTATTGAACTGTTATGTTTTTTGCAGGTAAAAAAGACTTTTAAATACTGTGAGCTGTTGGTGAACTGTACCCAGAAATGGTCAACCTCACGCCATTCAGATTTAAAGAAGACCATGATTTCGTCACCGGGAAGGCGCCTGTCTAGTCGACAGGAGATCCTGGGTTCGAATCCCAGCGGTGCCTTTTGCGCCATGATCTTGTTGCTGCTTGCAATGTTACTTTTGTGCCACTGGGTGGCGATAGTGAAATCAAAACACCAATATTAGTTCCACATACGCATTAAACTGAATTATCTTTGATTCCATAAGTAGAATTCAGTCGTAAATCCTTTATATTACATCCATTTTATTGTTTTGTTTTAGATTACAGTAAGAAAATAATGAGGAAAACAACTAATTTCAAGCTGAATGGTACAACGGAAGTCCTTCAAAATAAAACTCACTTCAGGACGGCTCGTTTTAGTTTTGTATTTATTGCTGTTGACATAAACCGTAGATATTTCCTAATACTCGGGAACAAACGCTTGATCATTTTTTAACTAGTCTTACTAGATTATTTTATAAATTTCCCTCGCTCTTGTGAGATTATGAATATTTTTATTTTAAGACTTCAGTATAGAAAAATAATAAAATTGTGAAGAAATAAAAACGTTTAAAATACAATAGTGTAATTGGATCTTTGTTAAATGAATCATTCCACAAAAACTAACGATTTGTGTACCTCTCTTACTTCAAGCTGTATTTAATATAATTGATCAGCAAGCTTTATATTACAACAGCTTAATATAAACAAAGAAAAGCAAATTTAAATTCTTATTTAAAAAAAAATAATGAAATTGTGTGATTTCATTTGATATATTTGTTTTTCATCAATTATGTCATGTCCCTCATGACCTAAATAAATGTTTTCATAACAAATAACCAATTTTATTATACAATGTCAATAATTTATTGACATTTACAATAATTTACATGAATCTAAAGTTTTTTTTTTTTGTTACTTCTTTGATAGCAATGATTTTTATGTTTAAATATTAATATTTAAAGTAGTTTCAGTTTTGTCCCTGAGTAACGCCTCAACCCCATCTCACAACGATTCCTCCCCTTAGATAAAAAAGTATATGATCCATGATTGCATATACACCAGGAAGTGACAACTACTATTTCTACTTGCAAAAAGGTTTTTTGTTATTTAAATAAACAATTTGATTCTGAACTTTATGGATGTTATGTGCCCTCCTCTCAGCGCCTAATATATGAAACAGTGGCCATTTTGATCAAATTTCTCAACCCCTATCACGCTCAACCCCGTAATGTTTTGATGTTACACAGGGTTGAGATTTTAATATTTGTGTTGATAGAAATATAATACAAAACATAAACTCAAGAGACAAATACAGTGCCTTGCCAGAGTATTCGTCCCCCTTGAACTTTTCAACCTTTTGCCTTGTTTTAGGCTGCAAACATAAAGATATAAAACTGTAATTTTTTTTGTGAAGAATCAACAAGTGGAACACAATCATGAAGTGACGGGAAATTTATTGGACTTTTTAAACTTTTCTATCAAATAAAAAACTGAAATAGCTGAAATATAGCTGAACTACAAGATAGACTTGAAAAAGAAAGGAAATCTAAAGAAAAATATAAAAAAAAGATGCTTAATGTGTTCTGATTCACCACGTTTAAAAGTAAAAAGGCTAATTTCAAAATGCGTCATCAATCCCCAAACAAAAAAAAAACAACCTTACTTTACCATGAGTTACTCATTCAAAAAATTAGAAATGAATACACAAAAGCTACCAAAGACAAAGAATAGCAGCTGATTGCCAAAGTCATAACAGGCAAAATAATGTTGCAAAAATTTAGAAGTGACTCACTTGGATTCTCAAAACAATAAAATTAAAAATCATGAGTTTTCTTTTTGAAAGGAAGAGATCCAGCAGTTTTTTCTGAATCGGTAAAAGAAAAATCAAGGGATATCTATCTAAGAGATGATGAGAGTAGAATGACCACAGGAACCAAACAAACACTAACCAGGAAAAATTAAACATGCAGAAAAGGTACTTCCTTATGTTCATATGTTGTTGTGATTATTGTTGATTATTATTTGTATAAACTCCATTAAACTATAATTTACATCTAATGTTGTTGTGGTTATGAAATGAAAACACTCCTAGAAACTGCTACCATTGAATTTTAGAGTATGGAATTACAAGTAAATCTATATTTGTCCCTTCAACCCCGTCACCATATTCAACCCTGTTATGCTTGTTTCAACGCTGTAGCACAACAATTATCAGATAATATTTATTAATAAAATAATAATAATGCATAATTGTTTGTTGACTTTTGTCTAAAATTATGAGAACTATCTTAAAGTCTGTATTTTGGATTGCAAATCTTCCACTAAATTGCATATTTCATGAAAATGACGACAGTGAATTTCGCCTATTAGTTACATTTTAAGATTTTAGAGAAGAAAAACCTTTAAGAGAGATTTTCAGTTTTAAATGATTTGATTAGAACAGGGAATATGTGAATTAATATTGAAATTTTAATAAACAATTTTTATTGTAATATTCATGGAGATTCCATAGTGTACGCAACAGGCTTGAAAATTGACTTCAACCACAACTAGACATAAGGACAAATTCATATAATCAAAATAATGCCTGAGATGGTAAAATATTATTTTGTGAAAGTTAAACACATTTCCAATAGCTTAGAACACATTAAAAAAGGAAAAATGTTGGTAAAAAAAAATGGCAAACGTTTCATTTCCAAATGGACACATTTTCCTGGAATGACCCACACACACACACACGTTGACAGGCGTTCGTTTTGTCAATCCACTTTTGTTTTGAAAGAGCCGAGCGGAAGTCACGTGGGTTGTTATTTCCAGCTTCACCTGCTCAGCCCGGCTGGCCCTGCGAAGGACAATGCGCCTCAGATAGATGCCGGACCTCCCCCGGATCACACGCATGTCCAGCGAAGCGGCTCCGAGATAAGAGCGGGGTCCTGCCCGAGCCATGGGGCCCACGGAGGTACCGGTTCGGCTGCTAGGGGCGGTCTGGTTCGGCTGCGCGCTGCTCTGCGCAGGTAAGCCTTCTGAGGCACCCCTCTCTCTCTCTCTCTGTTTGGGTTCCCCAAGCAGTCATGACTGATGCTCGCATGCGCTTTGCTGGTTGGAGGTGCTCTATTTTGAAATGTTGTCACACCTGGATGTGTGTCCCCGTGAGGAGGAGGAGGAGGAGGAAGGGGGCATCTTCCTCGTGTCTGCGGAGACCTGCGGCTGCATTGATCTGTGGTGGGAAAGCGATCGGGGTTGGTGTGGAAACACGGATTCACAAACGTGATGCTGCTATCAGGATGACATCACTGCATGCTGCTTCTCCTCCCCCTCCTCCTCCTCCTCCTCCTCTTCCTCACCTCCCTCTGTTGTCCCCCACTGCACGTCATGGGCACGAGCACAAAGAGAAAGGGCTGTGGAGGGGTGTGTGAGGTAAAGAGGAGGTACAGTCATGATTATGCAGAAGGATTTCTGAAGGTTGACCAGAGGTTCTGCAGGGCTTGTGTGGTTCTGCTGAGTCCAACAAGGTTTTGGTTCTGGAAAAAAAAAATCCATCCTGCCATAACAACTGCAAAAAATAAATGAATAAAAGAAAAAGAGAAATCTGACTTAATCTTGTTCTGAAAACACACAAGAAAAAAAAACATAAAAATAGAATAATTGTTGTATAATATTGAAATACAAACAGGTTCAGGCTTCCAAAATGACATAGATTCCTGAGGATTATCTGTTATATTATTCTGGTAAACGCAAATTATTAAATATCATCAGTTTATAATGATATTCTCTTCCAAATGTCTGACTTTACAAACATTTTGAGAAGAAAATAATCAATGAATGACACTTAAATATTATGAAATATTGCTTTAGCTACTTTTTTGGGGTCACATTTTAACAATTTTTCTATGTTTTGTGGTGTAGATGTAAGTATTATTAATTATATATAATATGAAATATATATATATATATATATATATTTAATTCCTAAAAAAGCCCTCCTTTTTCCCCCCTTTTTTTATTCTTTGTAATAGTTTCTTGTACCGTTTATTTCTTTAAAGTAGTAATTTCTTGTTGTAAGTCTGCAAAGCTTTCTACATTTCATTTTATTTTATTTCACCCTGGATTTTTCAAATCTTCCTATCATTGCGGCTGATGCCTAAAGTAGACATGACACTGAAACAAAATGAATGAACACAAACGAGTATTTTGTGCACAAATTGTTTTTAATGTCACGTTCAGGGCTCTGTACTAAATACCTAGTATAGTTTTTGGAATAATTAAAGTTGATATTAAGTTATCTTCCATTGCAAACGGCTTAAAAGTGAAACGATGGGAAACTGTTTGACCAGGAAAAACGTGTTTTGGGGAAATAATGTACCAACATTTCTGCTAAATAACTTTTTCTGGGTGCTGAATCGATAGATTTGACTTTTCTTATGATGCTTTTTCCACTCAAGACCATCGGCCAACATCTGCTGGGGGTGGGGGGGGTTCTCTGTCACATGTTTTTATCTTCGTCCTGACGCTTCTTTCTGAAGACGGTGATGTCTTTGTGGACTCTCACTGCACACGCTGAATCCTCCATTATTAATCCCTTCCTCTTGGTCAGTATTGCAAGGTAACGAAGTAAAGATGTCGTCTTCTGAGATGAACTCAGCAGCAGCTCTGCTTTAGAAACACCATCATTTTTGCAAAGATGGACGTGTTTGTCGATATCCATCTCTGAGCTCTTAATGACCCCCCCAGCCCAGCTTCATCCTGCTGCTGACTTCACTGATGCATCACCAAGGCCTCATACTCAGCAGTCTCCATGCTGTCAGGAGCTGCACTGAAGTGATCCTCCTTCCTGCTGCAGAACCAAACGGACAAACAGTTTAAACCAAAGCGTTAGGAAAAAAAAAACCCTGGCACTGACAACTGTATCTCTACACAGAGGTAGAAGGGTCATGCTATGGGCTTCTTCATCCAACAAAAGACCATGTTCATGTTTAGGGCCTGAACTGATCGTCAACTTCTCTAAATGTCTGCAGACAAATGTGAAGATTTTGGACCAAAAATCAGGCAGAAATAGTTCAGTTAAATTCCAGTTAAAATCCTATTTAAATCCAGCTCAAATCCAGTTAAAATTATATTCAGATTCAGTTAAAACCCAGTTAAATCCAGTTAAAATCCTATTTAAATCCAGTTAAATTCAGTTAAAATCCAGTTAAAGTCCTATTTAAATCCAGTTCAAATCCAGTTAAATCCATTCAAAATCCTATTTAAATCCAGTTCAAATCCAGTTAAAATTATATTCAGATTCAGTTAAAACCCAGTTAAATCCAGTTCAAATCATATTTAAATCCAGTTCAAATTATATTTAAATCCAGTTAAAATCCAGTTAAATCCAGTCAAAATCCTATTTGAATCCAGTTCAAATCCAGTTAAAACATGTTAAAATCCTATTTAAATCCAGTTCAAATCCTATTTAAATCCAATTAAAATCCAGTTAAATCCAGTTAAAATCCTATTTGAATCCAGTTATAATCCTATTAAAATCCAGTTAAATCCAGTCAAAATCCTATTTAAATCCAGTTACAATTCAGTTAAATCCAGTTAAATCCAGTTAAAATCCTATTCGAATCCAGTTTAAATCCTATTTAAATCTAGTTAAAATCCTATTTAAATTCAGTTAAATCCAGTCAAAATTTTATTTAAATCCAGTGACAAGCCAGTTAAATCCAGTTAAAATCCTATTGAAATCCAGTTAAATTCAGTCAAAATCCTATTTAAATCCAGTTACAATCCAGTTAAATCCAGTTAAAATCCTATTTGAATCCAGTTAAAATCCTATTTAAATCTAGTTAAAATCCAGTTAAAATTCTATTTAAATCCAGTTAAATCCAGTCAAAATCTTATTTAAATCCAGTTAAATCCAGTTACAATCCAGTTAAATCCAGTTAAAATTCTATTTAAATCCAGTTCAAATCCAGTCAAAATCCTAATTAAATCCAGTTACAATCCAGTTAAAATCCTATTTGAATCCAGTTAAAATCCTATTTAAATCTAGTTCAAATCCAGTTCAAATCCAATTTAAATCCAGATCATGTCCAGTTAAAGTTAAGACATTTTTGTAAGTAACAGTCAAGAAACATCCCTCATGAAAGTTTTATAAATCTAAAAAAAAGAATCAACAAGTAAAAGTAAAAGATTCTTTATATCTGTTATATGACATCACATAATGTCCTGGTAAGAACCAGTTAATGACCATTAAAATGTATTAAAACTCTGCAATACCAAAAAAACTAGTGGATAAAGTGTTTTCCTCATTTCCATCCCGGGTCAAGGATTCCCTGACTGAACAGTTGGATCAGGTTCGGCGGAGCCGCCTCGTCCTCCTCTTCCTCCTCACAGACCTGCATCTGAACTGTGGGGCTTTCCTAGCTGCTGCTCCCTGAGGAGGTGGTGTCAGGTGGAGTCAGGGTTGCCCCTCTTCTCAGCTGTGATGCTCTGCTGTCTGCTGCAGGCTGCAGTGAGCAGGCGGAGGTGCACATGGAGCGCCGGGGGGTCATCTACAGCCCTTCCTGGCCGTTAAACTACCCCCCAGGGGTCAACTGTAGCTGGCGCATCCAGGGAAGTCAGGGGGAGGTCATCACCATCAGGTACCTCAGTCCTTCCTGTGATTTGATGTGATGTTCTTGAAGAAAAAAGCTCCTCAACAGGCTGAATGCGTTTCAGTTTTCGTAGCTTCGACGTGACGGAATCGAGGAAATGTTCAGGAGACTGGCTGCTTCTGGCCCCGACCGGGACCGGAGAGACCAGGCTGTGCGGCTCGGTTCTGCCTCCTCCATTCATCTCCACCAGGGGTCGCTTTTGGCTCTTCTTCCACTCTCAGGCCAACAGCTCGGGGCAGGCCCAGGGCTTCCGCCTGTCCTACATCAGAGGTGAGGAGCAGGAGAGCATCTTCATCCTCCTGCTTTTCAGGAAATAATTTGTTTTGAACAGCCCCCCCCTCTGGCTGAGCGGCTGCTCCACGCCCCCCCACCCTCTCCCTCTCCTTCCGCCACCCTGGTCATAGATCCACGTGACCAATTCATAATACAAAAACATGCTTCATAGGTTAACTGGTTACTCTAAATTGTCCATGCGTGTGAATGTGAGTGTGGCTCTGCGGCAAACTGGCGACCTGTTCGGTCGCCAGTTTGCCGCAGAGCCACAATCACACACCTATGCACACCCACACTGGCTTTTCTGTGGGTTTCATCTCCGTAGCAACCATTTTATCAAACCAGGGTCAGGTAGGCAGGGGTCAATAACGAGGATGGGAGCATCAGAGGAGGGACAGGTTGGCCAACATCCAGTCACGACAGGCAAACAGGGTCAGGGGTCAGAGGTCAGCTATCGGTAATGAAGGCGGAGTGGCACGAACAAAACGTCCCACTGAGTGAGGCTCAGTGCCTTAAGTGTGCTGTGGTTGAATGAGAGTCAGGTGTGCAGCTTCCAGGATGTGAGGTCAGAACTCTGGAGATGGTTCCCGCTGGTGACCAGACGAGGAGACGAGGAGAGTTCTGACCTCTGACAGCTGTGGTGTTACATTGATCCAACAATTCATGTATTAAAATGTCCCAAAATGACCTTAGAAATATGAGAGCCAGGGGGGAACGCCACTTTTGCGAGCTCGCCACACTAACGCCACTAACGATAAAAGTCGCTTCCCGACAAATCATCTGTCATCTGTCCAAATTCCCATCCTAACCGCTAACTACTAAATGCTACAATACTTTTTTTAATAACGGAGTATATGACGTCATCCATTTCACAAATTCAAAATCTAATTAACATGAGTGTTTTGTGACGATTATTTATGAGTCCACTGTCTTCTGAAGATAAAAACGTTGATGGTTATTTAAAAATATATTTAAATACATTTTTTTTAATAAAATTGTTCCGACGCAATGCATTGTGGTCTATATTCACCTTTCTAGTAAGGATCGATACACACTAGGCCGCTATAAAGTGCACTATATAAGGGTTAGGGTGGGAATTCGGACACAGGGAAATTCTCTAAATCTCAAGCAGAAGATTTAGCCTTGAATCCAGATGTGTTTCGGTCCGCCAGAGGAGTTTTCTCCTGACAGGAACCGTCTCTGCTGCAGGTCATCTGGGTCAGAGCAGCTGTCAGTCAGACGAGTTCCTGTGCGGCAACGGGAAGTGTCTTCCCCGCTCCTGGAAGTGCAACGGTCAGGATGAATGCGGGGATGCGTCAGACGAACGCGGCTGCTCCCCGCCTCCCACGCAGTTCCACGCCGGCGTCTGCCCCCTCGGCTCCCTGCCCTGCACGGAGGCCCAGACCACCCGCTGTCTGCCCGCCACCCTGCGCTGCAACGGCGTTCCAGACTGTCCCGACGGAACCGACGAGCTGGACTGCCCCGACACGTCCTGCGGGAAACACCTGGGCAACTTCTACGGCTCCTTTGCCTCTCCGGATTTTTTCCGCGTGAACCGGAGCGCGGCGTCTGAGCTGAGGTGCTCGTGGCTGCTGGACACCCAGGACCCCAAACCCATCGTGTTGCAACTGGACCTGCAGCTGGGGCCCAGAGACTCTCTGCACGTGTTCGACGGGCCGCTGCAGAGGGCGGAGCACCTCCTCCAGGTGCTGTCGCATCACAACAACAGGCGGCCGGCGTCGCTGGAGTCCAGCAGCGGCCAGATGAGCGTCCTGTACATGGCGCAGCCTCACAGCCCGGGGCGGGGCTTCAATGCCACCTACCAGGTTGGGTTTGTCAAGTTTATTCTGGCAAAAAATATTGAGTAATATTGATCATCCTCCTTCCTCACAGGTCAAAGGTTACTGTTTTCCTGGGGAGCGGCCCTGCGGCAGCGATCAGGGCTGCTACTCTGAACACCAGCGATGCGACGGCTACTGGCACTGTCCCTCCGGCCGAGACGAGGAGGGGTGCTCCATGTGTCCCGACGGGGAGTTCCTGTGCGACGGCGGAGGCGGACTGTGCTACCCGGCGTGGGAGCGCTGCAACAATCAGAAGAGATGTCCGGACGGGTCAGACGAGAAGAACTGCTTCGACTGCCAACCGGGGAACTTCCACTGCGGGACCAACCTGTGCATCTTCGAGACGTGGAGGTGCGACGGCCAGGAGGACTGCTTGGACGGGAGCGACGAGAGGGACTGCCTGGCAGCGGTGCCCCGGAAAGTGATCACCGCCGCGCTGATCGGCAGCCTGGTCTGCAGCCTCCTGCTGGTCATCGCCCTCGGCTGCGCCCTCAAGCTGCACTCCATGCGCAGCCGAGAATACAGGTGAGGCTGCGGCTGCAGCATCTGCGTTTTTTTACACAGGTGGTCCTGAGCTCAAAGACCGAAAACATTTACCAATAGGCAAACCACCACAAAAGAGCATCGCAAAACGTCCTTCCTCACTGAGGATGCACACGGTGGGGAGAAAAGATCCCCCCCAGGAAAGAAATCTTCAGCCAATCCTCAGTAAAGCCTCAACAGAGCACCGATAGACCATAAAAACACACAGATCTCTGATGTGGCTCATCGCAGTGGCCTGCAGTTTCTCTGAGGGTTATCTTCATCTTCTGTGAAATATCTGCAGCTGCTTTAAACTTTGTTTATAGATTGTCTCTCAAACTGTCAAAGTGGAAGCTAAAAGTCAGAAGCCAACTTCAGCCTCATCCGATTAAAAAAAAAAAAAACGGTTATTTTATAAAACAACCATTAACATGAGTTCACCGTTTGAGCAACTACATTAGCAGCATCCTTGTAAACATTAGACAGTTGGTTGCGGATTGTTCTGCATTGTTTTTATTTTTCTGTTGAAACAACTGTCATGATAATTTCATGGTTGGAGTGAAGACTCCTGCTTTTTGTCTCTTAAATCCAGCTTTCTTTTATTTTGAAGTCGGAGGCTCTTCTTCTGTTTCCTCTCTGGATCTTTTCTGCCACAACAAACGTTCCAAATACGTCTGTGTTTTCTTAGCTTTGCTAGCTTGGGGGGGTTCAATTTAGCGCTAGGTGCAGCAGCTTTAAAAAAATATTTCCAACACGTGACGGAGTGACGCATGTGGTGGAGAGAATGCAGTGGTTTTTCAAAATAAAACATTGGAAATTGTAGGTCAGGGTTTTTATTTTCTCTGCGGATCAGTATCAACTGTTTCCACACTGGTCGTAGAGATCTCAGCCATCGATGCTGACTAGATTAGCAAATATAGACCACAATGCATTGCGTTTGAACAATTTGTCATAGGAAAAAAATTAATTTTTATGTTGTTTTTTTTTATAAATCCAATTTTTCATCATCAGCACACATTGGATTCATGAATCGTCTTTGGAAAATGTTCACGATCGTTAGACTTTTATTCCAGAAAATGAGTGACGATTTAAAATGAAATAAAGTAGTGATCATGCGTCAGAGTTGCATTAAAATCCAAGTCATTAGATAATAAAGCCTTTCAGTAAATTCTGACATACGTCTAGTGAGCATTGGTGCTCGCTAGTTGTAGCATAGACTTCTGGGAAATGTGAAATGACAGATTCAGACACCCTTGAGTCTTTTCAGAGGTTTTGCATCAGAATGATGTCATAATGGACTGTTGTGATTCAAAGCAGGCGGTTAACCTGCTTCCCTCTGAAAATCAGGAATCAGAGGGATTTTACAAACGTGACGCTGGTGTGACGTCAGGAACGACCATCTCTCACAAAGAAAGCGCTGACATTCAGCTCTCCTCCTTTCACTTCTCTCTGCTCCTCCATTCGCAGAGCTTTTGAGACCCAGATGACTCACATGGAGGCGGAGTTTGTTCAGAGAGAGGCCCCGCCTTCTTACGGTCAGCTGATTGCCCAGGGTCTCATCCCTCCAGTGGAGGACTTCCCGGTCCAGAACCCCACTCAGGTGACGTGTTTGTACACAGTGATGTGTCCCACAGACAAACAGGTGGTACTAACCCCCCCCGCCCCGCCCTCCCTCCACAGGCCTCCGTACTGCAGAACCTGCGGCTGGCGATGCGCAGACAGATTAGACGCCACTCTTCCAGGCGCTCCACTTTCTCTTCTTCTCGCCGCCGTCTCGGCCGCCTGTGGAGACGTCTGTGGAGCCGAGGGGGTCAGGCGAGAAGCCGCTCCCTGCTCCTGGACCCCCCCGGGTCAGCACAGATCACACTGGGGCTCCACAGCTACAGGACAGCGGGAGGGGGCGGGTCCAGAGCCGGGTGCGAGGACGACGAAGGGGGTCCGCAGAGAATCCGCTGCTCCGTCCGGTCGAACCAGGAGCTCTCCTCCCCGGAGAGCCCCCCCTCGCCTCTGTCCCTCCGCTCAGTGGGTAGCCCTGAGGGGGGGAGGATCTCCCCTTATGAAGGCGAGGCTCCTCAGCCTCATCAGAGGAACTCCGCCCACATTTTCCCTCCTGCCCCCCACTACGCCTCTGCACCTCCTTCCCAGCGCCGACCCTCCAGGAAGTTAGTTCTGGAACTTGCAGTCAACCTGAAAGGGGTGTCATTAAGGCGTTCCCCCCCCTCGGGGTCCCCGTCCCCCCTCTCCCCCCCTGCGTTTCCCAGCAGCTCTCAAACACCTCATGGTCACGATGGCGGGACGTCCCCCTCTCCTTCCGTCAGGGCCGAGGGCAGCAGAGGGGGGGCAGACTCTGTGAGGTCCAGGAAGGAGGGGCCACACATGGCCGCTGCCCCCATTAAGTGACCTTGAAGTCCACGCGCCGCAAAGCCCCCGTCTTCACTGCCCCCAGCGGGGTTCAGAGCAGTCCTATGATGAGGTCTGTTACCTCCTGGTGGGGTAAATATCTCAGTTTTTGCCCCGCAGTAGAACAAACATCCACAGCATTGCCTTTACAAACCGCAGAAAACTGTGAGCCGAAGAAGCCTTCAGAGTCCCTGCTGAGCAGCCAGTGCAGGTCCGAGTCTCAGAACCAGAACCGACCCGATTCAGATTAATCAGAACCGTTTTAAGAGCATGTGACCTTTGAGAAGAAGATGCGTTTGAGGATCAAAGGGTTTCGGCTCTTTAGAGCATCTGGACTCTTCAGTTCTTCACTTCAGTCCAGTTTCTCTTAAAAACAGACCTCCAATAAGAACCCGACCTGATCGACCGACTGGACCCACTATTCGATTCCAAATCAAATCCTCCATAATATATATGTATTTTTTTGTAATATCTGGACTTTCTTTTCAGATCAAACGCAGACAAAATCTCATTTGTGCTCATTTTCTTTTTCAGTCATGGTTATTTTTTTGTGTTCATGAAATTTCCACTCAGAAACACGGACTGCGGTTCTACTGGAGAACTGCATGGTTCTGAAACGTGGTTCTATAATCTGCATTCTGTGGAAGACAACATTTGCCTGCAGTTTCCTCTTTCTGCCTTTTTTTTCTAGATCATCAAACAAGAGTTTGACTTAAAGATAACCAGAGTAAAAGAAAAGTCTGGTTTTTATGACAATATTTCATTTGTTGCGCTGATAATTATATTTATTAAGGTAAAACACTGTTCAAACAAATGACTGTACATGAGAACTGGACTGAGTGACCCCCCCTCCCTTTGGTAAACAGGAAGTACCCGCTGGTTCCAGGATTAAGCAGCTGTTCCTCTATTGGTCAGATTGGTCCATTCTTGACCTTTTTTTCTTTTTTTTAACACGTTCTTGATGATCCTCACTTTATTTTCATGATATTTTTTCTGTGGTTCAAGTTATAAACTGACCAATCAGATGCCTCAGTGAAGTTAGGTCCAACGTTTGAAACCTTTGACCCTTTCTAGTGGAAGGGGGTGTGGCCCTCCAACAAGCCCACTCCTGATTGGCGGGAGCGGTTGCCATAGATACAACGACTCAGACCAGCTCGGACCAGCATCCCTGCTCCCTGATGACCGTTTTCTGCGGATGACGCCATGCTCACTCAGTCCTGTTCTCAGCTACAGTCACCCGCTGGGCCCCATGTGAGAAAGTTATTGCCCCCCCCCCCCAACCTGATAGCTGTAAGTGTCTTTTCTAGCACCCATGTCTGTGGTTAATCCTCTGCTTGTAGTTTTTCCATATGGAGGAATTAGTTTGAGACATTTTTCTGCATAAGCTGGCTAAAGAGCCGCAGAACAATCAAAAACCAAGTCCGAAGAAGGAAAAGAAGCATCAAAGATCGATTTCTAAGTGCAAATGAAGGAGGAGGAGCTCATTTTTCTGAAGGCGCGATCTCAGAGCTCATCCGTGGCTTTGGACCGGCAGAGCCTGGATGAGGGTTTTCAGGTGCTGTTGAGGTGAGCAGGTGTCAAGGCTTTCCTTTGAGGACCTGAACGCCGCCGTCACATGGGTCCCCTATTGGCTGATTCAAAATTCTGCTTTTTTTTGATCACGAACCCTGACCGTAACTGAGGTTCTGCTGCTTTTATGACTTCCTGGATGGGTTCTTGTTGAGTTTGTCGAGTCTCTATGGTTCTCAGAGTTTTCTCCATGTGTGGATGTTGACTGGCTGTGGTTTTCTGAAGTTCTGAAGCTTCAGAAAAGTTAATCAGAGCCCTTCAGCCGGACACATGTCCCAACTGCTGATGGTGAGTTTCTTCATATCTCAACAGGAAGTGCCTCTATATCTTCTCTTTAGACCTCACAGATACTGCGATTTCTTGTTGGAATTGTTTTCAAAGTTTTTGTTTTCAAAAAGTCCTGAACAAACTCAATTGTCTTTTACTTAGATTATCTTTTTAAGGCTAGTTTGATGATCTGAATTTCAAACGTCTAAAATCCAGATATAAGAATGTCAAACACGGCATTAGTTCTGCATCAAAACATGGATCTTATGGCTCCTTTGTTATCTTGAGGATAGGTCTTTTAAGTTAGGTACATTTTCCCCTAAACTCTCAAAAATAATTTAACTTCCACATGCAAAGATCCATTTAGCATTTCTTTCTTCTGTTCTATAGAGATATTGCTGTCTCCATTTTTTGCTCAGGCCAGCGGATCATTTCATTTCCTCAGACCTTCAAGTTTTGAACGATTCTGTCTGGACATTTGCTTCAGCTCAGACGGTTTAGAGATCCAGGAAAGTTTTGCTCCGTTTGATCAGTCATGCCAGAAAACACCTGAACTGTGGATTTCTACGAACACTTATCTATTTTTCTGTCCTCTGATGTGATGAGACAGCGGACTTTCTTTTTCTGAGGAGCTCTAAAGCCTAATGTACAGTTTTTGGGGTGAACCTCTTGCAGTGAATGTAGTTTCATTTGTGTGGGTGTGGAGGGTAACAGATGTCATTTGTGCAGTACAAAATTGCCTTTTTGAGTCCTTTTCATAAAAAATGTCAGAATTCTTTCACGAATTTACTAGCAGATGCTTCTACATGATGAAATATTTGGGAAACACTTCTTTTTTGTTTGTCATTTTGGTGATCGTTTGTGCAGAAAAATGAACAAGAAATGTTTGAATAAGAAATCCATTACTAACCTCTGCACCTGCCTTCACTCTAAACCCCATCAGCTTCTTTTGGAATAAAAGTATTTTTCTTTTATTACAAGATTAATATATTTTCTGCAGAGAGAAATGCCATGAAATGCCCGTCCAGCTTTCTGCTTTAGGTTGTTTTTGCTTCACGGTGCCTGAATTGAATAAACTTAAAAAGTTCAGCTCGTTTCCTCTGATCCTTTTTTTTTTTTTTTGTTTAGTTAGATCAACAACAAATAATACACAAAACAGGGTTGATAAAAGCTGCTATATTTAATGTACAATTACATTGTTATTGTTACAAAACAGGCGAACGTAGGAGGAATGTCATCTTTTGTTGGAAACATTTTCTTTACACAGTATTTACAGGTGAAAAACAAAGGCAGGTACGACACACTTTTGCCTCTCAGTGCACCACTGTTGTGAAATAATTGCACAAACAAAACAAAGAAAAATTTTTGTTGGGAGTTTTGCACCTGCTGGTTACTTCCTCCTCTGAAAAGCCACCAGTTTGTTCTGTTGTGTTTGTGGAACATTAATGGCTTTTTTTTTTTAAACAAATGCTCCTGAAGAACAACCCAAATTCAGCGAGTCCACATCCTTGTCTCCATGGTAACCATTAGCATTTGTGTAAAAAGCAGAGCCGGTAGAGCTGCACCGATGAAGTCAGTTTGATCTTTAAAAATTTAAGAAGGCAAAAGATCTCAAAAAGACGAGACGGGCGGCTCTGCAGACGAGTGCGCATACGTCACACCGTCAGTCGGCAGACGTGTGAAATGTCAGCATCCCAGGAGGAGTCACTGCAGGCAGGGGGGGGGGGGCGCACAACGCCAGCACCCCTCCACCAGTCTGGGTTCATTCCTAATGCCGATGAACGGCGGCAAAAACAGAGCGAGGTGAACATCTAAAAACGGGATGTTCATCCAACCTGCAAACACTGACGGCAACAACCGAGATCACGCTGATCTTATGTAAGAGGAAGAAGAAGGAGGAGGAGGAGGAGGAGGAGGAGGCACCTGTGGTTTCTACGGAAAATGGTGAAAGAAAAGAATGTTTGATTTTTTTTTTTTTTTTTAATGCCCGACAACAAATGAAATGACTGACCTCAAAAACTGACCAAAAGGGGCAGCAGTAGTTAAATAAATATCCCACACATCCATCCCATAAGAGTTATGACACCTGCACAGACACGCTTTAAGGCACATTAGCTTAAAAAGTTGGTCATAGTTTGTGAGAGAAGAGTTGCTAAATGTGAAGATTACAAAAAAAAAGGGGAGTTATCCGAGTGAGAAGAGAGAGAAACCTGTAAATATAAACACTTTTTTTTTTTTTTTTTTACTAGCAGTTTCACCTGAACAACACCTGTGCCAGAGCACGCATGAAGCCCCTGCTTCACAACCGGGGAGCTCGGAAACTCGGAGGTGCCGCAGCAGGAATTCCAGGCTGACCGCTCTGCTCAGTTAGAGGCTTTGGCAGTGAGGGGTTCGGTCTCTGAGGAGTCGTTCTGAGGAAACACCACGTAGCACAACTTCTGCCCCACGTATGTGAATCTTTCTGGAAGGATCATACACAGAACAGTGCAACCAGCAGTTATACATTCGTACAGAGACGTCCCAAACTTAGGATAATTAGACATTAAATTAAAGATTGGTTGAAAGGAAGTGGAAGGAAGCAAACTTTTATAATTTATTATTATCCAGTTTATAACGTCTATCAGACACAATTAAGAATCCTTAAGTATCAATAAATCACATGACAAAGATGAATTACTTAATAATTGTGTACAAAATAGACATAACTATTTTAGAAATCAACATAAGTAAATACAGATCAGTTATCTAGAATATATGCCGATTATTTTCATTAGAAAAATCATGTCTATGATTAAAAATAACACTATAATCAGAAAAAAATACAGACATAACACTGTTCAAGTATCAAAAGTTAAAAATATGTAAAACGACAGTTTCTAAACACAAACCTGTGCAATAAAGAACAAAACTCACCAACCAGCCTGTAGACCCATTTGGGCTTCTCCTTCCACTGAACACCCACAAAGTAAACGGGGACGCCGGTCAGCATGATCACCATCCCAAGGCCACAGACCACAGGCTCCGAGTACAGACTGAAGCCCAGCAGCACGGCCCAGAAGACCAGGTAGCTGATGGGGACCAACAGGCTCACCTGTTTAGGAAAACAGAAATGTATTTGCAGCAGGACTACGAGGCATTTATTTGACATTAACTTGTTTAACAAACTTTTTTTATGCAGAAAACTACATCCCCCAAAAATGTGTAGTTTGCATTTGCGCCACGAGGGGGCGCCCGCTGCTCACAAAGAAAATCTACTTTTTCGTTGATATTTGATTATTATAAAGCCCTAGAGGGTGTTTACTACTAAAGCTTTTTAAAGTATTTGAATATTTTAAGGGGGGAGAAAAACCTTTAATGTTTTTGCAGCTAAATAAAGGTGGCTTTGTTCACAGTAGATGTTTTGGCAGGAACTAAACCCTCCATTCTCCACTGCAGTTTTCTCTTAGCTTTACTCTCTGATGAACACCTGGTTCAGGTGAGTCCATAGTCATAGTGCACTGCTCATTTTGTAGAGCTGTCCCAATCTACAATTCCAAAATCTGGCACCCAAGAAATTTCCCAGAAGCCACTACAAAAAACCAGTGTGCATGGATGCTCACTAGATTGGCGAACATTGATGCGTACTGATGGAAGCCGGTTATCATACAATGAGTTTGTAACTGAATACAAAGTTAAGGATTCTAGTAACTGTTGTGGAAGTGAAATGTTTTGCACTGTTTGTGTGTTTTCTTTTATTATTTTTTTGTTGTATGTTTGTCAACTGTTATAATAAAGTCTGTAAAGCAATTCCCATACCTCTACTTAATCTTATTCATAACATACTACAATACAATGAAATCAAACCACAATTTTCAGAGCCGAAAATTAACAATATTCCCCTAAAAGATAAAAAAAATGCAACAATAAATTAGTAACTCTAACCTTTAAACAAATAATTTTCTGCAACTTTAGTATAAACAATAGACGTGATTTAGAAACCACCCAAATGAACAAATCTTTTTCTTTATACACAAAGTACCCACTTCCACCTAAAATGAAAGAAACACATTTTAAAATAATATCTACCCTGTTGGAGATTTTTTACATAAAAGATTCAAATTTCAATCGGAACCATGCATATTCTGTTCATCTGAAACTGAAACATTAGAACGTCTCTTTTACAGTTGCAACCAGGATTAAAATATTTTGGACTAATATTCACAATTGGTTGTTACTCAAAGTTTGAAATATTCCCTTTTTTTCCTTATGTGATGTTCTTCTCTATATGGAAAATCTGGACCCAGGAATTTCTGATGTCATTACTGTTGTTATTATTTTATGCAAACATTTCATTCATTTATGTAAATGGAAAACTACATGTGTGTCTTAAATACATTCCAAACAAAAACAAGATAACTACAGTAATTTATCAAAATATATCAAAAGTATTGTTGTTTTGAATTTTTTTTGCCTTGCCTTTGCCTATTATTTTAATTTTATTTTGTTTGTTTTTCTATATGTGCATTTATAACGTTTGTTCACCCTAACTTGGTTTGTATATGAGCATTTATAAAAAGAGAAAAAAAAAGACATTATTAAAATATTACTGTTTTTTGTTTTCTCGGACTTATGTGTGTTTAATATTATAAATATATTTTTTCAATTATAAATTGAAAAATGTACAGTAAAGTTTATGAAAAAAAGGACCAAAATGCATTGCGTTTGAGTCCTTTTCCTGTAAAATGAATTAACTTTAATTGATTTTTATAAATCATTAAAACACAGCGATTTCATACATTTTCTTTGTAATACATTTCTTATTTATTTGTTTTTTAGTTCAGGAAATTGGTGTCGTCGTATTTGTCACACACAAAAAAGTGAGCATGGCGTCCAGATTGCGTTTAAAATCCAGGCCACTAGATAGTCCTGCACTACATAATGTTTTTAGTACGGGGGGGGGGACACACACAAATACTTCAGTCAGCCTTTTTACCATAAACAAAGAAAATCTGGTTGGTTGTAAATCTCAGCAGATGTGACCAATTCCATGCAGAGTTCTTGTGGATTAGGATCTCTCCTTTTCTCCTCTGCATCTCCTCCTTTGATGAGCTGAGTGAAAACACCTGGCGGCGTCCTGACCAGCTGACCAATCAGGGCCCAGAGCCTGATACCTGGATGACATCAAATGTCCTGAAGACTCACTGAACGGAATCTATCTCCTCTCTCTCTCTTCTGATGCATTTCTGGGCTGTACAAAGCACTCTGTGTGTGGGAGGTTTGTGGACAGGTAAGACAGAGTACCTCTACAGTCTCTAGTGTAACTTTAGGTTGGTTGGTGCCGCCTATAGCATGCTCTGAACTCCCTTTTGAAAGGAAGTCAGAGAGACTTTTCCTTTGTTTTAGTGATGTATGGTTACATTTCTTTGGCCCAGCTGTTGTCCCTACGTCCTCTTTCTGTGCATCTGCAGTAATAAAACCCTTAGAACTCAAGTCAATTGTGTTTCTTATGTTTTGGTCCCCTCCAGCCCCAAACAAGGGGTCTGCAAACCTTTGAAAAGAGACATCTGGGTCGGTTTCTTGCAGACCCAAACCCAGCGAGAGCTGCTAAACTCTACTCTTAAATTATATTTATTAGAGGCCAATAAACATTTATGTAATTTAGCTTTTAAATATCTGCAATAATGATGGCTGTTTTTTCTCATGTGTAACAATTTTAATATCTTTTACTTTTGACTAACCGGACATACAAGTTCTTTTCAAAATAAAATGCACCTTGTGTCAGAAAAGATCCTGCTGCAGCAGATTCAATTGAAACAAAACTGCAAGAAAGCCAATTTAAACAATTTTCTATCATTTTGACTTTGCATAAGCTTTTTTTTTCTCTCACTATCAAATATGAACATTACAGAGAGTCCAATTAAAAAAAAAACTTTACAAGTAAATGTAATTAACGTTAAGGACTTTGCTTTTGATCAACTACTGATGATCAAAATATGTGCTTTAATAAACAGTTCTGACAGTCGATTCAACCTTTACCAACATTTTGCTCAGCTATTCAAACTATTCAAAGCATTTTTATTCAAAGCCACAAAAAAGGACAAAAAAGCTGCACTGGACCCTGGGTCGAGAGTCTAGAGTCTAGGCCAACAGTCTTGTGGATGTGACAGACCTGCAAGTTTGGGTGAACACTCAAACGTTCTTGCTTTTCACTGATATTCCAAAGTCTTTATTTTAGTCTTTCTGACTGTTTTAAAACTGTTCATTTAATATTTGTCCAAGACGCATTAATAGTCATAAAATACGGAGTGAAATTATGATCTTACTTGCCAAAGATAATAGCTTTGCTGCCTTTTTAAGCCTAAAACACAAGTTGCTGGTTACCTTTAAAATGTTATGTTTTAATTTTTTATCTGGAGATTGAATGAATTGAAATAGAACAATAAAGCAAGACTGAACTAAACAGATTTAGGAAGCTGTCAGTGATGCAGAAAGAAGCAGGACTCAAAGACCGTGGATGAGCTTCAGCACTCTGAGCAGATACCTTGATGGGTCTGGCCAGGTTGGGTCTCGTTTTTCTCAGGTACAGCAGACCAGCGATGGTTACGCCGTAGGACAGGTAGTTGATGAAGGACACATAGTTGATCAGGTTGTGTGTCTCTCCGATACACAGGATGACTATTGTGGCGAAACACTAAAGATAAGCAGAGGGTTACAACGAAGTCCTGCTGTTTTCTGGTGAAAAAATGGGGGGGGGGGGTACTTACACAGACCAGCAGGGCGGGGATGGGTGTGCAGTTTTTTAGATGAATCATGGCCAGCAGATACGGCAGGTGACCCTCTCTGGCTCCCGAGAAACACAACCTACAAACGACAAATACATTCGACGTGAAAGTTTATTCAACGTTCTGCACGAAAAAGCTGAAAATACAGTTTACCTGGAAGAGGTGAAGAGATATCCATTGATCCCTCCAAACGTGGAGAGGGCCACAGAGATCGGCATCACCCAGGAGAACATGCCCAACAGCTTCTCTCCAAATGTCTGAAATGACGTTGATCATTAAGTCCTCAAACATCTATTCGGTTGCAATCCCTTCTGGTGGCATTAAAGAGAACTGCAGGAGAGGAGGAGCTGCTCACCACGGCCACAGCATTGGAGGCCAGGAGCTCCTCTGGGGTCATGGAGGAAAAGTAAGCGATGTTGGTCATGGTGTAGACGAGCGTCACCAGGGGGATGGAGATGTAGATGGCGCGGGGCAGGTTTCTAACGAAGAACAATCAGGCAGAATTGAGCGACGTCCTTTTCTGTTGGTGCAGATGGGTTCATAAGAGCGGCGGATATTTCTTAAAGTCGTACTTGCGTGGTTCCACCACCTCCTCTGTGACATAGTTGAGGAAATTCCAGCCGCTGTAGGCAAAAGAGGCCTGCAGGAAGGCCAGGGCTATCTGTCCCACCGAGGAGTCCTGCTGGAATTCAAAGGCCACGCTCGGCACCAGTGCATCATAGTGGCCTGGAGGCACAGAAGAGGGGCATTTACCTGGAAGGTTTTCCAACTTTAGGGTAATATTCTAATTGATTTTCCTTTTTTTTTTCCTCATTGTGTTCTTCCTCTACCCTAAATCCTTCTGCGACGGTGCAGCCCAAACGGATTTCATAAACAGTGGAAGGACATGTTTACCTCTGAAGATCTGAACGAGGCCCACCACTATGATGAGCGCCAGAGCCAGAAGCTTTCCGACGGTGAAGATGTCCTGGATCCTGGTCGCCCAGCGCACACTGGAGCAGTTCACCCAGGTCAGAAACACTGCACGCACAGATACAGAGGGAATAAAACCCCTTTGACCACACGGAAGGGGATTTACAGGATTTACAGTACTTTAAATAAACCAGAAGGTTTCATGCCATTAATGAAATAATGCCAGAGAACCCCAACTGTTCTGTGATAGCAGAGTGAAGGGGTTAACTGACAAGTACCACTTTGACATCAGGAGAATCATTTTTGATCATTTATCAATCACAAATTTGTTCTCTCAAAATTAAACAAAACATAAACTCATAATTTGGCAATTAAACCCTTGTGCTATCTTTTGATAGATGACCCCACTCCCAAGGCACGTTAGCATGCCACAAGACACCACAAGGGATAAACGCTCCTGCCTGATCTAACGATGCCAAACTTTGGTTTTGTGAAAGAAAATGGATGTGATTAAGGCCTTAGCTACATGCAGAGAGGTTGACCCCCGTATGGGTGCTGTGGGTTTTCGGGTTGTCCGTGCCCATGGTGGGTCATAGAGTGGACAAGTTGTATCTTAACCCTCCGTCACCGTCGCTGAACTCACCGGTTCATCTGCCCATTGAATCTGATGTTTACAATGGCACAGGAATAAGGACACACACATCCCCTTACAGATGCACGTGGCGCAGAGGTTAGTGCTCTTGCCTCACAGCAAGAAGGGCCCCTGGTTCAAATTCCGGCTGGGGGACCTGAAGCAGTACACCATGTCTTCCCTGTGCATGCGTGGGTTTTCTCTGGCTTCCTCCCACTGTCCAAAAACATGCTTCATAGGTTAATCTAAATTGTCCCTAGGTGTGGGATTTGTGGCCCTGCGACAGACACACAACCTGTCCAGGATGCCCCCTGCCTTCGCCCAGAAGAGGCCGGGATAGGCCCTGTGACCCCAAAAGGGACAAAGCAGGTTTAGAAGAAGAATGAGAGAACATCCCCTTAGGATGGTTTACCTTTTAAATTTCAAAATGTTTATAGCGCTGATATTTTTGGGTGAAAACACTTGTGACACATAGTCATAACTCTTTCTAAAGAGGTAAATCCGTGGAACGTTGCTCATAGTTCAGTGGAGCTTTGCCCATTTTTCTCTAGACCTTTTTCCCATTGTTTTGAACATGCTTTGTGGATTTATACATTTATATTTTGTCTCTACACATTTAATCTTTTGTTACAAATGATAAAACTGTTAAAACTCAATTTTTGTCATTATTTCAGTTAAAAATAACAACATTTACAATTTGCACATTTGGAGAGTTTATCTTTATCGTGGAGTTACTGTGTAATATGATCAAAAAAGTAAAAAACTAAATAAGAAGAAGAAGAACTTGTGGTTGTACAAAAGAGATGGATGTCAAGCACTGCCACAAAAAACAGTTTTAAAGATTTTAAGAAGTATTAGAGCAAATTGAATGCATTTCATTAGACCAAAAAGTAGGATAGAAAAGTTCCCTTGAGGCTCGTACGGCCACCTCCAGCGATGTCATGAAAACGGAAAGTACCATCGTCGCGTGTGTGTAGTAAGTGTATCGTGAAGTCTTTGTAAGGTCAATGCAATACACACACTTATGACGTCCGGGTGATGCTGTTGTATGGTGCTTTTATGCCAGACTCTAGTAGTCGTTAGTGAGGTGCGAGTATCGACACCGTACTGACCACGCGTCTCATTAGCGCCCATTTATCACGAGAACAGCACGAAGAGACGCCTTCCACAGTCTCCAGGATTTTGGGGGGTTAAAAATAAATAAATAATCCTGCATCTCACGTCCTTCACCCTTTCTTATTACGTGTTCATTGTGATATGTCGTCCGTAGCATGCCCACAGAAAAAAAAATGAACATTTTTGCTCTCCGGTTCACTTGGCAGTCGGGATGTTTCATGCGGCCTGTCTCCACCTGAGAGGGCAGTTGTGTCTAAAGCTTAAATAAGTGGAGGGAATCGAACACCTTAAGGGCCTTCTGAAGAAAACCACGTCTTTGTGGGAGGAGGGAAACCTGAAGCCCACCTCCTGAAGGGCAGCCTTTAGCTTTGTTTCCATGTGAAAGCAACCTAATACAGTTTCTATCTCATCTAACTACAGGACTACAGTTGTTCTCTGGTCTCCTCTCTTGAACATTCAATTCCTTTACTCTGACCTTAAAAGATTTGCTTTTTTTGTGTCGCAAAGCGCCCCAAAAAAACCCTGCAGAAGACAAGAAAGGCAGAGCAAAATGGAGAATAACTTCTGTGTCTTCATGTAGTTGAACTATGTTAGCTTGCTGAGCAGCAGCTGGTCTGACCTTCTGCGTCTCACACAAACACATGAAGCAGCTTCTCCAGCAAGGAGGCAAATGAGGAGTTTCTAAATGAACACTTTCGGCTGTTTATGACTGAGCGTCCATAAACGGGCCGCTACCCCCCCCGCATCTGACGACCTTCAATTTTCTATGTTTGTGAAAGCCTCCAGAACAAGGGCTGGCCTTAGTCCAAGCCGGCCCAGCCGGGGCGAGAGCAAGAAGCTCTAGAGTTACACAGGAAAACAAGCCTGAGAGGATCAAAACCCAGAAGAAAATAGAGTACAGGAGCAACCAAGGAAAGATCCAGACTGCAGACGTTCTCTAAGAGCTATGACATAAAAGACTGCATCATCAGCAAAACTTCGCACAGACTCATTTATAGTGTATCCATTGATACGAAGAGGACTGACTTGCTTTATGCCAAGAATCCCGCCCACGAATCAGAGGTGAATTTCTAATGAACACTATGCTACTCTGCAGAAACTATGTCCAAGAAAACAGCCGGGTTTTTGGGGGGGGTTTTCTTTGGCTAAAAATGTCAACATTATAGTTAAAAAGACCACTGTGGGGGCTTTGAAAACGGATCAGAAGATGATTAGAGTGGGACTTTAAGCAGGAAATTTACTTTGAAGGTCACTGAGCTTTTTTTTGTTTGTTTCCAATGTTTATTAGTAAATTTAAAGTTTTTTTGTTCTCCCAATAACTGGTGAAGACGGAGAAATGTATATAAAATTTTTGTATGATAATCCTGCACACCAATAATGATGTAGATGTTCTTTCAATTCTTCGAAGGCTTCCAAAACGTCACTTTTACTGCCTAAATGTGTAAAGTTTGAGGGTTTGTTAACATTTTGGATTGACTGATAGCTCTGTCGTTGTACAATAATCAAATTAGTCCTCTGAAATACTATTTGCCAAAGGATTGTGCAGGATTTCCTGTTGACTGATCATTTATCTGAGTGAGTTATAAACATCAGAATTCTCAGCTGTTTCCATGACAAGCGAAGAATCTGAGGCGTCGGATGTTTGATTCAGTTCAGCTGCTTTGTTGGCATTTTGCTCATCCCCACACGCTCAGTAGAGCTAATGCAGACGCTCTTCTCTGGAATACACTGCTAATCATTTTCAGAAGCAAAGACTGAAATCGAGGCCAGTGAATAGAAACGCCGCCAACACGTGTGAGTCAGCTCGTTCGGGGCCTCTCATCTCTCCACGTTTGTGTCGAAAGGAGCAGAAACCTTCGCTCTCAGACACAAACACACTGTGTGCGTGTGTGTGTGCGGACAAATATGGACTGAGGGTCATCCATCAACTTAGCAAGGCTTCCCTCCCACCACTGAAAACTGCTTCCGCTGGCGTGGGGAGGGGGGGGGGGGGGGGGGGCGCACACACGTGAATTGTTGGCAGGAGGTTTTGGTGGCACCGGGCAGAGCTTTTTCTGCTCTACAACACCGCTGTGTTTTATAGTCGGTTACTCTTGGGGTGCTACGCGCGTTTCCGCTCTTGTGTTCCCCGTGAAGCGCCCCCGCCGCCCGCCCCCCCCAGACTTTCCCTCTGTGTCGACTGTGACAGGAAGGAGGTGCCAGAGGCTTTGAGTGTGACAGTGCAGGTAAATCTGTGTCCTGCCATCACAGCTCCCATTGAGCCGCGCGTCGGCACCAGAATACTAAACTAATTGCTGCTTTTGGCCTTAATGGGTTCGGATCTAAAACTCGGGAGTAGATTTATCCGATCGCTCCAACCTCAGAAACGCCCCCTCCTGGTCCAGGACGGACTCTCTGGAGCCACGGAATTTATTTCCTCACCGTAAATACTCCATAATCTCAAGGATTAGTCTGAGCGTGTTGAAAGGAATGATGAATGGTCGTTTTGAAACACTGTTCTGGCCCAGTGGACCGTTTTTATCATTGAAGCAAGACTTGCATTGTTGCAAAAGGATAATTTAGACAGGAAGGATTCTCATTTACTTTTCTCTGCTGCTAAATTCAGACTGAGATTCTCTGGGAAGCCTCGTTTTACATTGTAAACTATTGCAAAGGTTTACAACATTCAAAGTATTTCATCAGGTTTCAAGTTTTTCAACTTCTCTTTACAAGCTTTGCTTAAAATCAGTAAAGTCGATAATTTTTTTGTCTAAACCAGAGCTACGTTCTATAAAAAATAAAAAAGATTATTTGAATGAGTCAAAATTATTTAGATCCAAACTCTTGACAATAGAAAAACGTGATTTAAGACCAAAAAAAAACTGTAATTCTTGGACAGTTTAAAGGATGTTATTTTAAAGTTCAATAAATGTTGACGAGTTGGTTTTGCATTCACTGTCATCATTTTGAGAACAGAAACTTTGATTTATGTTCTAAAAATAAGTGCTAGTTTTAAAGTTTATGAGGATTTCATAAGATGGACCAACTTGTAGTAACATAGTATTCTCATTTGGTTCTAAAATGAGGAATTTCCACGCATAATACTAGTTTTTTGTCACTGTGATACAAATGGGTCCATAAAAACTTAAAAAATATAAAAACATTTGCTTAAAACAAACAAAAGACATATAATTAGGCTGTATAATATTCAGTTAGAAGTAATTATGTCAATAGTTGCCATTTTTTAGCTTATTTTTGCTGTTTTTTTGAATGCTTATGTGCTTGTTTATAAATTTGAATATCATATAAGTTTTTTTGTAAAGTAAAAATGACTTGCTGCATGGACAGAGAATTACTTTTATTGATTAGCGTTCTTTTCCTGCTGTCAGCCCACCTCTGTTTGCAGGATTCTGTGAGAATTTGCTTTGACGAGGTGCCAGTCTAGGTCCTGACGAAGGTCCCTCAGTCAAAAACCAATATCTCTCAATATCATTTTTAGAAAGCCTTCCAAGACCTTATCTGAATCACCCGTCACAGCCAAACTGAGTTAGAAAACAACCGCTGCATTTATTCTGAGCACTGAAAACTGTACAGATGTTCATAATGTGGCTCACGGGAAGGACAGTCGTCTTAAAAACAGGAGGAGGAAGACCACAAAAAAAGGATGCAGTCTTTCTCCTGAAGGAATCACAGAATCTTTGAGGGAACCGTGAACCCCACTCAGGAACTATGCAGTGATTTTATTTAATCCTGTGGACCTTAAATTTCAAATTCGGTTCTGTACTGTATTTTTGAGGATTACGCATAAGTCTGCCGGCCTCCAACGAGCTAAGATCCTTTCAGCTCCTACACTGAAAAGAACAGTCCGGCCGCGACGGGACCTGTCTGGTTTTCATCCACACTCGCATGAGTGACTTGTGACTCTCACATTCAGAGGTCCTTCATGAGGAAGTTCATGTGACCTCAGAGAAACAAGCTTCAGCATTACTGTTTTAATGTGCATGTTAAAATATTTAACCGAAAATGATGCTTGTAAGGTTAACAAATGTTTATTGAAACAACAATGAAGGAAAAAGCAACATAAATCCTTTGATAACCAAAAAATAAACGTTGTTATCCAATTTACCCTCTTTGTAAATGTACGACGGAGGATTCAGACCATGGAATAAGAATATATATATATATCTAAAATGAGAAAGAAGTCAATGTCACGACAAAGTCATAAAATTAGGAGAATAAAGTGGTAAAACTATGTGTAAAAAAGTCCAAATGTTATGATGATGCAGTTGTAAAATATTGAGAATAAAGTCAGAATGTTACGCAAATACAGTGGTAAAGTCATGAGAATAAAGCTGCAATGTTATCATAGTAAAGTTGTAAAATAATTGAAAAAAAAAAAAAGGTCAAAATTTTTCTAGAGTGAAGTGTAACATTATGGGGGAAAAACTCTAATTTGCACTTTAAGAAAAGTCATAAAAATTCTGACTTCTTTTTTAAAAAAAAACTTGTTGAGGGACAGAACCACAGCTGGAAGCTTGCAGCTCCTGTGAGGAACGATTATATGCCAAATTCCTTAATGGTTTTGATAGTATTGGAAAAAAATAAATATAGCAACGATGTGTTTCTGATTAGTTGTGTTATCGCCTGTTTTTAACAGGAAGTCTGAACATTTCTGTGACATAAAAACAATTTACAGAAGTGGTAATTAAAATCAAACAAAAGTGCAAAAAAAAGGCTTAAAATCAGCTGATTACATAAATATCTGATTCCATGCGTTTTGACTGAAGCATTTTTATTATTAAGGCATTTCAAACGCATATTTTATTGAGAAAGGAAGCTCCTGCTAATTTATGAAGCCCACAATTGTTGCTTTTGGTTTACAAAAGATCAATGAATGATGGGGGAACGCTACCAAGCAACCAACAAGAACATCCAATATGCATCCAGGATGAAGCAACAGAATCCCAACTACTGGTGCTAAAGGTGTCCATCCACGCACTTCCTGTTCCAGTGGGGCTCAGTAACAAAACAAAGCACAATGGCATTCACAAACCATCTCATCAGCTGCGTCTACAAAGCCTGGCACCATTATGTAGTCTGACACTGACACAAACCACGGGGGTACGGCCCAAAACTGACAGAAACAGGACCCGGCTGACCGCGCAGCCTTCTGTTGCCATAAATAGCCGTTTGAACGGTGAACGCTGAGCATGACACGGCGCCCATCCCACCTTCACCCTTCCACCCGTTTGCCTTTCTCCGTCCGGTTCAGACAGGACCAAGCGGCTGATCAGGCACATGCTCCTTGTGTTTGTGCCGCCGGCTGTTCGCAGAGCGCTGCGCTCATGTGCTTATCAGATTAGAGGCCTGAAATGCAGCACAGCCTTTCGTTAGGGGGGTTACAAAACGACAGCCATCAGTACGATGTGAGCTCTTACAGTCCCATACGATCCTCAAGCCGGGACGGCAAACTCATTTCAGTTTGATGACCAAATTTAGTTCTATTTGGGGTAAAGTTTTATCACCGCTTTGCCCTTCTTTCTTTTTGAAGCAATGCAGGGCAAATAAATTAGCCCATAGGACAAAAAATACTTTTTTTTGTTTGTTTGTTTTACTCCGAAATTTCACACAGCATTGTTGATGACATAATCCAGGTTTTACCCTGTCTTATTCTACACTGTATAAAGCCAGCAAATAGACCTTTCCCTAGTGTGTACTAGGCGTTACTCAGAATCATCTGATCTGAATGTCAGAGCAGCACAAGGTGTCAGACATTCTGATGTCATGCTTTCTGAGGGGATTCAAGCGCCATCCATTCCTGCCAACTGTCTGCGCACGACGGAGCAAAGCTTCAGAACCTGACCGTGACCTACGGAGAATGTTCCAAGATTCCTGTTCCAAAGAGGCTTATAAAACACATCGCAGCACCCCGAGCAGAACACAGGATACGATTTTAAGGTGCCACCGTCTTTTTTTGGCCCGTTCATTATGTCCTGAAGAACGTTGAAGCTCTGAAGTGGCTTTGTGCGGCTCAAATCAAAGCACTTGCACATTGTTTTCTGCAGAGTGCACACATGCCATGAATCCTGTCACGTGATTAGAAGTAAGCACCAGTTTTGTTCATTTTAAACCTTAACACCCAGTTTTCATTGGATGCCCTCGAAAAGGTAACAAATGTCAGTAAAACCAACTTATTCACACGTTTATGTAGTTCAGGTACAAATTGATGTTGAAGATCAACAATAATCTCCATGTTTGTGAGGATTCTGAGCTTTGGTTTGGTTTTTTAGTTCTGCTCTTGGCTTTGGTCATGTTCTGTTTTCCCTCCGTCAGTTGCACCGGGTTTAACTTCGTAAGTTTCGCGCATTTTCCACGAATGAAATTTGGTCTTTGGTGACACACGTGTGATTTACGTAATTAATTCGTCATTCATCTTTCGTCGATGTGCACAGATGTCCGTCGAAGGCTCCAGCACACACGTCTGTACGTAAAGTCTGGCTTTGAGATGTTTTCGACAGCTGAGAGTTACGCAGTTTAAGCGTATTTTACGTAGTTTATATGCAATTATTATGTAACTATTACGCAACTGCAAATTTGTGGCGAACATTCCACGAATATCTAACAGACTTTTCACGCACGTACCACCGATCTATAACTTTTATATCACGCAAGCAGTGCACATACCATGTTCAAATTACGCAGTTGACGCAAGAATTACACATAAATTGCATATAAAGGGTGCAATAGTCACGCACTGTTCATGTTCTACGTTGATTTACATGTTCTTTGCTTGATTTATTTATACTTCTGTGCTTTTCACGCAGTTCATTCGTGACATACAGTACAGACCAAAATTTTGGACACACCTTCCCATTCATTTGAATGGGAAGGTGTCCAAACTTTTGGTCTGTACTGTATCTGTGAAAATTTCACGTAAAGACCACAACTTTACTCACTTTTTCTACGTATTTTCACCGATTTTCATCCGTGTAATGTCCGCAAAATGTACGTTGGGGCTGTGTGACACGGCCTTTAGATGAAAGTGATGAAAGCAACGAGCTCGTCTGCTGTCGTCCCACGAATATTAATTCAGAAACAACCAAAGCTGTGAAACAACCAACCAAACATCCGACTGAGACCCAGAAAGCTTTGCACTCACAGACACAGATGGCGGCGAGGAGTTTGATGGCGATGAATGGAGGCACACAGTTCTGGAAGGCTGGCTGCAGGACGTAATTGGAGAAGGTGAGGGCGATGACGGCCAGAGTGGTTGGATACATGATGAGGACAGCACTCCATAACAACAGGAAGCTGAAAGACGAGGAGAGGAACAAAGAAATATCTGTTGAAGTCACAACACTCTTTGAACCTCTGCGTAGAAGTTCCTCTCAGTATGCAGTTGATGAAAAAACAAACTTTCTGTTTTTTTTAACTCCTGAGTGTTCTTTTCTGTTCTGCAAAGGATTACACTGAAGCGATTGAGCGCTTGGTCAAGGACTTTCTACCTGCTGTATGAAGCAGATGTTCATACGAGAACATAGAAACACAATTTATAATCAGTTTTTATTTAGAAACCATTTTATATTTGCAAACTACTATTTAGCAATATTTGAGAAGAAGGCAAACTATTCATTGTGATTTGCAAAGTGATTTTTAGATTATCGCCAATGTCTTACATTATGTATCTTTCAAAATGTTTATGCTTGTTATTTACAAAGTTACCTCTTAAGCCTCCCTGCTTCTCCTATGGTGAGCTATTCTAGGACTAATACTTTAATGAGTCATATTGTTTGTTATGGGGAATTCCGCTGTGGGATTCAACTGTATCTACACGAGAGGCTGCATCTTCTGAAGCAACACTGACAATGCACAAAAACATGATAGTACACTTTATAAAAACTGGCAGTCCACCAACAAATGACCTGGAAAGTAAAGAACTTTTCATAGCGATCACAAAAATGTTGACTGTGATCTGCAAGTGAAGCTGTGAAACACAGACTGAAGAGCTTTCCTAAAGACCCACTCTAATGCAAATTGGGATTTTGGTGTTTTTAACATGTTCTGACTGATGATGGAAGCCATATATTAAGATTTTCTTTGTATAAATGGTTGTGAATCAGGAGCAGACAAAAAAAATACTGTTTGAAAAAGAGCGTATTGGTTACGAAGAACCTACAAGGCAAGCCACGAGCTGCCTGCGGCGCTCCCTTCTAATGCATTCAAGAGTAGACAAATAGATCCATGAACGTCTTTGTTTTCCTTGTCTGAGCTGACATGTGGATCAAAACCGTACGACTGGATAGCTTCAGTATCGCTCGCCATTTTTGATGCATCGCTAATATTAGATTTGGGGTGTGAGGGGCTGTCAGCTAGAGTAAAAAGTGTAAACAGATGGATGTTGGGAAGCAGGGGCAGGGTTACTTGATGCCAACAGTCCCGCCTACAACTCAGAGGGGTATTTCTTAAGAACTCCTGCTGCTCCGCAGAAACTATGTCCTTGAAAACTACATGTTTTTTTTTTATTTTGGCTGTAAACGGTTTATTATAATTAAAAGACCACTGGGAACGGGTTAGAAATACACAAAAAAGTTGGACTTGAAGGTGAACAGTTAAGCTTTAATTGGCTAAAATATTCATGTAAGACTATTTTGCACATTTGTCAATGATACATACATGGGCATTTTTAACAGAATGTATAAAAATTGCAGATGAGTTGATGCAAATAGATCAGTTAAGTGCACCAAATGTGATGGAAGAAGAAACATATCAGCAGTTGTGAATAAACTATGTATTATATTTGAGAATTCTGTATTGAACGTGAGTTTACAACAATTTTTTGTGTCATACATTGATGAAACAAACTCATTCATTCCTTTTATTTATTTATTTTTCTGTACCGCTTTGTCCCTTTTGGGGTCACGGCGCCGCCGGAGCCCATCACGGCCACTTGTGGGCGAAGGCAAGGGGTGCCCTGGACAGGTCGCCAGTCTGTCTCAGGGTAGAATGTCAACAATCACACGTCCATTCACTCTCACACTCACACCTAGGGACAATTTAGAGTTGCCAATTAACCTATGAAGCATGTTTTTGGATGGTGGGAGGAAGCCGGAGACCCCGGGGAGAACCCACGCGTACACGTGGAGAACATGCAAACTCCACACAGAAAGGTCCCCCATGGATGTATTTTCCATGTCCCCCAGCCGGGACTTGAACTGGGGGCCTTCTTGCTGTGGGGCAAGAGCGCTAACCACTGTGCCACCGTGCAGCCTCATGAAACAAACTAAATATTAATATTGATGAGAGTTGACAGAATGATGAAAGTCTAACATTGTGAGGCAGAATTTCCTTTTTTCTCCCGACATTTGTTTGCATGTTTAGTGTTTTTGTCTTCCTACGTTTTATTCGTTATTTTAAGACTTTAGGGCAGGGATGTCCAAATTACGGCCCGCAGGCAAACTGCAGCCCGCGGGTGAGCTTTTATTGGCCCGCAGCAAATTCTGAAAATATGATTGAATATGGCCCGCTGTGGGTACCGGATCGACTCGGGCTGCCAGATCGTCTCAGGGTCCTTCGGGGTCCTTCGACCAATGGTGACGTTACACTATTTGATTGGCTGTAAGTTGCCACAATGACGTATACGATAGTGATTGGTCAATTTATTGGTCCAGACAAATCACGCTCTTACAGTTACGGTGAACGATAATACTATAATTTTCCGTTATTCGGGAGAAACATGGATCACTATTACATTGAAAATGTTTTTTGGTTGTTCGTTTGTTTTGATAAAACATGTAGAACAAATAAAAATTGAGCAAAAAAAAGTGTGCTGTTTTTTGTAATTAGTTTAATGCTTTCAACAAGTTTTAAACCGTAAAATTAAAAATGGCATTATTAGTTATGAGTGTGAAAAACTTTACAAAAGGAAACGTAAAATCGCTAAGTAGTTTGTCCAAGTGGTGTTACCGTAGGGTAACGTCGCTAAGTAGTAAAATCGCCAAGTAGTTTGAGTAGTTTGTCCAACTGGTGTTGCCGTAGGGTGACGTCAGCATTGGCCGAAGGACCCCGAGAAGCCCGAGTCGATCATGTACCCACACCGCACATGGCGCTTGAGCTCAACTCTGTTGCACTTTTCAGTTTCAACACTAGATGGAGCCAGTCACAGAAACGGTGCTTCTCCAATGAACAAAATGAAGCAAAGAAGAATATTTACCACGAGTCACCAGAAATGGCAGCACCGAAGAAACGCAAGATAGCAAGTGAGTGTGGAAGCTTCCACACTCACTTGCTCATTTTCCCACCGTGTTTGAAATCTAGATTTCAAACACGGTGGGAAAATGAATATTTCTTTAAGGAAATCAACGGAAAGTGTGTCTGTTTGATTTGCATAGAAGATGTTGCCGTGATGAAAGAGTATAATGTCCGTCTGCACTATGAGACCGAGCATCAGAGCAGCTACGCATCGCACACGGGTGCCGAACCAGCACAGAAATTCAAGCAAAATGGCAGCTAGCCTGCAAGCTCAACAGTTTTTGTTTGGTGCTAACAAAATACAGGAAAACGCCACAGCAGCAAGCTATGAAGTCGCACAACTTATTGCCCAGCATAGCAAACCGTTCTCAGATGGGGATTTCATAAAGCAGTGCCTCATCAAAGTCACAGAAGTAATGTGCCCGGAAAAACTGCAAGATTTCAACAATGTGAGCTTATCCAGACATGCAGTGGTGCGTAGAATCGAGGACTTGTCAGCTAACCTGAAACTTCAGCAGAGAGAGAAAGCTTGTGCTTTTGACTTTTACTCGATAGCATGCGATGAGAGCACAGACGCCACAGACACCGCACAGCTTTTAATTTTTTTGCTGTGCGGAGGAGCTGCTTGATATGATGAGCCTAAAAGGCAGAACGACGGGTGAAAATATTTTTGACGCTGTGTCAGAGACAGTTGAAAGGATGGGGCTTAAATGGGACAAGCTCTGTGGAGTAACAACAGATGGAGCTGCGGCCATGACGGGTGGGCGCAAAGGAATGGCATCCATGGTGTGCGTCAAGGTAAAAGAGAGCGGAGGTGAGGCTGTTAGGATGCATTGTATAATCCACCAAGAAGCACTGTGTGCCAAGACTGTCCATCTGGGCGATGTGATGAACAATGTTGTAAAAACTGTCAACATAATTCCAGCTAGAGGACTGTACCACAGGGAATTTCAAGCTTTCTTATCTGATGTGGATGCTAAATACGGGAATGTACTCTACTACTCTGATGTGCGGCTCTTTGCTGCAGCGTTTTTTTTCGCTGAGATCAGAAATTGACAAGTTTTTGAAAAAGAAGGGCCGACCTCTTCATAAACTGAGTGACCCTCTGTGGCTGGCAGACCTGGCATTTGTAGTTGATCTCACTCATCATCTGAATACACTGAACAAGAACCTACAAGGCAAAGGATAGCTGGTGTCACACCTGTTCTCGACCCCCTTCCTGGTATATGCAGAAGAAGTGGAGGAGAGTTTGCAGTTAGAACTGATTGAAATGTAATGTGATGATTCTCTGAAGAGTCCATATCAGCTTCTCTCCCTCCCTGATTTCTATCAGAGTTTGGATCATGCCAAGTTTCCTCTGATGAGACGCCACGGAAAAAGAATGATCAGCCTGTTCGGCTCAACATACATATGTGAACAAACATTTTCTCTGTTAAATCAGAACGAAAGTAGACTGAGATCCAGAATGACTGATAGCCATCTATGTGAAGTCCTTCGTGTCTCAACCACCAAACTTTCTCCTGACATCCCAGCCGCCCTTCAGTCCAAAGGACAGCATCACTGCTCCCACTGAGAGCAATGTTCTTCACATTATAGGTGGGTTGGAAATACACACACAGTAATCATGTGTCAATATGTCACCTCTTGTGTGTGGCCCGGGCCTTTGCTTATTTTTCTGTATTTGGCCCTCACCAAAAAAAGCTTTGGACACCCCTGCTTTAGGGTGAGAAGGAGCCAGTCGACACATTAAAGAGACTGTAAAGAGACAGTGCGACTTGTCTGTGATCATGTGTCAAATGAGATGATGGTGAAACACATCTGAGAAGGTCAGAAGAGGCCTGCAGAACTAACCGATTTCAGGGAGGAAATCCAGATTTGGCAACTGTGGGTTTTAAAAGAAATTCAATCTTGTTGAGGAAAAGTATTAACACTCCGTTTTTAGTTTTGTCCCAAAACCACCTAAAACAAAGCAATGAAAAGTAACAAATTGATTATTTTTTTATCTGTTGGTAATAGTTTAATGTCCGAAAGAACTGTTTATAAAGTTATTATTTAAATCTGAAATATGAAAAGTAGGCCTGCACAATGTACCTCAAATTTATCGTTATCGCAAAATCCAGCACTGCAATATGCATATCGCAAAAGACGGCAAATATCGCAATAAATCGTAAACTTTAAATGTTTTAAACAATCTTATGACAGCTTGAACCATTTAACGAATCACATAAATCCCTTTATGCATTTGACCAATCGGATGGACACCTTCACGTTGTTGACCAATCAGATGCAGCCCTATTATGTTAGATGTCTGTCATCTACGTCGACGAGGGTCATTTGGAGTATATTTTTAATTTCTAAACTGTTGCAATGAAATGGTAATGGTTATTTGGTTATTTGCGATTTGTTTATATACCGCAAATTATATCGTTATCGCAATTTTAATCTCTAATATCGCATATTGCAAGTTTTCCTCATATGGTGCAGCCCTAATGAAAAGGTTGTTTTTGCATCAGTTTACCTTTATGTTTTAAGTCATATTTTCAACAAAAATGATCTTCTGAATCAGAAAAAACACATGCAAATGTCAAAATAAAAGCACAACTTACCCCACCAGACCTCCAAATATTTCTGTCACGTAGGAATAGTCTCCCCCAGACTTTGGGATTGTGACGCCCAGTTCAGCGTAACACAGGGACCCGAGGGCGCAGATGCCCCCCCCACAGACCCAGACGATGAGTGACAGCCCCACGGAGCCCGCGTGCTCCAGCACTCCTTTAGGGGAGATGAAGATCCCAGAGCCGATGATGTTACCTTCAGAGAAAACACAACATACGTGTGTACCTACTTTGTAAGGATTCAAAATGTTCAAAACAAACAAACCGAGGCAATCAAATCATTTAAAAAAAAAAAAAAACAATCAAAGTCAGGTTTGAACAAAAGGATTCTTGAGTGTTGAATAAAATGTTCTGCTTGTGCAAACTCTTGGAAAAACGAGAATGTCAAGCAAGCATAAAAGGTCAAAGGTAGGCGTGAATCACGGGTTCTGTGCCTGGCTTGTCCTGCTCTAGTGTTGAAGTGTCCTTGGGCAAGACACGGAACCCCACATTGCTCCTGGAGGTTGACGGTTGGCTCCAGTGTTCGGCAGTGTGAACGTGTGTGTGCATGGGGAATTGGGAGTGTGAAGCGCTTTGGGCCTTCTAAGAAAGTAGGAAAATTCTATTTTTGTACAGAAGTCTTTCTTAATCAATTTGATTTCAATGAGTCACAATTCACTTCAAACTGTGATTCAACATTCTGTCATTAAGTACAAATCTGTCCAATTCAATTATGGTTTTCATATCATAAAATTATTTAAATTTAAGGTGGAACCAACTGAAAGCTATTTTATTGGCTAAAAAAATGACACTTATGGATTTGAGGAGGCCATTTTTTTTTTTTTTTTTGGTGTGAAAGTTGACTGAATTCCATCTTTTGTTTTTTGTTTTTAAACTTAACCCTAAAAAAACTGATAAAGACGTTTATTCTCATGACCCCACCAATAACAACCAGCAGCGGGGTGGACACATGGCTCATTACATCTTTGGCTGCATGAGTCTAAATGATTACAAGAGCTTGCTGATCCACTTGGCTAAGGCTCGCTCCTAAAGGGCTATTATGCTTTAAGTTCTACTTCAGGCTGGGAATCGCGTCATCTGAACCTTCAAGAGAGAAATTATCACAGACTACACACACCGCTGTCTCACTAATGTTTCCTCCTGGGATTGTTTTTCCTTATTTATGGGGGAAACCTGATCAAATGTGACTCTGTTGCTGCTGCTGCTGAAACCCAGTGATGCTCTGAACGCTCCCTAATGATGCAGAACGAGGGAGAGATTCCAAGTGGAGCATTTATCCCTGTCTGGTTCGATCGCGGAGGACGTGTTGACATGTGGAGCCGTTACATAATGGTGTTTTGTGATGTCAAAGTTTGGCGCTGCGGCTGAAAACATGAATCAGAAAGCCATCGCTGATGCCGTCCGCCTCTCAGCACCGGAACTGTGAACGTCTTTCAGAATCACTGCGTTGATGAACCGCATTTTGTTTCCACGCACGCCCACAATCCACCTGCTGATGACCGTTCCAGAACCAGCCTGAAAATCAACCAAACTAATCCTTGAATTAAATGCTAAGAATGTTGTTTTTTTTTTTGCATAATCATACTCTCCATAATAATCTATTTATAGACTAGCATGTCATACTGCAATATGTTAGGAATCAAACCGTTTTTAACTACCAAACCACCAAAGTTTAAGCCGTAAGAATGAGAGTTGTGACTGAAAGCAGAGAAACTGTTCCAGGGATTCAGACTGTAAGTGTTGCTGCAGCTGCATGAACCCACTAAAAACACAGGAGGTGCAGCTGCAGCTCGAGAAAATGTTGACTATGGCCTCTGTGGTCAACATGTCCGCTTGTTTGAAAAGACACTAAATGGTTGATGGTGAAGTCAGCGTTGAGCTGCTGTAGAACAGATGAAGGTTCAGGCACGACTGGAAAATGCTGATGCTTCTAGCAGCAAAACAGCACTCTCCTCAAACATAAACAGAGCCAAAGTGAAATTACACACCGTTCATTTCAATGCAATCCATGTGATCTTGATTAGACATTAAGACCACAGCCCCTTCCTGGGGTCCAAAAACACATTTTGTTAAATCGGTGACTTCATTTTCCCATTAGAGGGGCTGCATAAAGCTGTACTTGTGTTCATGTGGCCATGCAGCCACTTCATTCAGGGAGTATCCAGCTTTCGCCGTTTTCCCGCTGGAATAAGATGTAGCCAAAAGAAAACCGAGAAATGAATGGACTCCAAACTATTTTTATTATTATTATAGGAGATAGTGGAAATATTGTATACTGACTTATTAAAAAAAAAAAGTAAAAAAGGTTTTTTTTCCCCATATAATTAAGAAGTCTGTCAACTAGATATGCAAAACTAACTGACCCTTTTTAGGGACATTTGCAGAAAAAAATTATGTATTTTTATTATAATTTTTCTGTTTAGGACTCAAACTTTCCTGGCATTAAATATTGTAAAATAATATGTTTTTCATTAAAGACCCACTCCGATTATCTTTTAATCTATTTATTTAAAGCGTTCCCAGTGGTCTCTTAGTAGGATTTTGCCTTATTTTTTTCTTATTTTTGTCAAAATGTAAAAATCTGTGTTATATTCTAGAACATAGTTTCCCCAGAGCAGCAGGAGTCCATCTTTCAGAAATGCACCTCTGAGTTGTGGGCGGGACTGTTGGCGCGGAGTAAGCCTCCCCCTGCTACCCGACATCCATTTGTTGACATTTACTCCCGCTAGCTTTTATACCGCCCCTCACACCTGTGGCGAGCTATGTTGGAGCTAACCAAACGTGGTTTGCTCAGCTCAGATGAGGAAAAACCAAGACGTACGTGGATCTATTCGTCTGGAAGTGGATGCATCAGAATGGAGCAGAGCAGGGAGAGCTTTTTTCTACAGCATTTTTTTTTGTCTGCTCCTGATTCAGTTCAGTTCCTTTAAAAACAAAACCGTCAGTGTTTGTAAAATGTTGTTTAGGTGGAAATGAGAATTACATGTGCAGCTGTGACCGAATATACACTTGGGTAGGGCACTGGACTTTGATGCTGGGTGTACTGGGTTTAGTTAGGAAAGTAAGGACTTAAGGTAAAGGGGGTGAGAGTTTATAAGATTTTTCTTCTTCTCACTCCCTTTTGGACTTGTTTTTATATAATTTTGTCTTGTCTTATATAATTTTCTTGTTTTTTATAATTTTTGTCTCCTTTTTTGTCTTATTTTGTCATTTTACACTTGTCCAAAATAAAAAAGGTTACTACTACTACTATTCACAACAGTTTGAGTAAAGAAATACTCAGAAATGCAGTTTTAATCTCAATTTTCTTTATATATCTCCATCATCCTGAGAAAAACGACACAAGAACATGGTAAAAACACCATTTTCACTGGAGCGGGCCTTTTTGATTTTGGCTAAGTGGATCTATTTGGGCGATTGAAGTCTGTGAAGACTCTGTCATGTTTTTGCAGGATACTTCTGCCTCGTCTAGATGAAACCTTAAAGTCTGGTTGCTGACAAACACAATTCTGAGAAAAGCAGGAAGGAACCAGAACTAATTTCACATTTACCAAGATACTGTATCCTTTAGATGTTTGGTAAAATAGCTCCTATTCCTGGGATAAACCTTCAAACACATTTGACCCAAATTTAGAAAAGCCAAGGGATCCCAAACAGATATGTCACTGCAGAGTCACACCACACCCCCACCCCCCCACCCCCCGGTTGTTTTTCACGAGGGCTCCAGATGTGCATGCGCTCCAAAACTCCTCAGTCAGTTTGGGTCGGGTTAACACCAAGCACCCAAAAACGAACCTTTGAGGTATTTTCTGTCGGATTGCGCGCAGAGGCTCCAAAACTCCCACCAGTCAGGAGAAGCTATTTCTGTTTTCCCCTTTAACTTTCTTTTAGTGCATAAAGTTTATTTCTGTGGAGTGGACGCGGCGTCCAACAACAAAACTTACATAAAAGAGTGAGTGGCTGAAGCGGCGCAGGACGGTGCGCCACGCTGCGGGGTTCACGCACGCCGCTCCCATGATGCAACGCCTCTGCTCAGTTGTACCACACAGCCAAACCCGGGTCCACAAGAAGGAGTCCAGCCACGTAAGCAAATCCACATCCACATCTGATGCAACAGTTTCCACATTAAGCCCCAAATCCCGCATTCCGAGCCGGAGCCAGGTCTCCTGCTACAGAGACCGCGTGCGTAAAAGAGGCGCTCTATCTGACTAAAAAACGCCAAATCAGACACGAAACCTTTAAGTCTGACGTTTTTGATCCTGCAGAAACCTCTTACAGTTGAAGTAACAACTCCCTAATCTCCAGAGAGTCCCCACACTTCCACGATGAAGTAACACAACAAAAACATCACGACCGCGCCGGCGTCTGCTGCCTCAAAGTCGTGCTCGTGCGCCTTTCCTCATCCACACTCCACGTCATTCACCCAAAAATCCACGGATACTGCACACACGTCACGTTGACATACCGATGATTATAGCGCAGGCGCTCAGAAGTCCGATTTCTTTTTTCAGAGTGACTTTGTCGCTGTTGTCGGAGTTGCTGTCATCCTTCCTCCTCCTCGTTTTCTCCTCCATGTCCTCCGTGCAAATGCGCGTCCTCTCTGCCATGCTCCGGTTCAGCTCTGCAGACTGAACCGCGTCTCGCTCCCCGGGATGCCCTTATAATGTCCCACGGTGACCGGGGAGGGAGAACGTGCGCATGCGTAAGGAGCACCGCACCTTGTTTCAGGTGTGTCGATGTGGGGATGTTTCAGGATTCAGGGGTCAAAAAAGACAGAAGAATGAAATGCTTTAAAGAAACCAGAACAAAACCCCCATAATCCTGTTTACAGATTAAATCTGAATTAAAAGTGAAACAGGTTAACATCTAAGAATCCATTAAAACATATCCATCAACACAGACAGAGGATCATGATGGAACTTCATGTTGTTTTAAGACCTTTTTTCCCCAAACTTTTTCAAATTATCTCATGATTCGCATCATGACAGATGATCAGACATTAGGGATCCAACTTCCCCACTTTCCCCACGATTCAGTTCAAACCTTAGTTTTTCGTTTCAGTTATGATTTGTGTACTACACAAAAAGAAAAAACATATCCAGAAAAATCCCTTTTTTTATTTGCTAATAAGCAAGTAACAATGAAGAGAAACATTTCAGTTGACATATACAGTTGACTGGTGTAATTAAATAAAACAAAAATTAATAAACCAATCTTACATTCATTCTTCGTTTGAATCAGAAAAGTTTTCTTCCACTAAATTTATCCTAGTGTCTGATCATCTGATCATCATTTAACCTTTAATTTATTTTTAAACCATGTCTGGTGGTCTTTTAATTATAAATATGTCGTTTTCAGCTAAAATCAATAAACGTGTCGTTTCCCAGGACACAGTTTCAGCAGAGCGGCAGGAGTCCATTAGAAATTCACCTTTGAGTTGAGGGCAAAGCAACCCCACTTCTTCTCAGCCCCATTACTGACAGCTCTCTGTTTACGTATTCTCCCGCTGGCTTACAGCCCCTCGTACCCCCAACCGAGCGATTATTGGAGCTATCCAGCCGTACAGTTATATCCAGATTCCAGCTCAGACGAGGAAAACCAAGACGTTCATGCATCTATTTGTCTGCAAGCGAATGCATCAGAATGGAGCGCAGCAGGGAGCTTGTGGCCCGCCCAGCGTATTTTCTACATGGAAAATATGATCTTTATCCAACTGCATTTTAACATCTGCTCCTGATTCACAATGATAAAGAAATACTCCGAAATGCAGTTTTAGGCTTTTTTTTTTTTTTTTTTTTTTTAATTTACGTCCTCCATTATTAGAAAAATGCCACCAGAACATCCTTGGAACGGGTCTTTAAAGGAACAGAGGAGCTGTAGAAGTGGAGTAGGTGCTTTTTAGGTAAGCATTTGTGTTTATCAGCAGGTTTGATGTCATGTGAGAACTGCACAGGTAAACCTCATTTTTTTCTTAAATATAATTTACCCCTTTAATGGCATACTTAGGGGTCAACAAAGTCTACTAAAAGCTTTCGTTGTTAAATTTAGCAAAAAAATGTTTTTTTAGGGTGAAATAGTGATGCATGATGGCCTTTGTGTAATGAAATATATGGAAATATATGGTAAATGGTAAAGATCAGTGGATTTTACTCTTACACGAGTAGATTTGAAGACTTTGCTTTGAAAAATAGAGTCAAACGCATCAGTCAGGTTCTCACGGCATCTGTCTGTGTGAAGCTGGAGGGACCTTATGGGGTCTCCTAGTGAAAACGAGGCTCCCATACCAATGAGTCAAAAGGAGCACACGTGGAGTGAGATGTACTGTAACCAGAGGCACTGATGGATGGCTGCTTTCCCTGCCATGCATTTGTTTTCACCAACAACCTTCCTGAATTTAAAGAGAGCCCCCCAGTTTTTTTGTTGTTTTTTAAACAACATTGTGTAAAAAAAAAAACCCCACATGCACAGACATGTTTTCGTGGTACACAGTGTTCCTCACGGTCCCTCCCAGGCCAGTCCTGCTTTTTCCTTTGGTACTTTGCTCACGCCTGTTGCTGTTGAACAGAACCTATTGAAGTTCCATCTAATGAGCGGAGAACCCCTCACCTTACACTGCAGAAAAAAAAAATAATAAAGGATGTGCAGAGGTTCTTTGATAGGGACGGGTTGAGGAAAAAGAAATCATTCATGTAAAAATCAAGAATAATGACTTTTGCTGATGCTGTAGTTATGAAATATTATTGGAATTTTAAGGGAAAATGTCAGGATTTGAAATAAAATTAGTCCTAATGTAAATAACATTAAAATCAAATTAATTATTGTAATAAAACTAAGAAAAAAAAACCACTTTCACATCTGCATAAATGGGCTGGACAAAGTAAAGGAACATTTTGTTGAAGCAAATCATCACCCCCCCAAAAAATGCAGAATTTGAGATGCAAAAAAAATAAAAAATACAAAAAAAAAAAGGTCCCCTCACTGTTGTCATGAACACACAAAATATGCCTCTTTAGGGGATACATTCTGGCTTAACCCTTGCGCTATCTTGTGGGGTCCAGATGACCCCACCCTTACATTGATGTGTTCTCCCTTCCATGACAAAGGTGGATAAAGGTGGAGAGGATTTCATGTAATCCATGGACACCAGTTAAGATCACAAATCATTACAGAAAAAAGGTTCAGCACACTGTCTAGTGGGTCTAGATGAAGCCTTGAAGGCACGTTCACGTGGGGAGTGGGTTCATCTGGACCCCACAAGATAGCACAAGGGCTTAAAAAAAGTGATGCTTCATCCCCTCCACATTTTCTCTTTTATAATTGGATTATTATTACATATTTGCCAAAAATTATGTGAATTTAAAATTTGATTCAATTCATAACTTTCATTGCCACTCATTGAGTCATATATCTAATCTCCCAGTTGCAAAGGCCTTCACTTTTTCAACCTTTTCTCACAGTTCAGTTGTACATATTGACATGTTTTATCTCATTTCTTCTTGCACTGGAATGGTGAATGCTTCAATTTAATTTATTGAACAGTGACAATAAAGGCATCCATCTATCTATCTATCTATCTGTCTATCTGTCTGTCTGTCCGTCTGTCCGTCTGTCCGTCTGTCCCTCCGTCCCTCCGTCCCTTCCTCCGTCCGTCCGTCAGCCTCAAGACCCTCGTTCTGAAGCTGAAAAAGCTGAAGAACCTGTTTCTCTCTGCAGGTTTTATCGTGAAATACGTTAAAAGGATCTAGGTTTAACAGCAGAACTAGGAAAAATCACAACATCCAAATCAGCAGGACACTTTTCCCTGTGTGTTCACCTCAACTGAATCTGGTGAAAGATGTATTTTTTTTTTATTGTTCTGCAGAAGTAAGCCACAAGTTCCTCAAAAGGAGGAACCGGGAAGAGTCCTGAAATGCATGAAAAGATTTACAGACATGGGATGAAGAGCATCTCATGATGCTTCCAACAAGTTTACTGAAATCAGTGAAGATTCTCCAAAACCCTCTGAAGTGCTGAAGGATTCATCTGACTTCTCAGAGGAAGGGTTAGTTAAAACAGTGCTACTAAACCAGTCCAGCAACTTACACCAGATAAACCTTACCTGAGAGTTTGTGTCCCAAAAACATCGACTTATTGGCTCAACTGAACACAAACAACAAACCTGTGAGTCAGTCTCCTCCTTTCAGTCTGATATTTACTGAACACTGTGGCTTCGTTCCTGAAGGTTCTCAATCGTTTTGTGGGGAATTTGGTTTATTAGAAGAATTTTAGTCATTAAAATGATTTTTCAGTAAATAAATTGAGCAAAACATTAAAAAACAAAACCTAAAATAATTATTAGTAGAAAATAAGAATAGAAGTCACCTATACTGATGTGTAGCATGAGCAGAACTGATCTGTCCAAACACTGCAGGTACGTAAAGGAAACAATGGCCGACAGTTGAATAATGCAGGTATGCTTCACGACAGCATTATCTTGTCTCATTTGTTGCTGCTATCTCACCTTTTACTCTGAAAAAACGTCTTTTTTATAAGAAACCCCTAAACAGGTTGTGGTTTTCATAATGTAAACAAACATTTCAGTGTTTTTTGGGATCCTGTTCAGAATCTCACCAAAAACACACAAACAAACCCACCTAATTAACTTTCTGTTTGCTTTAAATGTGCAACTGGATAATAGTAAAACTGTAAACACAATTCAATGGTTTCTATAGGCTCCTCTTTAAGGCTAATTGTTGCGAGTTTAGAAGCATTAAAGTAATACATTACTTTAACCTGTAGTAGTGTCTGCACTCACTGGTTCCCAACCACACTGATTTTTTAACAATGATGTAGGAATGACACCGACCCCCCCATTAGAAAGGTTTTCATTCAAAATTTAACATGAACCTTTTTAAAAAGTTTTTAGCTTTGAAATTTTGGGTTTAAAACTAACACAACAAGAGTTATGACTTATAACTTTGATTCCTCTTTGAATAAATCCTTGGAACTTTGTAAATGGTTTAATGGAGGTGTGACTGTTTTTGTAGACATAGTTTAAATACTTTACTGTATTTTAATTTATTATTACATTTTTATTTTGTCTCTACACATTTGACCTCTGTTATAAAACATAAAAAAAAACTATTTGATTTCGATATGTGCTGTAAAAAATGCCCAAATTCACTAAGAAGTGAGTTTCACTGAGCTCATTGTGGAATCATTGTGTAATATAATTTAGAAAAGGAATAGCTGAGGTTAAAAAGATGGATATCATGAATTTCCACATTAAAGAATTTTAAATATAAATTCTTAGAGCGAACTATAGTAAAAATGCTCAAAAAGGCCCCAGACTACCAAGGGTTGAAGGGACCTAAAAGAATTATCTTTAAAGCGTCTAACTAAACATTTTAAATAGATAATAAGAACATCAATGACCAACAGAAAGGTTTACCCAAACATTTACTTTCTTTTTTTTTTAATCAATAATTTCTATTTTGGTCATTAATCAAAGATTATGTCTGTCAAAAGCTTTGTGAAAACATATTAAGCTCCATATATTGCTCTCAATTGTTGGGCAGGTTGGATATTAATTTGAAAAGTATTAATATTATTACTTTTATTATTATTTTGACATGCAGAGTGTTATTTATTTGGGCAGTAAAGGCACAGCATGTCAACAAGACTCTCAGAAGAGTAACTGGAAGTCCTGTACTCACTGGTTCTATTTTAGCACTTGCTTTTTAGAAAATAATCATTTTCCTGGTGCCTTTATTACAGTTTAAAAGCAAACGCAAAAACTGGAACACACACACACACACACACACACGCACACTTCATCTGTTTAAGGAGTTAAGTTGTTAAGTTGCGGCAGGCAAACGCTAACGAATGCACAACTAACTTGGAGGCCAGCCCCCCTCTCCAAAAGGAGGCCCCGACAAAGAGAGGAGATGCTTTGTTGGCAGCAGGAAGGCGAGCAGAAACACTGGCTTCAGTGTGATTGCAGGAGGGATGAGGAAGAGGAGGAAAAAAGTTCTGTTTTTGACATAAGGGGTGAACTTTTGTTATTAAAAAACATACAGCAAAGGGGGAAAATGAAGGATGAGAGAAAAAACATGCAGAGAAATTGAGGATTAACAAGAGATTTAAAAAAAAAAGAAGATAATGCTAATTTAAATGAATCTTTGACGTTTACTGATAAAGTTTTTCTTCTGCAAAATGTCCTGACAAACACACTGATTTAGAAGGACACATAGACACATAGGCAAATAACATTTAAAATCTTTTTCCTGCATTCTGGCTGCTGTTTTTCCTTTTTCCAACTTTATTTTTTGGTGGAAAACTGCTTTATAAAGGACATTACAATGAAATTAATGGAATATCCCCTAAAAACGTTATTGCATAAAGAAATAATCAGAAGAGTGTGAAATCTCTACATTCTAGCGCTACTTTTTTTTGCATTTGCAGTTGAATTAGGAGTAAACTCCAGAAACTATGGATTGGATCATGAAGAACATCTGTTAATCCATCTGAAGAAAAACGGTGACTCAAAACAGCATTTATTATTTATAATAGATATTGTGCCGGAGAAAATTGAATAAAAAACAACATAAAATGCCATTATTTTTAGGTTTGATGCCACTCTTGGTTGAGAAAATGTTTTGACCTCATGTCAAATTGGCTCTTCTATGATCCATAAACTGGTATTAAAAAGATGTAATCCTCTGCAATCCGACTGTTGCAATGAACCTGGAAGAACAGAAGCGGTACATCTGCTTCTTTTGTTCAATTAAATAAGGTTTGGATCAATTCTGCGTTAGTGCATAAATGCCCACCGTGTCCATTTGGTTGCGGCAAACTCCCTCAGCGATGGCAAACAGGTTAAAGCCGCTCCTTTCAGGCAGTCTTGAGGAAGAACAAAGAAGAACTTGACACCACTTCACTGCCAGGAACAAACTATCACTCTGGCCCGATCTCTCGACCATCCCACCCTTGATCTATTGTAGTCATAGAGTTTTTGGAGTGCCTGCACAAATGGTCTTCCATAATGTCTACACCACCCATCATTTGTTAACAGGCAACCCAGAGTTCTTGCAGTTGGGGAGCAGGGCTGCATAGCAACACCACAGCGTTTCCTGTTGGGCCGGGGTTGAACGTCGGTGGCCGTTGTTCGTCGCAGTGCCCTCTCTTCCTTAAGAAAAACAGCCGGGAACCATTTCACTTGCAATCAGCTTTGTGCTTCATTGTGTAAAGGGAAATGAGTGGAAAGCCAAAGCAACTACAGTTCACTGCACCCTTATGTACTAATGGGAAGTTTTTCAGCTAATGTATGGGAGAATTGTGCTTATAGCTAGGCAATACTAGTACTTTTTCATGTATTTAACTTTGGCTATTTAATAGTAGCTGGACTGAACAAATTGTTTTAACAGTGAGTCTGTTCTCCTCCAAAGGAAAGACGTGCATGTCAGTTTGCAGGAAGCAAAACAGTTTAAAACTGGGACTATATTTATTAATTAATTTTTTTACTTATTTATTTATTTATTAACCAAAAAGTGAATATGAATTGCTGTTAGGATATCACCACCAGGACCTTCAAATGGCCAATAATGCAAAACCAATTTTTTTTAGCTTTTTAGTGTATTATAATGTTAATTGTGATACACTAGCCGGCTGGGTAGCTCAGTTGGTAAGGTGAAAGGCTTATAGCAGGAAACGAGGGTTTGATTCCCTGAGGGCCCTTGGGCAAGACCCTTTACGCTTCTGCCTCCTGAGCATGGTTCTGCTGCAGCTCACCGCTCCCCCAGGGGATGGTATCAAATGAGGAGAACAAATTTCCAATTGTGAGATAAATGCAGTGTAATAAAATAAAAATAAATGTAAAAAAATTCCTCACAAAACAACCCCAAAGTGGTATTTTGATCCATTCATGCTTCTCTGACCAGCAGCCCCTCCCAAGCCATGAAAGCGAGTGGCTTCTCCTACTCGTTCCTCACTTGTGACGTGGATAGGTGAGGAACCGCCCCTTCCAGGAAGAGTCTGCGCTACCAGCTCCGCCCCCAGGCTAACACACACACTAACCCACTTTCTCCATAGACCTAGTGATGATCGGCTGAATGCTTTCATTTTATATGTAAAATATGGACGACCATCTATGCAAAAGTTCAAATGTTGTTTGTTTTTGTGGGTGAAACGCAGGCTGGCTCTGTGATGACGTCATGAAGTGGGCGGCACCCACATGGAGCGACAGGCGGAGCCTCAGGGATAGAGTCGTCTTACCTCCAGATAGGAAAATAAGTTGTGAAAAGAACTCATGTTTAAATATTAAAAATCGTTCTTTATTAAGCCAAAAGTAATATATATTATCGTTTATATGGATATTGTCACCAAAAAGGCATGATGTAGGCCCTTTAACAATATTATGTGCAATAGGTCAACATTTTATTATTAAATAATCAGTTAAAGGCCAACTCCAGTCATCTTTTAATTATGATTAAGCCGTTTTTAGGCAAAATATTAAAAAAAAAATAATGTCATTTTCTAGGACACAGTTCATTAGAAATTCATATCTGAGTTGGGGGGGGGGGGGGACTGCTGGCACGGAGTAAGCCTGTACTCATTTCCCATCATCCCTTTGTTCACATGCTCTCCCGCTAGCTTATAACCTCTCACACCCCAACCTAACAGTACAGGTGAAACAAAAATGCCGAGCTATTGGAGCTATCCAGCTGTAAAGTTTAAATCCAGATTCCAGAAATGCAGAACACAGATCTATTTGTCTGCAAGTGGATGCATCGGAATGGAGCGGAAACATTTGCGTGTGCATAACAACTAGAAGTTTTTCAAACAGCCTTCTTTTTTTGTCTGATACTCAGAAATGTAAGTTTGAGCTTTGCGTTTCTTTGTATGCGTCCTCCATTATGAGAAAAATGCCACAAGGCTGTGTTAGAAACACCAAAAATACAATTTTCCTCAGAGTGGGTCTTTAAAAACCCAGAGGCCTCACCAAAATTCTTTCTATATCTTGTTGAGACTTAAAAGTTTAAACAATGTATTCATAATATGAATGTGAACTTGGAGAATGACAGCGTTTCTGCTTTCGCTCAGTTGGCTCATTTTGCTGGACGGTCACTTCAGAGCATTTGTTGGCCCAACAGGGGCCTCTCTGTGTGGAGCTGCATGTTCTCCGTGTGCGTTTTACTCCAGCTTTTTACATTCCAGGTTAATTGGAGATTCTAAACTGGCCTTTGAAGGGACTTTGGGCACATGACTGTATGTCTGTGGCCTGTATAGAATCGCAGTGTATTTTGCCTGGGGTGGCTTCCGCAACCAAAAATGAAGACTAGCTGGTGTTTTAACAGTTTGCCCTGCAGGGAATTTGTTGGAATGTCTATTTATGAGAAAATTCATGGCTGTCCAAATGTGTTTCTTCTCACAACAGATTTTTTTCTAAGAAATAACTTTGCAATCCTCTCTAGATGTATGCACAACTGCTTTTTCGAGATCAATACTAATGGATAGGCAACATGACCACAGCTTTGTCTTCACAGAGGCAGCTTCAACCGCTGATGGAGTTCAGGTACAGATGATGTAAATGATACACGCTTATATTGAGCTTTTCTAACGTCAAAAAGGCCCTAAAACACTTCATCGTCACATTCACACGCCACTGGCAGATCCGCTGTCATACATGGTGCCAACCCCCAATCACCAGGAATAATGGAGAGTGCAGTGCTTTGCCCAAGGACACCTCCGATCAGAGGTCGACCACTCTACCTTTGCACCACAGCCGCTCTAAAGGGAAAACTGCACCTGCTTTCATCTTACAGTCTATTAGAAACACAGTATATTCAATCATGCCCGCTTTATTTTGATAAATTAAAGAACATGGCTATTTTATTTTGCATTTTTTTATATTATTTATGTACAATTTTTTTCTTTTTATTTTGTGGCTGCTGGTAATTTCTGCAACCCAAAAGGTGAAGAGGAAAGAACAGAACTCTACCTCCACCTAGTGGACAAACTTATCAAGTACAATCAGGCACTATGAGACTGGAAACTTCAAATACATTCCACACTTTTATTCTTTTGCTACCGTTTTTCATATTAACAATTTATAAAAATATAAACATTGACAATTTGCAGATATTGTTAATAATTCAGATTCTTCTCTCTCTGTCTTTAAATTTAAGATCTACTGAAGCAGATGAAGACCGATAAATACAGTTTTTACCATAATATGACATGCATGTGATAGCCACTACTGCATAAACTAAAAGGGGGGGGGGGGGGGCAATTTTTGAGTCAGTATTTGAATTATTGATAAAGAAATTCTCATTACAAGCTTCTTTAAGCATTGTATAACAAAATAACAAAAGCAATATTTTCAAATGAAATTACGAGCCCCTAACATGATGTCTTCCATATTTTTGACATATAAGTATTTTTGATTTAATTCAATTCAGTTTTATTTATATAGCCCAATATTACAATATTATTACACTACAGCCCAATATTATTACAATAACAGTCGTCTCAATTGGATCTTTACTGGTAATTGTGCAGTAGACATAAAATCATAAAATTCATTGGGAAAATTCTAAACTGAACTAACTAAACAGACCAATCTAAACTGGGCTTCCCTGTCCTTCCAGAAAAAAAAAGGAATGTCCACATGAAGGAGGGAGCCTCCTACAGGACGGACAGGCAAAGTACCAGAATTCTTAAAGCAAAATTAACTTATCTAACTCTACAACTACATGTCTAAATTTTCCAGCAGATGGGGTTAATCCAGATGGAGTTGGGGGGCGTCTGAGAGCGCGAGACCAGCCAGAGGTGAGGTCCACAGCCAAGTGTAAGAGCAAGAGCACAGATGAGCCAGAGACCAGGTACACGGTCAGGTTCAGGAGCACAGACGAGCCAGCTGGAATCTGGAACAACAAGAGGGACAATACATAAATCACTCTGCACCAAACAGAAGCATGGAGAACTAAATGACAAATAAATGATCAAGAATAGAGGAGAGGAGGAGATGAGAATAGAGGACAGAACCCCAGAGCACTATACTTTCCCCAGCTTCAAACGTCTAGCAGCCTACTAACAACTAATCATTGTTGTTATTCAATTTAATTCAAACATAGTGAGTTAAATATTCTCTGATTACTAGCTAATCCTGTCCAAAGAGGAATGTTTTCAGTCTAACTCTGAATGTAGAAACTGTGTCAGCCTCTCTTACGTGAGCTGGGAGTTTATTCCATAAAACAGGGGCTTGGTGGCTAAACGCTCTACCTCCAACTGTACTTTTACTAATTCGAGGAACCACAAGCAGTCCTGCATTTAGTGAGCGAAGTGTTCTGTTTGGGTGGTAAGGGACTATGAGATCTTTAATAGAGGATGGGGCCATACCATGTAAGGCCTTATAGGTTAACAGGAGGATTTTGAACTTGATTCTAGAATCAACTGGGATCCAGTGAAGTGAAACTAACACAGGAGTGATGTGATCTCTTGTGTTAGTTCCTGCTAACAATCTAGCTGCTGCGTTCTGAACAAGCTGAAGACTTCTTAAGGAACTTTCAAGACACGCTGCTTGCAAAGAATTATAGTAATCCAGGCTAGACGTAACAAACACATGGATGAGCTTTTCAGCATCACTTTCAGATCATATATTTCTGATTGTAGCTATATTGCGCAGGTGAAAAAAAGCAATGTTTGCAATATATGAGCCTTAAATCTTAAAGGCTGATCCTTTCCTCCTTCCATTTGGAACGGCTGTTCTCACCCCCACATATAAAATACTCTGCCACTGCACAGAAGTAATACATTTGAACACAAATGTATTGATAGAAAAATCTGCTGATCATATAGATATTCAATATTACAATTAAATTACACATGAAATTTTAGATTAGTTATTTGTTTCAGTGTCAACACCAGGGACAGAGTGCAGACCAGATAAACAGAAATGGCCCAATGACAGATCCCTGTGGTACACCACACTTTACCATTAATAAATCAGATTTAATCAAATTTATATGTGAAGCTATTTTCCCAACTTTAGGTGTTTTGAGACTCGTTTAACCCTTCACCCTTGGTGAACTTGAAGTCATTTGACCACAGTTTGTTCTTCTCTGACAAAAGTTCTGTTTTGCTGTTTTGCAGTCAAACTATTTGCCCCAGATAACCTGTTAGTTTTGGCCCAGTTTACAGCTGAAGCAACAGACTTCTGGTTTCACCTCTTTTTGGTTGCTGCTACTGATAATCCTCGTCTGACATTAATAACTGGCTCTTACACAAGCGAGAGTTCAGCATGCTTTCCAACTGGTTAAACCAGCCACACTCAGGACACAGCTAATCTCACTTTAGCAATAACAAACACGTGTCGTCAAGTTGGCTTCACACAGGAGAAAGTTTACCAATCAGTTTGGTCAGACCTCAAATCCCCTGAATGAACTAAAATACACATTACTACACAGGAAGTTGTCTTTTCCCCCCATAAATAGAACACAATAGGGTCCCTATTCCTGTCTTTCCAGAAAAAAAATAAATATATATATATATATATATATATATATATATATATATATATATATATATATATATATATATATATATATATATATATATATATATATATATTGCACATTCAGTTTTACCTTTAATACTTACCAGATTATGAAAGCAAGGTGAATAAACATTTCATTTTGCTTTTTATATTTATTCTTTGATTTTGTAATCACAACAAAACTTGCCTTATGTCAGTGTGGCAGGGGAAAATATATGGGTTAAAATTAACAACATATTGCTTTGGATCTTACTTTATTTTAACTTGTTGTACATTTTGAAAACTTTTTTTGTGCCTTTAAAATTAATTTTATTCACTTCTTAAAGCGAATAAGATGCCACATTTCATGTCCTTTAAAAAAAACTATTTATTCTAAAAGTGTTTGTAACAAGGAACAGTAGAGTTGTCTACGTCACCTGGGCCGCACAGGTGAGACTTTCGGACGCCCTACTTTTTTTTTTTTTTTGGTGCCTCATCTTCTGCCCTCGCGGTGGGCGGAGTCAGCCGTCGGTGCTGGAAAAGTCTTTGGCAGGGCGGAGGACGGTCAGAGCTGCTTCGTGAGCGGAGGGATAACACCCACCTGTGGCACAGCAACAGTCAAAGAAAAAAAAATTTTTTTTTGCCCCCCGATCGTGTCACGTTTTTCTTTAGTTTTAGTTTTTAATCTTTTTTTTAAGTCGTTTAGAAACTTTTTCGAGGATGACGGACGCTTTAATACCGAACGGCATAAACGACAGCGGAGGAACTCTCAGCTACTTCAGAAAGGTGAGCTTTGTCACTCAGGGACCCTTATCTAACCGGGCACTACTTTTTCCTCAAATCTAGGATAGCAAAATTTGATTCCGTGTTTTCTTTTTTTCTTGACTAATTTAGTGAAAAAATATTATTATTTTTTTTTAGATTTTTTTTTTAAATTTCTAATCATGACTTTACCTCTCATATCACATTTATACTTGTTTTTATTAGGATAAAAGCCGTAGGTTAGAGTTCAGATGCTAGCTAAATAGTTTGATTATAGCTAGCTGTTAGCCTCAGGTGCCTGTGGGGGTGCATGCTCCAGGAATAGCTTTATCTCCATAATGATTATCAGTTTCCTGTCGAATGTGTGACTCCCCTGAGTGACTAACAACAGCAAAGCCACAGTTGGGCCTTTTTAACTATTTTACTCACTTATTCTGTTTCATCACAGGCTAAACAAAGAACTTATTGGATTTTTTGTTTCCCTTTTTTATCACGTGAACTGTCCAGCTTCACAGATTGTGCTGTTTTCCAGAGCTTTGTTTAGTCTGAGGTCTCAGGAGAGACAGTTGGCAGAGCTTGAGAGATTATCTAATGTGTTTTTACTGAGTTTCCTGCCTGCCTGCCACCCTGCAGTCTGTGTCTGTATGATTTCACATATACACGGGTTACCCTCCACACAGGCGGGTTTTTTTTTTTTTATAGAGCCGTCTGTTTAGATGGATCTGGTGAGCATAGCTTTTGTGCCTTTAAATCCCCTGAATCCCCCTCTCAATGCTGTCTGAATTGAGGCTCTGTGCCATGCTTCCTGTGTCTATAAAAAGGTCAGTGGGAGGCAGGGTTTGACACAGGACATGATGGGAAAAACCCCCCCACAAAATGTTATCTTGATGTCTGTAGGAAAAATCTAGCTCTAGTTTTATGTGAATCATCCATTTTTGTATAAAAGAAACGTATTTGGAAACTGTCAGGTCCAGGATGAACTTTGCTTCCATTTCTTCATCCTCCTTCTTTTGGCTGAGAATGCGTTGAATGATTTGTAAGGCTTCGCTGATGTTCCAAGGAGCTGTCTTGGGTTCAGGGCATCTTTCCCAGCTCTCCACAGTTTCACCTCCTTGTCCGCCGAGGTCTGACTGGATGGCTGCTGGAGGATGGAAAAGATGGCAGCTAAAACCGCCAAGTCGGCATGATTCTCCTCCTCCTCGTCCTCCACGACCAGCTCCAGCATTGACGTAGTATTTGGACCGCATCAGACCACAAACATGTGCTGTGGTTTATGAAGGCGGGGAGACTTTCCCTAAGCTGCATTAATGCTGGAACATGGGCAAGTGAGAGACCCAGATCAGATGCTGACTTGGTTATATTTAGTTTGATGAAAGGAAGCCTGATGTTTGCTGTGATCATCATAGATCATCATATCAATTGTTGGTTTATTGTAGTTCATAAATGGGTCACGGCTGATGCCCCCATCCTGGCATAATGCCACCCTTAATCACCACTTGGATAAACCAAGCATCCCATCAAGCATTGCTCCGTGTGTTCTTGATGAAATACTGGCGTTGATTGGCTGCCGGGCAGGCTTTGAGCTTTGTTTCATGAAGTGTTTCGTGCTCTCACAGAGGAAGGTCTCAGTGTTTGGAAGTGCCAGGTTTGGGTTCAATTTCCCGTGCAAACAAAGACGGCAAGCAGAGGGAAAAACTTGATTTGCTCTTTGGTGATGAAACGTGGTTGTAGAAACTTTTGGTTGAAGTCGAGATTGTTCTGTTCGGACTCCTAAAACATTGACCCGAGGTCGTCTGTTGGCACTTTTGAATTTTCCTTTATCTTCTGAACTCGTTTTTTACCCTTTCGGGATCACGGGGCTGCTGGAGCCTATCCCAAAGGCAGAGGGCATATTTGAAAACTGTACTAAATTTAGAAATAGAAACTTGCTGCCATGGTAACTATCAAACATATGCCACTCCCTCGTCCTCTGACATACGCCTTTCCAGCGACGTAATGATTGAACGCCGTCATGCTGCCATCAGCCCACGCCCGCTTTACATTGTGTGCTTAGTGGTGCCGTCACTCTCAGGAAAAGCTCCTGCTCCTCCGGGTCCGGCCTGGAAACAGCTGTGTTGTGTCATAAACACGGCTGTCCTCTGCTGAAATGTTTACTCTGGATTAACAAAGTGACTGTAGCAGCGTGGTGGAAGAAAGGCATCACGCTGCACCCATAAGGTCAAACACGACCTTTGCTGAAGGCAGGAAATGTGTCCCTACGGGATTACTGTGACCTCCTTCATCCTGTTCTGCTCTGGTCTGCCTCAAACCTGGCAGGAGAGCTGGGACGATCATAAAAAGTTTGATATCAGAACTTTTATTGAGCTCTGGCATCAGACGGCAGAGTGGCAGATAGGAAGCGATGACGAGGCAGCTTGGCTGTTGTTGCTGAAGCGACGTGACAGCAGCTCTGTAAAGCTGTACGGAAACGTTGTTTATAGGCTCTAAGCAAACAACACTGAAGAAATATTGTTTTTCACGGTACTTTTCCAGGAAAATCGCCTGTTTAGTTCAACTAACTCATTTTTAGGACACAGCTCATGATGACAGGACGACTCTAAAATGTTGTCAGGTGTCTTTTAAGATTGAGTCATTATTGATGTGTGTGAGTCACTGTGTTTCTTTTGGGTTGAAGCAAAAGAAAACTGTAATTTATTCACAAAAAATGAGTTTTAATGTAGTAGAAACCTTTTTGAACATTCGTTTTCATGGTTTATCTTAATTTCATTAATAATTCTTGTTTGAAGAAAACGAGAATCTTTCTTGAAACTGAAGTGTGCTGTTTGTTTTAGAACGCGAACCCTTGTGGTTCCTGCTGATGACTGTAAACTGACCGGTTTTTCTGCGCGGACTGGTTCTCCCACATGTTGCATTTTTTTGTTTGGCCATGCAAATCCGACTGACCTCGGAGCTGCGGTGCTCAGTTACTGTTGTGAGCGACGGCTCAGTGGACCGGGCAGCCCTGACACCACGAGGGGGGAAAGTCGTGCCCTGTAGACACAGACGGGCATTTATTTCAGCTCAAAAACACTCAGAGGAACTGTCATAAAAGCTTTAAAATTGCGTTTCTCCTCTTTGCAGGGATGCAACCCGCTGGCGCAGACGGGACGGAGCAAACTGCAGAAAGAGCGAGCCGTTCTGAACCAGCAGATCATCAAACAGATGAGGATTAGGGCCGGAGCTGAGAACCTGCTGAAGTGAGACGCCAGTCACGCACAAGTCACTAAACGGGGATCTATCCAAAAGCCTGGCAAATTAGGAGGGAATGTTCCAGAAAGGAGGGGTTTAGGATCACACCTGTCGGGAACATCCAAACGCAAATTTGAAATTGTTGTGTAAGAGGAAACAATGCATCCGTTTGTTGGTTCTGTCCCTGAGGGATGCATTTCCTTCATTAATCTAAAACCAAATACATTAAGTCTGATGGCTTCAGGGGTTAAGATTCTGCTCAATGTTGATGTCAGGTCCATGTAACCTGAAAAAACAACAACTTTTGTTTAGAGAACTTGTCTTTTTATCCTTTTTACAACACATTAGCCCCTTCCCGAGACCTGTTTTTAATGGCCTAATGCTCCTTCATTATGTCCAGTGTAGGAGTGTTGCTTTAAGCAGAGGTACCTCTGGAGTCTGACTGTAGAGCTGTTGTGCATGAGTGAGGGCCGGACGCCATGAAGGAGCACCCTTCTCTGCGCAGCACACCTCTCTGCAGTCGCAGTGCTGTTCTCTGCCGTGCATGGATGGCTTCCTCCGCTCTGTGTGCTTCACCAAACCTGAACCACATCTGTGTAGCGAAGCTTCTGTTTGGGACAAAACAACACAGAGCTGTGCAGTGACCCGTGCTGGAGTCCGTCTACGGCTGCCGTGGTTCTGAGCGGCTCAAGATCGCGCCCGCCACAAAACTGAAAATGTGATGGGAGTAAGATTTTATATTGATACACACGAAGGCATGTTTAGTCAGGGGGCCAAACCAAAGGACACACATCTTTATGTCTTCGTCTTTTCTGGTCGAGTTTTACGTTCAGCTGCTGAGAAATCCAAATTTTTTCATTCCTTGTTATTGAGATGCTGGCAGGTATTAACATGTCTGTGAGCAGATTTTATCACCACACTGACGACATCCTGCAAAGCGCCATGTGTGAAACGGCGCACAAGCTGGCGTGCAGTCGGCACGAAAGTTCTGGTCCGGTTCTACCACAGGTGTGGTTCAGGGTCCAGCAGCTGCATTAACCACTGCAGTGTGGTCTCCAGTTGTGTGCATTCGTGTGTCGGCCTGCTGACTGCCTCCGTTCTCTGCATTCCTCCCAGAGCTCACATAACTCACTCAGAAAGCACTGGGGGGGCTTTTGGAAGTGCAACTTTATAGCCTTTTGCTGCCGTCCCAGAAGCCCTAAGGTCCGTCTGGGTTCAGATCAACTACAGATCGTATGTTCACAGAACGATAATCCAAATCAAATCTCTTCATTCTTTTTCATTTGGATGGTTTTATTTATTTGGAATCCTTCAAAGATCGGTGCGTGGATTCTTTGTCTTTTATTTCCTTCAAACTAATTAAAGAACGTAAATCGAAAAGTATGGGACTGAAGCCCGTCGATGGCTATTAAAGTTGTCTATCTGCAAAACGCGTCCATCACAAGAGGCACTCAGCTGCAGTCTGTGTGTTTCTCTGCTGAACAGGACAAAATGAAATGAAAAGTTGTCAACCAGCCCAAAGCATGAAGCAGTCTTTCCAGAGGACAGAAGCAGGAAGACTGCAGTCTAGCCGCACTCGCTGGCATAAAGACTGGTTCCCACGCTCTGCATGATGATATTAGTCATTTCAATTGGTTTTTAATCACAGGCTCTGAGCTGGTTCGCATCTGTTCTGTCCAAAACCGCAGCACCTCCACCGCTTTTTCCTGACGCAGCCTCCTCTGAAACCTGTCAGCCAAAATGATGGGGGCCAGCTGTGGTCCTGATGTTACCAGGGTCTTATATTCAGGTTCTGTGGAGTCCAACAGGAACATAACAATGTTCTAGATAAATACTCTTTGTAGTGCCAGGGAAGGTTGCAGTCAACTGACCAGACAGTGTTTGTGTTTTGCTGTCCTGTGACCCGTCAGCCTGAGGCATGGATTTGGAGGAGGAGTTTGTGTTATCTTGAATGAGCGATGTGCACGTGAAGTCGCACACAAAGACTCCATCCGTGATGACAGCTTTATCTGTCCCGTGCAGCAACCCAAATCCGTCTCCATGACACTGTCTTGATAAAATAAATAAATAAAGGACATTTGTACCAAAATATTCTCATTGAAAATAAGAATTACACAATGTTTTCCTGCAAAATGCTGCAAAAAAAAAGCCTCAAAGATTAATGCTCATTCTGTGCAAAACGTAGTGTAGAGAGCAGCAGTTGCATGCTATGCTATGCTTACATTCTTTTCTGACCCCTGACCTCTGACCCCTCTGACACCAGCGTTGCCTTATTGCCCAGAACAGCACGTTTGCTGGAGGGAAACTGTCACGGCTCTGCAGCAGAAGCTCCCTGCTGTAGATTGGCAAAAGAAATGCGTTTTAACAAAAATCAACTACACGGAAGTTTTCTTCCAAGTAAAACAGAAGATGTTTTCTTTTGCTCATCTTTTACGTCGTGTATTGTTTTCATTTTCTGTTTTTCTTTCTTTTTAACTTTAGTTCAGATGTTTGCACAACTTGTTCTTCTTATAGTTAAGACTGATTTCTTGCCGGGAGGTGCAGTGGATAATTAATAAAATCTTTCTTGCTTATGAACAGTAAGTCAATGTTCATCTGTGCTGACTTTTTACAGTTATGTTAAAACAAATTAATTTGCGCTGAACATTAAGCCGTTCAGAAAATCCTAAAATAAGATTTGAACCCTCTGGTACGCAGTGGTCACTCCAGTTTACAGCTACTAAAAGTGACTCTCTCTTTAATGCAATGATTTCTGGGGTCTTATTGCAAACCAGTCAGTGAAGTGCTCTCTTCTGCCGTAGGCTATCGAGGTCAACTCCATGGTCATTCGGTGAAACTGCTGGTACATTTACTTTGAATCCAAGGAGGCTTTTCAACAGCCAGCCTCGATGACCTGTCAATCTTTCAATGCTGAAAGGGACTGACAAATAAAAAAAAAAAAAAAAGATGATATATGATTTCCTGTGACAGTTTTGGCTATAAATCATTATTATAATTGTTATATTTATAGGTATGCATTTAAAATATGCATTACTGTGCAGATTGGCTGTAGTTTGAGTTACTATTCTAAGTATTTTTTTTATCATAGTTTGTAGACTCAAACCCAGCAAAGAATAAGGCGGAATAGTCCAGGAAATTCCTGAAATGATGGAAGCTCCTGTAATGATGAGTGTCGTGACACCAGTGATGATGACTGGCTGACAGAGAAGAACAGAGGTGATGAAGACGCAGAAAGTGAGGATGATGAGACCGAGGATTGTCAGCGTGATCAGGGAGCTATGAAAGATGGGCGTGTGTCACCTCACCATGCTGTCCTACACAAAGCCTCTGCGGCTCTAACACTGATGAAAACAGGCACTCTACAGCAAAAGCCACAACCCACAGCCAACAAAAGGGTCTGTGAGGTCATGTTTATCAAAGAATATCACTGGTCCCAACTCTGTGAGGTGAAAAATGCCAAAAGATGCCATGTTGCTGCAAGCACACTTACACCAAATGCATCTGCATGTTGTGCGTGTGGTACTATGCCCTGGATGCTTGGGGAACTTTCATATACCGTAACTTTCATAGGTGTGATGAACATGGACGTACAAGGAGATATGGAGACTAAACTATCAGTTTGTGTTTTCTTCCAACACGCTAAAATCAGGTCTTAGTATAACTGTCCTTCATCTTGATAGAATGTTTCTCCGGTTGGGGATAGTTTAACACATTAAGTTTCATGGCTGAGTATCATTGGTTTATGCGGCGTTAATTATTTACCAGAGACGGTTTTAATGTTTGTCAAAGCATAAAAAGCAACAAAGGTTTGTATATTTACAAAATAAAACAAGGTAATTCCTCTTTACAGTAAGTTCCTAATGCCTACTTTTGGGTCCTCAGGCGCATGTAGTCCACTGTGGTGGACGTGACTGTAACTTTAAGAAAAAGTTAGATTTTTGCAAAAAAAACAGTTGAACGCTTTTTTTTCATATCCTAAGAAGGATAAAAATATTTGACCCAGGAAATTAAGGAGGACAAAAACGTGTTAAATAATAGGAAGGAGACATAAAAGTAAAATTTTCTCCTCTTTCTCTTGTCTCTTATCTGTTTTAGAGCGACGTCCAACAACAAGGTCAAAGAGATGGTCCTTCTGGAGCTGAGCTTTGTCAACTCTGACCTGCAGCTCCTAATGGGACAGCTGGATGCTCTCAACAGTTCAGTGGACGTCTATCAGAACAAACAGTGAGTAAAGTCTGTCTCGTTTAATACATCTGCACAGTGAAACGCTCACTAAAAGGGAGAATTATTGTCATATTAAATAGCTTTTTAACGTTTTTTTTTTTATTTTTATTTAAAGTTTCGGGATGACATAATCCACAAAATGTAGAGTTCCTGTGAAATCCTAAAATAAAATCTCTTGTAAATGTTTGTATATTTCACTTCCTTTAGTTAACTCAAGCTTTAAATAAAACAAAAAGCAGAAGAACTGGGTCATGTGGATGCGACACCTCGGGGTACATTTTCAAACTGTGATTCAAAAGAAAGATGCTTGAAGACAGAAGGGAGACAAAGAGGCTTGTGAAGGATGAGTTACACATTCAGAAATGCCAGAGAGTCCGTGGAAAACTTTGCTAAACTGGACCGACAGGCTTTAGTCGCACAAAACACAAAGCAACAAGGATAATGTATCACACACACGTATGCAAACCATGATAATCATCTCATAAAAAAAGCGTCCTTTCATTGTCGGGTGTGGGCTGCTGTGCGAGCGATTAGAGCGGTTCTGGAGCTTTCTTTGTTTACAGACCCGGCAGATATATTGTGTGTCTGTAAAAAAAAAAAAAAAAAAAAAAAAAAATACTGTACAAAAGGAAGGAGGATCCAATCACGTGTCAACAGAGCTTTAAAAAGACACAAAAGATGTGTTGAGTGACGTGGAAACGCCTGTGGGTGTTAATACCACAAGCATCTCTGTGTAAGAACACAACCCGCTTCTGAAAATACAATAAGAAAGTGTCTTTTTCTTTTTTTTTTTTAATTGATGGGCATTATAATGACTTTAAACCTCCTGCTTACTTATTTATCTAAACCATATTCTTAATTGTCATGAGTGACTTGCACACAAACAGAAAAAAGTCTAAACATAGGTTTATTGTGCCGCAGTGGCTCATGGGACCACAGCAGAGTCTTAAATATCTGCGTTAGTAATGTTTGCACCACACTTAAAGGCCACAAATTATACGTATGACCGTGCTTCCACCAAAGCCAACATGCACTCGTGCAAAGGTGTCCCAGCAGGGCAACAACACCAGGACCGCAGGCTGTGGAGGGCGGGAGAGGCCGTGTGCTGGTAGCCATGGTAACGGCTCAGAGGGTCCCTCACTCGGCTGTTACGTGTCCGCACAGTGCAGTCCGAAGATCAAGGTGTTCGTTTCCCTTTGTTTGAAACCCAAAAGGCGAACTCGAGCTCTCGCTACCGTAAGTCAGATTAGTGAGTTTGGCTTATGGATCACAGAGCATAAGAACCGGTTTAACCTAGTTTCAGCGAGTCGGGTAGTCGGTCTGTAACGTGACAGACGGGCAGGACTCCCCACCTAAGGCGATTAACTTCTGTCACCAGAATCCTAGCAGACAGTATCTTTGTGAAAGTGCTTTCATTCGGCGTTGGGCCGCAGCTGGACAGGTTTTGTTGGGGTTTTTGTTTCTTTTTAAGACATTTAGAGCCTCCCAGGCTTTAAATAGGAACCGTTCCTCACTTTTACTCATTTATTCTAAAACATGTTTGGGAGCTTTAAGTACAAAAAGGCGACATCTAGCATCTTTGTCCAGACAGTTTCTGAAGAGTCAGTGAAATCTGAGTTGGTTTAGGATTGTTTCTGCCTAATGGTAACTTTTTATTTATTTTTCCTGAACAGCAGCAAAGCTCAGTGGCATATCTGCGGGTTTGTTTGTGTGAAAATCTGTCGCCCTCCTTAACCTCCTGACTACCTGGAAAAAAAGAAATGTTGTCCAGTCAAAACTCTCCTACAATTCCCAGAGTCCCACCCCTTCACCTTTGGTATCATTGAAGAGCCTCAAATGTCCTCTGTGGACACCAAGACAAGGAGGGAGAAATGTCCTCTATAGAGGACACATTTTTACTGCTGGCAGTCATGAGGTCAAGACAGTCCGCCTCTGCCTCTGGGAGTGTTTATGCTCTCCTGCAGAGATGTCAAACTCATTTTCACCGAGGGCCACATCAGCACAGCGGCTGTCCTCAAAGGGCCACAACTAACTCATACATGTAATTAAATGTAATGAAAGATAAATGCTACTACTCCTTAATGTTAAATAACTCATTTATGACACGACGGGCCACATTTGGCGTGAGCCTTGAGTTTGACACGTGTGCTCTAGTGTTACATGGGATTAAACTGATTACAACCTCAGCCTCTTAGAGACACACACCTGCTACCCAGAACCATCCGTGGACAGGTGTAAGCCTTCAACAAGCACAAAGAAATCCGCATATTCACACAACTCTGAGCACGCCGAGAAATGTGTGCAGGACTTTATTCTCAGCAGGGATTTAATGGAACTGATTCGCCGTAGAAATGGTCCTTGTTCTTTTCTTAGAATGAAATACAAGCGCACAGTGACGTGCAGAAACGCACACAAACACTTTCTCCTCACCTTTCTGAGACTTTCCCACAAGTCCCACATCCTTTTAAAAGCTTGCTTCTGCTCTTTTTTTTTTTTTTTTTTCCCTTTTCACTCAAACCAGATTCAGCTGGTTTTGAGGAATGAGGTAATGTTACTGCCCGTGCACTTCACCTTCTGCACGTCTTTAAAAATCCCATTAAACATTTAAAGCTTCTGTTTTTAAGCTCTAACTGAACAGAACTGTCAGAAATGTGTATTTATCAAAATGAAAATGTAACATTTTGAGCACAGTCACATGGATATTACATTATAGAAATAAAAAGCCACAATTTATCAGAATAGAAAAAACTTTTTTTTTCTTTAATATGAAGCAACAAAAGTCTGAAATCTTTTTTAATAAACTTTTTGTTCCATAACCTGAAACCCTACTGGCAAAAACAAATCCGTTTGGCCTTTGAACTACCAACTCTGTCCAAAATTGATGCTCTAAATAAGTCAAAGATGTAATAATTGCTAATGGAATATCCATCTGTTCCATGGCTTTCCCACAGTTTTCCCACAAACCAAGTGTGGAAATGGGTGTGTGTGTGTTAAAAAGGAGGATTTTCTTCAGCTTTAAACATTTCAGTATCTTAACAGAGTTGGCAGAACAGACGGGTTCCTCCTCTAAAGCTCTGCCTGTTCCTCACTAGAGGAACGTCTCCAAGTCCTAATGGATCACAGTCCAGCTCCCATAGTGCTGTCAGAGTTCTGGTTCATGCGGGTTCTCTGTGACTCACAGAGCCAGCCTTCCACAGGAATGTGCTCTTATCAGCCCGTGATGAATGAGTGTGAGGAGTTCTTCATCTGGACACCGTGTTTCTGACAGCTTGTTCTGCAAATACTGTACTGGGGCTGTTCCAAACCAAATCCCACCGTTTGTCAAAATGCAGCATTGCCCTGCTTTGAGCCTCGGGCATGGTTCTCGTAAAAATCAAGCTGAACCTGCTTTCCGTCTGTCGCTAATGAGAACCTTTGAGTCCTCACGACTAGAAGCGGCGCTCCTGCTCCGGCCCAGATCAAAGCAGAGGGTTTTTATGGAGCTCCCTCTAACTTAGAGTAAACTACTTAAAAGTAAAAGTTACCTTTTGAGATTTGTGAGAAAAAATCAGTTGGGCAAATGGTGGATAAATGGATTTTCTAAAGTTAAACCAGTACTAAAAATTAAATGAAAATGTGAACTGACACTACCTTCCATGTTGTCAGAATTTTTTTTTTTTTGGCACAAATGCATCTTAATGTATATCTTTATATCATTGTGTTTTGCTTTTAGGGAAACCGTCAACATTCCCTTGATTGCTTTGGGGCTGAAGGAGACAAAAGAAGTTGACTTTTCTACTCCATTCAAGGTATGACCCAACCTTCCTGCAGATAGAAACCTAAACATCCACTGCCATGTAAAGTTGGACATTAAAAGATTTAAGTCTGTGTTAACTGGCAGAAAACAACAATCACAGCTTAAATGGGATTTATTTGTGTGTGTGTGTGTGTGTGTGTGTGTGTGTGTTCAGAAGTCAGTTTTAACCAGGGTTTTAAGTCGACATCAAGAAGTATTTCTGACTCATAATTGAAAATAAAAGTCAACACCAGAAATGCAGCTTCATTTTCAAAATGAAGCTGCATTCATTGACTCACAAATTAAAGGAAAAATTAATCAGCCAAATGGCTTTTTCCTTCAACATCGCTTGTTAAGTCCCTTAATTAAAATGATAAAGAAAATGGTTTTTCAGATTTCATTTTTTCATAAAGTTCTCTAATAAATGTAGCAAAATTCAATTACAAATATCTAATTCGCCCTGCCTCCCCCCTGGAAATGCTGACGCTTTTTGCGTGTTGCTGTGGAATCAGAAATGCAGTCCCTTCTTTGCATTATGGCTTTAATTATGTCACAGCATGAGCGCTGTGCATGAGCGATTGATTGATTTTTTTTTTTTATATTTTTTTTTTGAGTTAGTTGATGCAGTTACATTGTGAAAATAAAGAAAGCATTTCTGTCAATTCAATCTAATTGTCCAATGAGATATTTCTAACTTAATTTTGTTACACATTGACCAGAGAACTTTCTGAAAGGGAAATGTCAAAAACCATTTTCTTTATCGTTTGAATTCACTGACAGAATGAGCAAAGAAGAAAAAGAGAGAAAGAGAGGCCGTTTGGCTGATTTTGAAGTAAACGAAAAAGCAGTTCTGGTATGACTTTGATTTTTAATTATGAGACAGAAAGGCTTCCATAGTGGCGGTACTCTCTATTATGGAATTTGAAACATGAAATGCAGAGAATTTTGAATGTAAATATTGATCAATAAAAAGAAGTCCTTTTTGTTTGCGCAGTCACATGAAATAAGAGAGGAAGCTCAGGTCAAGTCTGTAAATACATTTGGGCATACATTGACTGTGTACTTAGTTATTTTGGTGTACAATTACAACATTATTTAAATTTGATTTAATATCAAGTAAACAGGCGACTAACAACAGTGTCACAAAAATGTCACATTTTCCTGAAATGGAATAACTAAGTGATCCAACCAACAAGCTCACTCGTGATTGGCGACTGTAGTTTCCCTAAAAACGTGACTCCGACCGACTCGGCCAATCACTGTCAAGAGATTTAGCCACATTTCGCGATTGCCAGAGGTAAGGTATGTCCTGTACGTGACGTCACACCCTCTCTGTCCAATGACAATAGATTGTAGCGATGGTCACAGACACATGAGGCCTGCTGTCAGATCTGGCAGTGCAAGGAATTGTGGGATATCATTCACTTCACTTCGCCTGTCTGGACGGATGGGGGGTTTTGCCCTTAGTTTATTTATCCTGTTGTTTTGATTTCTTTCTGCACCATGACTGCCGGGGAGGGAGAGGATGATGACACCCCTGTGCTGAAAAACATGTTTCTGAAATAAAGCCATAGAGCATGACGACTGATCTCTCAGTTAGACAAACGATTTATAATAATTATGTCTTAATAAAACAATATTAAAATGAGAGTTCCAGAGTCTAGTATTGACAGGACTCTAAAGAGCTATATTTAGATGTGCCTGTATTGAGTATATATAGCCCTCTAAAGGCACAGGTTTTAACCAAGAGAGACAAATTCCCTCAAAAAAATAAATGACTCTCATCCTCCAGACTTGAGTATTTTAGGTTAGAATAAAGTATTTGGGTCATGGCGTCTGTTGGCTGCTCACCTGCCGCCTCATTCTTCTCAGACATAACCTTTAGGCTGGAATTGCTCTCCCTCGTGAGCCTGAGTGTGTTTGGCATCATTCCTGTTGGGCTTATTGCAACATTCTGCAAAGCTCCTTCAGTGCTTTGGCGAGGTTTGCAAATGTCAGTCAGTCTGTCTGTCTGTCAGCGCGGATCAAGTCGTCGTGAAAATGCGGTCAGCAGATACAGAACCTGTTGTTCATCAATGGCACCTTTACGGCGTGCTCCCAGTTTACACACGAGTGTTCATGGCGGTGTGTGACTTTATGAGCTGCGTCATCCCGCCTCAGGTTTTATTGGCTTGTCGCTGTGAAGCACATTTGTTTTCTTTGCCATTACATTTCTAGCGATTGTAGTCCAACGAAGTGTTTTCTGAGCAGATTGTCCTTGTTTTTTTTGTTTTTTTTTCAGGACTTTATCATGGACCACTACAATGAAGATAGCAGGAAATTTGAAGATGAGATTGCTGACCTGATGGACCTGAGAGAGGTGTTTATCAGCTTCCTGCTTCTTAGACTGAAGATGTAAACTCAGCAAATGCCATTTCCCCAGTATTTCTAAGTCCTGTCTGAACCCTAAAGCACCCGAGCTTCTCTGTGTTTCCACCAATGTGTTCAAAAGTAAAGTGAAAGCTGCCTGTAGTCACGCTAATCGTTCCAACTGGTTACAGCAGAAGCTGGGTGCATGTTTACCACGCAAGTATTTTATGATTATAGACTGCTTGCTTTCATGTCTCAGGCATGCAGAACCCCAAGTCGGAGCGAGGCCGGGGTGGAGCTGCTGGAAAAGTACTACAACCACCTTCCAATGATAGAGAGCCGATTCTTTTCTCCGACCAACCAGACCGGCATCTTCTTCACCTGGTGAGCCACAGTTTTGGCCTCTAACCAGCTGGTTTTGACTGGAAACGAGTCATGCTTTATGAAGGAGGCTAATCTGTTCTTGGTTAGCTGTTATTAGGAGTCACGGGATCTAAAAAACTTAGGACCCATAATAAGTCCTGTGTGAAAGCGGCCCTTATGGCTCACTTCCTTAGAGCTATCATATGTAAACAGAACTGAGCCTCAGAAATACTGCAGATACTTTTATGGTTGAGTGTTGAGAATGTGGTTTGTTTAAACCCTTTTCAGCAAACTTCAGGCAAAACATTTACTCAGAATCTTACAGCGTTATGTCAATGTTTGTAACATTTAAAAGCAGAAAACACGAATGTCTAAGATTTTTTCACTTTAACCCTTAGACTAAGCAACAAACAAGCTTTTTTTTGCCTTTATTTTACAGTCTTTTCTGGTTGAGTTAAACAAAAGCAGCGTCTTCAAGTTCTGCCTAACAAGGAGGTGCTGATGGTTCCTGCTTTGTTCTGTAGGTACGATTCCTTCACCGGAGTGCCCGTGTGCCAGCAGAACCTGTCTCTGGAAAAGGCCAGCATCCTCTTCAACATGGCCGCCCTCTTTTCCCAGATCGGAACCCGCAGTAACCGTCAGACCACAGCGGGGCTGGAGGAGGCCATCTCGTCCTTCCAGAAGGCTTCAGGTATGCAGTGGGGATTATCAGATGGAAGGTGCGGTATGTCAAACATTCAGGGGAGGGCAGTGGGGCTGTAAGGAATTCCATCGGGAGAAATGTCGTCAGAAATGAAGTGGGAGTCCCCATTGTTGAACATGAACCAAGAAACTGATCGTCAGAAAACTTCACAAAATTATTACCTGACAAAACAGCTAGTTAAAGCGCCATAACTATAGCTGCAAACCTGTCTTTAGCTTTTAGATGCCAGATTTTCTTATTCTAAGAATGACAAGACAGACATTGTTCCAGTTTGAAGAGTTCCTCAGAGCTTGAGGCAGGAGCTAAATGCTAGATTCTTTTAGTTTACAGACTCGTTTCATGCTTTAAAGACGCCTTTACGGTACCTGCTGACCTTAACCCTAAAACAATCAAAAGCACCATTTTCATGGTAAAAGACAGCTTTGTTAGTGGGCTGTGCTGGAGCAGCAAACTCTAGGTGTCTGTCTGCTTGTTCTCTTCTGAAAACGTGATCTTAAACCGGCTCAGAAACCAAACCCCAGACTAGAGAGGTTAAGGATCTTAAAAGATCAGCACAGCTTTGAATATAACTGTTCTCAATTTACAGAAGAAAGTTTTTTGTAGATTTGAAAACCTAATTTAGGAAATTGAACCCTCAACTGAACCAAACCGTCAAAACCCCTTCACTGCAGCCTCCTCTGACCTCCCGCTTCCTCTTCAGGTATCCTGAACTACCTCAAGGAGACCTTCACCCACACCCCCAGCTTCGACATGGGCCCAGCCATGCTCAGCATGCTCATCCGCCTCATGCTCGCTCAAGCTCAAGAGTGCCTGTTTGAAAAGTCTGTGCTGCCAGGCACCCGGAACAAGTTTAACGCTATGATAAAGGTCGCCCAGGAGGCTGCAAAGGTAAAAAAGAAAAAAAAAAGAAAAATCCAACCCCACACCTGGCATCACACCTGTATTTGACTACATTTTAATCTTTTTCATGCTAGGTGGCAGAAGTCTACGATCAAGTCCATCAGTGCATGATCCAGACGCAGCTCAAAGACAACGTGCCGCTCTTCTGGTCCACCATGACTCAAGTGAAAACCAACCACTACAGCTCCATGGCGCATTACTTTGTGGCGGTGGCGCTGCTGGACCACCAGTGTAAGGGGAAAAGCTTTATCAGGCCTCACCGTTATCTCCAAAGGCTGGCACACGCCCCGCTGCCAGTCCCAGTTGTGTTGCGTAACAGCCGTCAGGATCCACACAGACCGTTTCCTGGAGTGATTGACACAACAAAAACACTCAGAGCAAATAGAGGGACGTCCGTGGGGGAGGGCCCTCTCCCAGCAGCTGACATGATAGAAGGAACAACCTTATCCAGCTCATAAATAATGATGGTTTCAGTTTGTAAAGACGGGCTTTGTCTTTTACAGTTGCTATAAAATGGGAGAGGCAGACTTGAAAAGACGCTTTGAAGAGCCTGATGTGATAGCTGGTTCTGGAACAGAACTGAACTGAATAGAAGGACAGCAGAGCGAAGCGGCCCGGAGTCGGTCAGCTCATTAACAGATTCCTGTGTGGACCTGCAAAATGAAGCCATTAAGCCCAGAACTGTAGACAAGAAGGCGGTAAACGGATTGAATCCACAGAAACTGGCAGACAGTTCCTGTTATGTTCGGAATTTTGATGAAGCTTCTAAAAGCCTCCTAATTACCCGGTTACCATTAAAGGTAGATTAAAAAAAAGAATTGATCGTCATGGATTCCTATTGATAGTATTATTGCGTTTTTGTCTGTTTGTTTGCCAGCCAGCGTACATTTTTGGTGGTTTTGAGCACTGTTAAACCAATGGATGGAAGACGCCGTCCTGATCTGAGTTTTTTCCGTCTGTGTTTAGTGGGTCCCAAAGACGACGAGGACCACCAGGAGAAGACTTTTTCTCAAGTGTACGATCAGTTTCCTGAAGGATGGACTCCTCTGGACGTGCTGAAGCAGACGAAGCTGCGCGAGCGTCTCGGTGGGATACAGCAGCACAGCTCTTAACCCGTTTTCCCGCTCTCCTCCTTCCTCAGCTTCTTAACGTCTGCTGTGGACTTGTCTTTGTGTCTCTCTAGGCAAAGCTCACATTCGTAAGTCCACCAGGGGTCACGAGGAGGCGCTGAGGATTTTTGACATGTGCCCGAACCTGAACAATCACGATGTCCTGCGGGACATCCTGAAGACCAGCCACTATCACTCTCTTGACAAGTACACAGAGTTTGAAAATGAGGAGGAGTTCACCGACTACATGGAAGCCCCAAACATCCTCTGTGAGTCAAAGGCCAGCTTGAGAAAGAAAAACTACCCGACCGTCGGTCAGTAGAGTTTGGAATCCCTGTAGCTCATTGGGGGCTGCTGGTGACGGACAGCACATCTGGTTCTTAGCTACAAGCATTAGCCCTTCTCTGTGATGGTAAAAGTTGTCATCACTGCAAATGGTTTCATGCAAACGACACCGGAGATGTCGCTGTTTTACGCTCTTTGACGTACCGTAACAATTGGACGGTTTACGCGATCAATGGGAAGAAAAGCGACTTTTTGCACCCATGTGTAACACTTTCCTAACAGAGAGTTGCAAAGCGCCTTTTTCTGCTTCATAATCCGCTGGAATTGCGTTATTTGCGTAAACGGTAGGTAAAAGAATATGAACACAGAGGCTAAAGCTGTGGCCATAAAGGGCTAATAAGCCTCAGTGACTTGTAGTTTGGTCAGAATTTGAATGAACTGTTCGAAGCATGTTCAGCCTCATTAAGCAAAACCAAGCTATATCGTTTGGAAACCCTCATCAAAACAGATGAACTAAAAAAATGTACAGGAAACAAATAAACCAGACAGTCTAATGTGTAAGATTGAGTTAGTATGAGTCGACATTCCTGCACTGGTTTCAGAATGACTTTTTCCAAATGATAACATGCAGTTATTTTCTGTGATCTGTATCCAGCATCACTTTCCTGACTTTCTCTCAGAAAATCAAGTTGAAATTGTGCAAATCTTTTAGACTCGCTCGGCTTAAAATGTCAGATTTACGCTTAGCGGCGACAGAAGATCCTCAGCCGTTCGACCTTTAAATGTGACATACTGTTGAGGTCATCCCTGAGCTCCGCGTCGCCTGGAGTCCGCGTCCGCTGTGACAGGAAGCTGAGGAAATGATATCAGGCTTCCTAAACAAAGTTATCAGATTTATAGCAGAGAAAAGCCTGTCCCATTATTGCAAGCACATCACGGAGCCTATTGAGCAGAACTGAGAGGTCCACCTGTGTGCTAATCTGTTGAAGCTTATTCTAAACCCTCCAACTGGATGTTTTTGTTCAGTTTTAGGGGACTCATTCATCTCTTTAAAAAAACAACAACTAGTGAATGAAAAGGTTAATTTCAAAGTTTCTTCATTTCATTTTCAGTATTATTATTTTTTTTTCCTTTTTTGTTTGTTTGGCTACTGTTGATTGCGGTTACCAATAAGAAACACAAAAATAGTCGAATAGCTTTAAAAGCCCTGGAGAAAAATGGAGTTCTCCGGGGTTAAATGATGAAGGCGACCTTACTGATCCACCAAAACCTCCTAGAGACCAGAGTCTGTGGCACTCTGGAAATATTTGAACCTTCTGGGGCTTTGATGGCTTTGAGTTTTCGTTCTGATGCACTTCCTGTAGCTGGTATTGGTCCTGCAGCTCCACCTCTGCACACTGGAGCGAGTCTGCGGCATCTGGGCTGCTGCTTCAGTCAGTTGTGGTGTTTGGGTTTTTTGTTAGAATCGGCTTCCCGTACGACCAACAGCAGTCGGTGAGAACTGATGCTCCTCTGCCAGAAACTGAACAGTCTTTTCAGCCTCAGCAGCCCCCCCCCCAGCGGAGCAGGAGTGTCGGTACAGCAGCGGATGATGTTCACGTTCTTCACTGCCAGCCCAGCGTTTCTGCACAACAGTTTACCGAGTGTCGGGCTGCAGCGGTGAAGTGACGGTGTCTCTTGTTTGTCTCCTCCTTTAGCTAAAACGGAGTGTAAAGCAGAGATGGAGACTCCTTCAACGTCAAAGGTGAAGGTCAAAGACTTTTTCCACAGACTGGTATGTGGGTTACTAATATTTTCTCACTCACATTACGCTTTCACACCCAGAGGTTGGTTGATTCATCAAGTGACGCAATTTGGCACCAAAGTTGTGCCTTTTTTTTAATGCTTCTAGTTTGTGTTGCTGTGATCTTTGAATACAACCAACCCAGACTGAACCTCAAAGAGGCTCTGGTACATTTTAGATGTGCCAGATCCTCCTGGAGGCAAACACTAACACTAACGGGATGTGGTGTCTGCGAAAATCGACTTACTGTGGTTTATGCTGTGGGGAGCAGAACTGAGGGTCAAATACCGGGACTGACTTTTGCTGCAGAATGCAGTTCATCCATTTCAATGATAACCAATAAACGTTTCCTGCTCCAATTCATTTCTGAAGCTCCCTACCTGAAACAAGCATCTTCTGACTGTGGAGGTGGTTGATGGGTTTTCTGTCATCCTCTGGTCTGTCCACAAATATGCAGAACCTGGTTTTCTTCTCAAATGTTTTATAAAAAAAGACTTTACTTCATGAAACATGAATAAAAGATGTTCATAAATGTGTAGACCAATCAAAAACATACCGTATTTTTCTTGTATTTATTTGTGTACAGGGACATGAGTGTAGATTAGGATTAGGATTCTCATTTCTCATTTTATTCTTGAGGACTGATGCAGGTTTTTTTTTTTTCTAACCATCAGCTGCAGATGACAGATGTTTCCTTCAGCTCTATTTTGGTGTCCTTGTCCTGCTGAGTTATTGAATTTTCTTCACTCTAATTCCACCTATGCTTCACACCTGTTCGCTACTGTTCCCAATCCTCCCTTTCAATGTTTTCCAGCAAAAACCAGGTCATGTTGAGGATCTGTTTTCCTAATTCAGCTACATAACAGGAGCCGGGAGAGATCAGAGACTTCCATGAATCTTTTTCAAATCTTTATTCTTTGAAGGGCTGGGATTATTTTTTATTTCCCTTTAAAAACCAAATGCCAATTTACGTGTAACAAAGTTTAACAAGTAAAAGAGTAAAAAAAAACAACAACACACAAACATGAAAAATACAAAAGTTCAATTTCCACTTTGGTTAAAAGTCAAAGTATGCAAGAAAGTTTAATTTATGTAAAATGACCCAAAAAATCCTGACGTCCTAACAGCAGCTCCTTCCACAGTTCAATTTTTCATTTAGCAAAAAGTCTTAATCTTTTCTAAATAGGGGGGGTTACGTTCTAAAAATGACCCACGGCAGGGGAAATCTGCAAGTAGTCATCTTGTTTGATTTCAATAATAGTTATAAGGCTGTAAATCTTTTTTCTCAGACAGACATAAGCATTGATAGATAGATAGATGATGACTTTATTAACCCTTGTGCTATCCTAGGCACTTTACCGTTGGGAGTTGGGTCATCTAGACCAGTGGTCCCCAACCACCGGGCGGGACACTTGGCACCGGGCCGCGGAGCGGTTCCAGGCCGCAGGAAATTTTTGCACCGGGACGCACAGAAAGAAAAAATAATTTCCATTTTATTGTTTTTTTTCCGACAAAAACGTTTTATTTTGAAAAGTGACCGGATTCTCTCTGTTACATCTGTCACCCTTAACGCACGTCAAAGTCGCGACACCAAACATCAGGTGATAAACCCCACTAAAATTAAACCCAAACAACCAAAATGAGCAAAAAACAAACTTCTTTAGAAAGTTGCTTTGACAAGGGGAAAATTATTATTATTATTGTTATTATTATTACTAAAGAGAAAATACCACCCCCGGTCCGCGGTGAACGTGTCTTGCGTTGTACCGGCCCACAGTGACAAAAAGGTTGGGGACCACTGATCTAGACCCACTAGACAGAGCTCTGAACCTTTTTTTTTTTCAATGATTTGTGATCTTCACTGGTTCAATGGATTACATGAAATTTTTCCACCTTTATCCACCTTTGTCATGGTAGGGAGAACACGTCAAAGTAAGGGTGGGGTCATCCAAGATAGCACAAGGGTTAATCCCACAATGGGGAAATTTCATATATCTGTGGCAGCAAAAACGACATTCAGAAACAATCTATACAATATAATATCAAAAAAAGGACATAAAAAATGACATTCATATTAAATTATTAAGAATATTAAATGATTAAAAATTATAGTTACAATTATTACCGAAATTATTATTGAAAATGAGATTCATATTAAATAAAAAAATATTAAATACTACTAATAATAATAACAACAACAATAATCACAATAATAAAAATACAATATATACAAAAATATGTGGTCAACTGCAAATGCTCGATTGCTTATGCAACCCGCCGTTGTCAAATGTTTTAATGTTAATGTTCATTGAGAACATTAAATCCAGCATCACAGATTGAAAAGATCTGCTGGTGATTTAAAGGTTCCTGCAGATTGAGCTGAAGGCATTCCTGACAGGAGACACGGAGCAGAGGAGATGGACTGCAGCCAATCAGGACGCAGAACTCAATGTGCTGTGGAATAAATACAAAAAAAGATCAAGAAAAAATGGCAAATAGCACTAAAAAATCTGCAGAAGACCCTCATTTCTAATTAATTATATTATATTATATACCTTAAATTTAGGATTTATTGTTTGATAAAACTTCAGTTTTCCAGATTCCTTGGATTTCTTCAAGATAATCAAGTGTAAATGAAAAACAAACAAGCAAGGAAGAATGAATGTCAAATCCATTCACATGTTAGTTTCCTAAAGTTCAGCCCACTGTTGGTCTTCCACATCCAAAGGGAACATTCTTAGAACATTCTAGACACTGGATGGTCACATGACTTTGCTAAATTCAAAGTGTTTCAACACATTGGACTGAAATGATGGTCTGACCAGTTTTTGCTGACGTCACATGGGTGTGTTGTCTACTGATGCACTTTTTTTTTTTTTTTTTGTTATAGTAAAATAAACCTACTGTGTCTGAATCCGGATGGTGTTCTCTAATATTGAGTATAGATTTATCTCATTTTAAAATGATTTTTCTGATGGTACAGCTTGGCTCACACAGATCGGTCTGGTTGGATTCATTGTTACACCCCCCCCCCCCCCCCAGTTCTCTTACGTACACATTCGATTGCTATGATGTGGTTGAATAGCGCTTCTTACTCAGGGTTTTCCGTTTTCTGCAGGCTGCAGAGAACAGGATATGAATGTCTGGAGACGCCGCATTAACTCTGCTTTCCGTCTGTGTCCACTCAGGGTCCTCTCACAGTCTTTTCTGCCAAGCAGCACTGGACACCCCCACGGACAGTGAGACTCTGTCCTGAGGGGAGAGACCTGGGTTTTACCCTGAAAGGGGGATCGCCGGTGCAGGTGGTGTCCCTGGACCCCCTCTGTGTGGCCGCCGTAAGTTCAACACTTCTCCTTCAGTCCAGGGAAAGAGAAATGAACTCCGATTTTTTATTTGCTGTTCAGAAACGGAGTTAAAAAAAAAAAAAAGATAGTCATTTCTGGAATGTGGGTATAGACAGAAGGAAACCCTCTCCCCCCACAAGATCCTGTCTGTTCAGGTTAAATGAAGCAAATCTCCAAAACCAGCTCAGGACAGCCCCCCCTCCCCCCCTCCTCCCACCGCTAGTCTGCCTACTAATTTAATTAAGAAATGGGGAGTATTTACACTCTGCAATCCTTTGTAGCCTGACGGCTCATTAAGAGGTGCTGACAAAGAGCAGACTCTTATTAGGCCCAGCAGGCCATACGCAGACACAGATTAGGAATATTACATAAGCCCGACTAGGCCAGACTCTGAAGCTTTAATGCCACAATCAGCCAGACTTCTATAGAAAAAAGGAGTCCTTCTATAGGAAGGAAGAATGTAGAGTAGTGGAAATGCAGATGGACCCCATTAGAAGACAGGCTGCCCGCAGACGTGACAGAAACGCCTGTTCGGTCTCATGTGGTCATTTCTGTTGCTCTGAGGATGTTTGAAAGGACATGAGGTGGGCTTGACCCGCTCTGACCTAGCTCCTCCTCTCTAACCCCTGTTTCTTCCTCTGGCGTTCTCAGAAAGATGGGCTCAAAGAGGGAGACTACATTGTTGCCGTGGGCGACACAGAGTGCAAATGGATGGGCATGACCCAAGTGATGCGCCTGTTGAAGGATGTGGACGAAGAGGGCATCGACATCCAGGTGGTCAGCATGCTGGACGCCAACCCTTCCATGGTACGCACCGCTCTTTCACTCGCCACATGGCGCTCTAGAAGGGCTGTACCAATGAGTTATATCGCTAGAGGAGACACGCCCGCTTTAGAAGCCTGGCCGACTGTGGCGGAGCGCGACGCCATCTTGGTGAGGTCGACGACGCCCGCATGACAATGATTTCTATTGCTTTTAGTGGTGTCTAAGTAACTTTTATATACTATATATATTTTTACATTTATATATATTTATACATATATATAAATATATTATATTTTATATATGTAATATATATATATAGATACATCATTTGTTGTTGTTAAAGAAGAGAAACAATCAGCCTTAAAAGCTCAAACTTTAATGATAATGCATTGTTGCAGGACTTCTTACAAATAAAAAAATTATTGCAAAGAATTTTTAAAAAGAATTTCTAAACATTTAGAAGTTTTAAACCTCTTTGACATGTAGTTTAAATTATTTAGAAAAACCCAACAATAAGTCAATAATAGTAATAATAATAAATCAATAGTAAGTCAATACAAACAATAAATAATAAATCAATAAATAAATAAAAATAAGTCTATTAACAATAATAATAATAATAAATATAATCAAAAGAAGTCCAAAAGTGAAAAATAGATTTACCCTTAAAAAGAAAAAACAACAACAAAGAAAAACAATAGATTACCGATTCATGTGAGTGATCAATTTGTGTAACACAGATGTTATGGTGTCGGGTTTCAAGCGAACAGTCTGGCCTCTTATCAAAATCTGTTTCCACAAAATGTTTTGAACAGCCAGACTGTGTTGCTAGTTGGTACCACAGTGATCCATCTGGGTCAGCCCTTTTAATGGCTAAGACCCACTTTTTCCTTAAGTCTGAATCCAATGGAAACCAGCAAGAAAAGTTCAGTCACTAAGTCAGAAATGTATAACTCTATATTACTATAATAGCCTAGTCCTAGTATACTGTATACAGGTTTAGCAAAATAAAATGTACATTTATGTCGACAGCAAATTGTACGTACTTCATGCAGCATGTTGATAATGGCCCTGCAGCATCATGCATGTCAACATGTGCATCATTAATGAATCCCCTCCAGCATTAAAAGAAAAAAATTAAAATACTTACCTGTGAAATGATATACCTTCCTCCTCCGTGTCTAATTTCTCTGATTTTGGCAGTTAAAACCCAAACAATGAACTGGTATTATGCAAAAAATGTGTTCACATGCATGCATGCATGCATGCATGCACTGCAGCGGTAACTTGACCTCACCAAGATGGCGGTGCTCTCCTCCCATAAGGGAACCACGTGATGTCTCCTCTAGCGATATAACTCATTGGGCTGTACATTTTCAGAATCCAGGGAAATTTCCCAGAAGGCTCTACAGCCGCTTCCCCAGCTCCAGCGGCTGTAGAGCACTTTTTGTTTAAATCGGCACAAAGGGGCTTTACAAAATAAAAGCAGATTTCAGAAACCACAAAACAAAAGGTTTCACACACGACAAACTCTTTTCATTAAAGTGTAAATAATAACTATAACCAAGAAACATATTAACATAAAAGTATAAATGTTATAATGTCTAAAAACAAGCAGCCTAAGGGGTGAAATAAAGCGCTAAAAGCAGAAAACAGATCTATCATTTAAAGGCCCTAAATATGAGTTTAGGTTGTTGTGGTGTTTCAAGCAGAAAGCGGCTCTAATGAAGACTCTTCTGTGTCTAACCAGCCGGCCAAGAGCGCCACCTTCAGTGGAAATCTGCCCAAGACCTACTCGATGATCTGCCTGGCCCACGACGACGAGGACAAGAACCCCAAGACCCGCAAAGTGGCCAAGAAGTCGTCGTTCCTCAGCTGGGGCCTGAAGAACAAGGTGAAGAGCACCAGCACCATCAGCCTCCCCACGGCCGACTACTCCGGCAGCCTTCCCTGGAACAAGCACCCCCCCAGCTTCCCCAGCTCCAGCGCCTACAACAGCGAAAGCTTATTCTGAGCACCAGACCCGCCGGCTGTGCTGTAAGTGCCTCTCCGTGCGTCCACTGCTGCACGCCACGGCGCCACGGGCGTACAAACAGACTCTGCCTGCGACTGTTCCCGGTGCCTGTGTGGGTTTGTCTCCTGTCCTGTCCCAGCAGAGATCTGAAGTCGGAGCCAAAGCTCTCTGTGCCGTCCCAGCGTGTGCGGCGCAGTTCCCGATCTGTGCGGGAACGCGCAATGTGTCCAGCTGCCACCTTTAAAAGTTACACAAAGACGACTTTTCCTTCGCTTTTCCCGGCTTCGACTTTGACAAAAGCGACAGTTTGGCTCCATTCATTCCTGAGGTGGTTGTTCTGAGGTTTTAAGATGCTTCTAACCTTGAAATTAGATAGAAATGAAACACCTTTACTCTCAGACGCTGTCAAACTCCCTCTTTTTAGAAAGTTCAAACTTGCAGACCGTTGAAGCGGACAGGTGAGCCCACCTGGTGGAGCTCCGTGCTGCAGTTCCGTGTTTTGTGTGGGATTCCTCCATGTTTGTTCCTAAAGAGTTGTATATTTTCTGTATATTCACATTTACTGAAGCTCACTACAAAAATGTTAAAACGTCATATTCTTTGGTTTCTCTTTGCCTGGGGATCACTTTAGAATGCAACATCGTCTAAGCTGCTAAACGTCACCCATGTGTTGGTTTTGTGTTTTTAAGACGCCGTTTCAGCGGAGTGCCATGCAACACGAACACGTTACGCTCACACGCCAGGCTCTTTTGTCGTCCGTGTCTTAACAGGAGATCTGCATCACTGTGAACCTCATTGTGTCTCTAGAAGGGAACCGTGCGGGCGAACGGACGTTCCGGCGCCGCGCTCGGACAGCCAACACAAGCGCCGTTCGGGTTTTTTAGCTATTCGTCTTTCTGTCTCCTCCCACCTTTTTTACTGACACTGCTGTGTTGGACTACCTCTTTATCTACAAAGTAGATTCTTTTACACATTTGATAATCAAATTATTTATGTTATGATAAATAAATATATCTAAAAAGTTGTAGGTGTGACGTCTAGTTTGTTCAAGTTTTGAAATGTTGCACAGTGGATTTCTTGCTCACTTGGAGGAATGTATTTCATGAATTTATTCCTTTTTTTTTTCATTGTTACACTATTCATTCAATGTAAACGTTTTAAATACTAATCATGATTAGGTGGAAGCAAAAAGATTTGTGTACTCGTTTTGTCTCAAGTGCCATTTATGTCGGATCACCAAGTAAAATGTCAAAACTCTAAAATTGTGCAATGATTGTTTTTTTTTTTTTTTGCTGAAGGAAACCGTTGTAGGCAAAGACTGGACGCATCGGCCTCTGTTCCTATAGCGACTGTGTACTTTATCACCACCTTTTCTTTCATGTTCAGTTTATGTAGCTCCGTCAAGCATTGTGCTGCATGTTTGCTTCTCATGTGTAAACGTCAATAAAAATAATTCAAAAAGAATGTGTGAGATATTAATGTTTTACAATGTCTGGCTTGGAATTTGACCACAGGAAACCAACGCGCACATCATTTCTGAGCCATCTTGAGTCTTTTTGATATCATCTTAATCCCGGAGTAAAGAAATTCCTTTACTCCGGGATTAACTAAATGAAACTGGATTAAATCCCATTGAGTTTGTTCAGTTTTTCCACACACAGACTGTAAGTGACTGAAGGTGGCGCCATACTGTAATGCTTAACTTAACAAATGTTGTTTAGAAGTAAAATTTTAAACTGAAAACATACAATAGAATCCATTTTGATATTGTATTTGTATTATTTTGACCTGTGACTTGAATTCATGACTTGCACAGAGAAAAAAAACATACAGCTTCTTTACTATCTACGCATGCGTGAAAATGTCATTTCGCAAAACAAAATCTTTTTTATTTTTTATTTTCTTTAACAACAGTCCTTTGTTCATTCTCCTAAATTGGAGTCTACCGCCCCCTGGTGGTGAGCCTTCGTCACGAAACGCTGCCGTTGCTAGGTAAACTAAAACACTCTGTGATTGGCTGAATTAAAGAACACAAACCAATCAGCGTTGTTGTTATTGCGAGGTCGCATCTGCGCTCAGGCGTCTAGTGATACAGGAGTTTTCCCAGCAGGCATCTTTACAGTTTGCGTTCTGCTGTTTCCAATCACTGTTAACAATCGACTGGTCATTCATTTTAGTGCGTTTGACACAATGTGATTTTTATTTATTGTTTTTTCACGAACGCTCGGTAAAGTCGAACCGATTCCTAAAACCGAAGCTTAAATTTAAACAAGCTAGCCTTGTGTGGCGAAAAAAAAAGTTGCACTATGTTGAAGCTTAACTTCAGAAGAAGAGAAAACAAGGAGGAGTATGTAAGTGCCTCGCGCTCTAAAAATGAATGTATGATTACTTGTTTTAGCTAGCTTTACTAACTGTTTGGTAACGTAATATCATTCATAATTCTGGATTTTTATGATTTGAGGGTTTTTTTAAAGCACATTCGAGTAACTATTTGTTAATTTGGCAACTTTGTGGTTTGAAAATGAAACAACTGAAATGATTCAGCAAAGATGCTCATGGTTTTTTTTGTTTTTTTATTTATATATGTTTTGTTTGATTGTAATTATCTTCTGAGACTTCAGGGCCCCAGTTTAGTTGCCAGAAATGGCTCCTGATCCGCTTCAGTTTGGTCAGAATAAATGTAGTTTTGTCATTTCAGATATAAGTTGTGTTGTGATGACTTTTTCTTTTACTGAGATACTCTGAAATTGTCGATGTACACAATAATACATGAAACTGTAGCAGCCTTGGAGCGGTAAGTACTATAAATCTAATCAAGAAATGTACAAGAACAAGTACAAAATACAAGTATGAAAAAATAGAATAAAGTGCAGCATAACACATATTGTGTGTGGAGGTAGATGAAAGTCAGTTATTGCACACAAAGTTGTTGATTTGGAGCAGAGTGGGGAGTTCTGTTGCATAATGTAGTATGTAGTTTTGGTTTTGGTGATCTTTCCTCAGCTTGATAAAATAATAAATACATTAAAGCAGCCAGGGTCCCTTTATCTCCATGTTCTGGATCCGTGCACGTGGCGTGTTCAGTGTGTGTGTTGCAGTGCATCGCTCTAACCTCCCTCCCTCTCTGTTGTGTAGAGGCACATAGCTCATGGTTTGATCCCTGCAGCGTCTGTTGCCCCCAAGCCCGCCGTACCTCGTACCCCTCCGCCTCACAACCCAAACCCCTCTCCAGAGCGACCCAGGTACCTGACACCACCCCGAAATCACCTGTTGACCCCCCCCCCAGCCTTTCTCCAAACATTTTTTGCTACACGTGTGATGTTAGACAACATGTCACCCTCACCGTGTGATGCTTTCTTCTGTGTCCAAACGTTTCCACATGGAGGTCCGCCTTGGCAGCAGCCGTTTTCTCCTCCTCTCTGACGGGTCAGACCTGGGCCATCCCTCCGTTCCGGCCCAGGTCTTCCTCTGAGATGGACCGGTCAGAATCCATCGTGTCCGGGCCGAACTTTAACACAGCTTATTATATGAGGTAACCACACCGGGATCATAAACTCTTTGATGACTGTTTGACATTGCTTTTTACCCTCAGACCACATCTGCTTTTTTTTTTTTTTTTGCTGCAGCATTGACGTTCATTTCCGTCTCTCTGCTTTACATTTTTTATACACATAACTCACAAGAAAAATGTGACACTGATGGATGGCGTTTCTGTCATGTGCAGGCGTCGGTATGAATGTGGCAAACATGACGTCAAATGCAGGAAGGGACCAGAAAAACCGGACAAATGATTTTTCTGGCGTCTTTTAGCTCAGTCAGCTCACAGCGAGGTCATCTGAGGTAAAAACAACAACATTTTGAAAGACAAAAAAGAACAGAAAAATACTTCTCCAGCACAGAAAACAACTTAAACATGTAACACTGCGAAATACTTTTCCTAAAGCTAGGAAAATAACATGAATCTCAAGAAGAAAATCCCTAGAAAGTAGTACAGAAATATCATCATCCAGGCTTCAATGCAATTTTACCTACAAGTAAAGAACTATTCTTATTGGTTTGTTGTGGGTACTTTATTTTTTAGGTAAAAAATATAGTAAGTAAAAAAGTAACCACAACTCAATTTTAAATTTAACTGTGTTGCCATTACTGGTCCAGTAAAATATTTGTTATGATCTTGAGTTGAGGAAACAAATCGATGGGTTGAAGTTACTTGAAATAATTAGCTAGCTTTAATACAAAATTTTAAGGAAGCCAGGTTACAAATTATTTTAAGTTGAGCAAACTTTTCAATTTTTACAGTGTAACGAGACATCTGGTGCGCGAAAAAAATCTCCCAGTTCCACACACGCATTCACAAAGGAAAAAAACACGCTAAAGAGTGATAAACAGCCCATTGAGAAGTATAAGTTTGCGAGTTCAGAGTTTTTTTATCAACCTCATTGTAGTTCATTCTGATGAAAAAACTAGTCTAATAAGTGAAAATGACTCATTTTAGAACAAAATGTGGAAACCATTTTAGTACAAGTGAATAACTCTTCATAAAATCTAAATCTAGCACTTATTCTTAGAGCTTAAATCAACATTTTTGTTTTCAAAATAATAGATCAAAATCAATATTCCTGTGCAATATGAGTTAAAAAAAACGTAAATGAAGTTTTTCTGTTGTTCAGTTTGCATTTTGACTCATTGTTTTCCTAATAATTTCTCGATCCTAGCTCTTAATGAGACTAAAACTTTGTGTGAAGCTTGGAAAAGTGTGGAGCAAAGAGAAGTTAAAACAGCTTAAAAGTTGGTCAAATATCTTGAATGTCCAAAAACAAGGTGTTCAATCTTTGCAGTGAACAAAATATGGATGTGTATGTGGACCATGCAGCAATCCTGACAGGTTTGATCTACTATCTGATCCTACGATCGATCACCACCACTAAGCCAAAGCTTTTACAAGCCCTCCTCACCTCTTCAAGGTCTCACCTTCAGGCCTTTTCTTTGAAGGTTTGCGAGAAACTTCTGTCTTCTCTGTCATTTTCAGACACAGTTCATGACATTTTCTAAGAACTTTCCTTCTCTTTGCATCAGGAATTTGTGTGAATTTTGGCCTCGGGTGTTGTAAGCTTTCAAACCGTCTGCACCACCAACTCACCCTGAGGCAGAGGTCAAAGAGGTCAACTCTCCTGAAAGACCCACTCCTGAGAACATGATGGTTTTTTTATGATGATGGACAATATTTCTTTATGCAACTTGTAGTGAATCAGGAGCAGTTTGAAAAAGAGCTTATTTGTGACGTAGAAACTACAAGCGGCTCCCACTTGGAGGCCAGTATAGATCCGCGGTGAGGTGAGCTGAGGAGGCCGTTCTGTGGAGAAGACCGATTCCACACCGGGGAGCCTCTTGGCGTCTCTGTGGAGGATCGAATGGATCAATCCATTTCCTAGCGTTCCAAGAATTCGGTATAAACTCACCATCACATTTGCTCCCGCCTCCTATTTTAGCTCGACTTCAAGAGACAGATGGTCGGAGGATTTAGCCGACCGGCCGCGCCTGTCCTCCCCTGAACACTCAGACCAGGAGTTTATAGACAAAGAGGAGGAGGAGGAGGAGGATGAAGAAGATGAGGATCACGTCTACCAAAGCCTGGACACACATGTGAACCTGATGGAATCGGAAAACATCCCTCATGTGCAGCTAGAGAGTCAGGTAAGGAGGTGCCAGGTTTTTATGTGGGTGTCTGGACATCTTCGTGTGAGATTTTCTGACCCACATGGTCAGAAATTTGACATATTAAAGTAAAAGTATGATGAAAAATTATTTCCAACACATTTGGAGGATTTTGCAGCTGATATTACAGCCATTAAAAAATATATTTTTTACTCAGTTAAGAAAAAAATTAGCCTTTCATGTTCTTGTTTCTTGCTGTAATGTGGGGTTAGTCCATCAGGGGGCGCAATTGTTCACAGGTAACCTTTTCATATAGTTTGTACAAGAAAAGTGAACGGATTTTTCTGGATTTTTCTGTTTTTAGAATTTTGGTTTTGAGAAATTTGTGCAAACTCTTTAGTTCAGATAAAACACATACATCCCTGATGAGAAATTATTTGGACAAACTTAGAATTTTTGGGATTTCTTCATTGTTCTCTGGTCTAAAAAGGATGTTCTCCTGCGACGTCCCTCCTCTGTGCCGGCCTGATTTTATGCCACAAAGCTGCTCCCGCCATATATTTACACATTTTTCTCAATTCATTAAGATTTTTATTTACAGAAAATGTCTTAAACATTAAAATCCAGCAAAAAAAGAAAACAAAAACCTCAACAATACAAGATCAAACTACATACTTGGTGTTCTGATGTAGCTTATTGTTATCAACAAAGGTGGGAAGTATCTAGCATTTTTTATATTTTATAAATTTAAATGAGGTAAAAATATGAGCACATCTACTTATGAAACTTATTAAAAAATGGTTTTATTTCTAAAAACCTATTTTTGTGAATTTCTAATGTATTTATTTTCACAAATGTCTATTATTTTGTATCAAATATAGAATATTGAAAGCTGAATTAAATCATTTATCCACTGAGATGTCCCCAAGCAGTATTTGGCGTGTTTCTAGTTGTGTACAAACAGGGAATTTTTGCAACATCAATAGTAAAAATCCTTGCAAAACCTATTGACATGTACACTAAATCACCAAAAGTATTCACTCAGAATCCTAGTCACTCGGCCGGGCCACTGGTGTAAAAAATCAAAATGTGAGTGAGGAAGTAATGAGGGACTTTGTATTCTAGTAATTGTAATTAGTTACTACAATTTGAACTGTCATTTGTTACGTTCCTGACAAAAGTAATTAAAGGATAGTAATTTGTAATTCATTACCCCCAACACTGAACCTGTCCGTTGTCCGAACTTGTCCGAGCCGGGTCAGGGTAAAGCTTGGTGACGACGGACCCCGGGTCAGGGTGGTAAAGCTTGGTGACGCCGGGCCCGGGTCAGGGTAAAGCTTGGTGACGACGGACACGGGTCAGGGTAAAGCTTGGTACACGGATTCTGGTGATGACTGACCAGGGTCAGGGTAAAGCTTGGTGACGACGGACCCGGGTCAGGGTAAAGCTTGGTGACGACGGACCCGGGTCAGGGTAAAGCTTGGTGATGACTGACCAGGGTCAGGGTAAAGCTTGGTGACGACGGACCTGGGTCAGGGTAAAGCTTGGTGATGACTGACCCGGGTCAGGGTAAAGCTTGGTGACGACGGACCCGGGTCAGGGTAAAGCTTGGAGATGACTGACCAGGGTCAGGGTAAAGCTTGGTGACGACGGACCCGGTTCAGGGTAAAGCTTGGTGACGACGGACCCGAGTCAGGGTAAAGCTTGGAGATGACTGACCAGGGTCAGGGTAAAGCTTGGTGATGACTGACCCGGGTCAGGGTAAAGCTTGGTGACGACGGACCCGGGTCAGGGTAAAGCTTGGAGATGACTGACCAGGGTCAGGGTAAAGCTTGGTGATGATGGACCCGGGTCAGGGTAAAGCTTGGTGATGATGGACCCGGGTCAGGGTAAAGCTTGGTGACGACGGACCCGAGTCAGGGTAAAGCTTGGTGATGACTGACCAGGGTCAGGGTAAAGCTTGGTGACGACGGACCTGGGTCAGGGTAAAGCTTGGTGATGACTGACCCGGGTCAGGGTAAAGCTTGGTGACGACGGACCCGGGTCAGGGTAAAGCTTGGAGATGACTGACCAGGGTCAGGGTAAAGCTTGGTGACGACGGACCCGGTTCAGGGTAAAGCTTGGTGACGACGGACCCGAGTCAGGGTAAAGCTTGGAGATGACTGACCAGGGTCAGGGTAAAGCTTGGTGATGACGGACCCGGGTCAGGGTAAAGCTTGGTGATGACTGACCCGGGTCAGGGTAAAGCTTGGTGATGACTGACCCGGGTCAGGGTAAAGCTTGGTGACGACGGACCCGGGTCAGGGTAAAGCTTGGTGACGACGGACCCGGGTCAGGGTAAAGCTTGGTGACGACGGACCCGGGTCAGGGTAAAGCTTGGTGACGTCAGGGTAAACTTGGTGATGACGGTCTGCTGACCGTCTCTCTCTGAGGGATCCCAGCTGCTCTCATTGAAGAGTTTGACAGATTTACGCACAAAGGCTCTGGAGGTTGTTAAATTTACGTCTCTGTCCTCCCTGGAGTCTGCGTTTGAAGCAGATAGAGCATACACGTTGTAGACAAGGAGATTGGAAAACCTGCCGCAGGAATGCAAAGCTGCTGTGGAAGATAGCGAGCCCTCGGCCGCTGAGGATGACACGTCCCAACGCAGCAGGTGGGAGGTCTGGGGCGGCGTGTGCGCTTATCTTCACCCCAGAAGGGGAGGCTGCAGAGCAGAGCCAGCTTCCTCAGAGATGAGCGGTGTGTGTGTGTGTGTGTGTGTGTGATCATGTGACTCAGAAGCACGGAGCACAGCAGCAGGGGTGGTGGTAGCGGTGAGCGCTAATGACGCCGGCTTCCATGCTTCCTGTTTGAGCAGACTTCAAACAAGGTGGCTCCAGGTCCGGGCGCTGCAGACCACATATGGCTGGAAGGCCGGCCACTTGCTGGCTTTAATGGCAAACTCGGAGGAGAGGAAGAAAAAAAAACCCCCAAAGGTATTCAAGAGAGAGAAGCTGGATAATTGGTGGTCATTACTGGCATCCTGGAGCGGGTGCCTCAAAGGCACGCCGGAACCACCTATAGCGGACTCCACTGCTCCGCCAGGCTGCATGTGAGCGGGAACCTTATTAACTCTGCAGCTTCAAAACACTTATTAAAGCTGTCTGTTTCTAACTGATCCTGATTTTTTTAAACCCCTTTTTTGTCTCAGCACCACTGACTGCATATAACAACTGGGCTAAGGAAACCGCTGGCTCCAAAAAGCCAAAATCCCATAGACTTCTATAGAGAGATTAGCAGCTGGTACTCAGTCATTCTATTGGTCAGAATAAACATTCTTGCTCTGATGCCTTTTTTTTTTTTTTTATCAAAACATATTCTTGATAATCCTCTTTTTTTTCTAAATATATTTTTTTCTGTAGTTCAAGTTATTCAAGTTAGACACTGACCAATCAGATGTCTCAATAAAAGTAGGCGGAGCCTGCAGACCCCCACGTCCAACGTTCATTCATAGTATTTTCTTAACACCAGACCGAAGGACATTACTGTAATCTGTCCTTGAAGTAGTAATATTTAGCACTGGCTCTGAAGAGAAAGGGTCTCAGTATTTCTGAGACTGTAAAAGGTAACGCTTCCTTTTACATTACAGTACTTACAGGGTATTTAAGTGGGACTTACACTGTACTTTTTTGTACCTACAAGGTCTTTACAAGGTACTTACAGGCTACTTCTTTGTACCTACTTGGTACTTCCATGATACTGGGTGTATATTTGTGATGCTTTTTGATTCATACGTATGTGGAACCTTCTGGGTATTTGTGCTGTACACTCTGGGTTTTTACAAAGTACCTACTGGGTATTTACCTGTTGTGTTGATGTGTCTCTTGTGGTACTTACCACATGTACGAACAGAGTAAATACAAATAAAGTGCCTTGAATTGACTTTTTAACTTATCGTACGTTTCATTGTATTTACCATGTGTATCAAGGTAGTACGTCAACAGAAACTACCTTTGAAGTACTGTGAAGAAGTGCCTAGAATTTACTTTGTAATTACTGAGAGGATGGGGTATTTACATAGTACTTATGTGGTACCTTAGTGTGTTTTTCATGGTTCTTACTTGTATTGAGGACAGAGAAAGTACACAGAAAGTACTATTTATTGTACAAGATGTCAACATGTTAGGTTAGAGTGCTAGGTTATAGTGTGTCTTTTGGTACTTACCATTTACAAGGAGAGAGTAGTTACAGGTACACATAAACTACCTTTAAAGTACTCTGAAACTGGGCTGGAAAAGAAAGTCAGCTCTATTTCATGGTACTTGCTGTAATAAACGCTGGGTATGTTCACATGAGTATTACTTGGTATTTACCTCTTAAGTAAGGTGCAGCTGGACTGTAAGTACCCTGTAGTAACTGTACTGTAAAATAAAGTGTGACCCAGTAAAATTCAGTCTTTGTAACTTGGTTTGTCTGTGCTTCAAAAGTAAGATCCACATCTAAAATCACACCAGGTTTCTGAAATATTACAATATTTCACTTGATCTATTTTTTTCCCTACAGCCCTAGTTTTGACCGTCTGTTTAGAGAAAAAAACGAGTCAGGTACTCTGCATTTGATTTACCTGAGTGTTTACCTGTGGTCCCTTCCAGCCCAGTTCCCCTCTGCCTGCTCAGATGTCCGGAAGAAAAGCTGCTTCCCCAGGTACTGACGCTTCACAGATCGATGTTTGGATGCCTGAACTGACACATGAAGCGACCGTGAGAACACGTTTTAAAACAATTATTAAAAAAAAACATGCTGCCATAATAACTTCCTTCTTCCAAAAGAAAACAGAGACCTGTCAGTCACATTTTGACACCGGTAAAATACACAGTTATACACTCTTATTACTACACTGGTTCTCGCCTGCATACAGTACCAAAAGAAAAATGTTTTATGTGTTCCTTAAATTAACCGTACTCAACCACGCTGACACTGGCTGTCTGCTTTGCAAAGCCGTGCAGAAAATTCATTTTTACAAACCCGTAAGTGGTAAAAATGTGCTCCAACGATAAGGCTTTTTACTCGTGCTTCCTCTGCTTATCTCACAACGACTCCCAGATTTCTCAGAGGGATCGGGAAGCCGGTCCCCTGAAGCCACGGGGGAGAGAGCGTCTGTCAAGAAGAGGCCCGAAAATTGGAAGGAAGACGTGTCACGTAGGTGTCAGAGCTGAAATAACCCGCTGTGTGTCTGTCACGCTCACATGGTGTTTCTTTGGGTCAGTGTGGCTTCTTTTTTTGGTTTTGTTTGTTTCTATCTGCAGTTTTGTGCTCCAATTTCAAAAGTCATCCACTGCTCTGACGCTGCAGAGGACTTGTTTTCAGATTCAGCAGAATAAATAATCAGTCAGTTCCTTCACTGGCTTTTCCGATCGCTGGCAGCATTTCAAATTGTTCATAAAAGTGGGGATAAACCCTGACTGTGAACGCTCGGTGTTTGTGCACACGGTGATAAGAAAACCTACATTAACCCAAATATTAACCAGGTTTCCTGGGATTTTAAAGAGGACATGAAAGCAAAAGATAAAAGCAGCTTTCCATTGATCTGGTCCACAGCTTCCTCTGTCTGCCTCACCAGTATGGGGGGTGGCTGGGGCAACATTTTAGGTCCGGTTTGAAAGCCGGTCTACGATGGTCCTGCAGTGCAAATCATTCATTCAACACATCACTCAAACATTTTAAAGATCCCAACGACAATCAAAAAACCAACGCTAATGTTAAAAAGCATCATACTTTAGAAAACAAAACACAATTTCAGAAACCGAAACGTCAAAAAACAAAAAGGAAAAAACATTTCAGAAAACAAAATTTATTTTCAAGAAAACAAAATACAATAAAAAAAAAACTAAAAACGTTTCAGAAAACAAATTCCAGAAAACAGAATGGAAACAAACTAAAATCTTAAAACAAAGTGAAATGTTAAATAAACGAAATGCAATGAGAAACCAGAAAAAGTAGGTACTATGGGACATCACTGATTGGATGATGATGATGATGATGATGATGATGATATTATCTAGGATCACTTCAAGCCAAATAGCTTTCAGTTTAACTGATGGAGAGACGTCATCATCCAATCAGAGATGCCCCTCAGTACTCACCTTTTCCAGCTTCTTATTGTGTTTTTCATTTTTTAACATTTCAAGACTCAAGATTTGGTTTATTGTCATTTCACACACAGTATTTGCAAAGAAATACACGGGTGAGACGAGATGTTGTTTCTCACTAGCATGACAGTGCAAAAACAGCATAAAAAATAGCAAGAAGATAACAATCCTAGAATAAAAATAAGATGAATAAAAAATTAAGTGAAATAAATAGGATAAAAATTAAATATAAAATAAAATAGAGTAGAATGGAGACCAGCGTTCAGTGAGAAAGTGACTTGTTTCCAAAGTGTTTTTTCATTTTTCTTTTCTACGTTTAGGTTTCTGAGGTTTTTTTTTTCTAAACTGTAACGTTGCTTTTTGACTTTTGTTTTTGTTTTTTTGTAATTGTCATTGTGATCGTTTAAAATGGTTTTGTGATTAGTGATTTGTTGACGTGATGTGCAGTTCAGGACCACCGTAGCTGTCTGTTTAGATCCATTATTTCTATTTAACCCTCAGTCTCCTGGTGTTTAGAATAAACAAAATTCCAGAAACCAAAATGTAATTCCAAACAAAGAACCCAAATGACTTCCGGCAGATGACATTCCTTGAAGCTTCTGACCACAGCCGCTGCAAAGGTTTGGCGACGGCTCAATCAACCCCAGTTTAGGGCAAACCATCAGCCTGCTTCAAAACTCAAACATCATCATCCAGCCAGTGATGTCCCATCATCCCCACCTTGTCCGGTTTTGCTTTATTATGTTTTTGCGTGGGGTGATTTGTTAATGTGATTTGGACTTCAGGGCCACCGTACCAAAGAGCTGACACAGCTTTGTTCAAGACTAACAGGACACAACATTATTATTATTCCTATTCCACAAAAGTTAGCTTTTAAGGTAAAATAAAAATGACTTTTCTTTTTTGTTTCTTGAGAGAATATATCTGTAGTTATAAACACATCACCCTGCAAATGTTTCATGCCAAAAGTGGCAGCAATTGAAGGAAAAAATAAACATAAGACGTTTATTAGCTTGAAGGGTTGTTCCAATATTGATTTATTCTATAAATTTAGAAGCATTTCCAATCATTTCTGTTAACTCTGCGGTTGCAGGGCTCGTGTTAAACTTTATGTGTCACAAGTGACGACATGGAAGTTTGTAATGGTAACTAGAGATTTGCACATGTGTGCGGTTGTCATGTTTGTCGTCCCTGTGAAAAGAGGCGTCAGCTTCGTTTCCCGTGTCATTTGAGCCTTACCTCCCGTCCCAGCTGCCAGGCCCTCCAGCTGCCACAAAGCAGCGGGCGGCACTTCTCCAGAGCTCAGCGGCGCATACAGCAAGGTCCAGAAGCAGAGGCAGTCCAGGAGAGCCGGTGAACACCAGCAGCGCCAGGAGAGACGCCTCAGCCCAAACTCCTCCCACATGGGATCTTCTGCAGGTAAGAGATGGACTGCTGGGAGGAGCTAACGCTCTAAATCTCTGCTCTGCACCCCTGAAAACTAAGGAGATAATTACAGATTTGGAAAATCAAATTGTTTTTACCACTAAACTCACCTTTTTCGCCCAATTGATTGAATAGACCTAATGAAATGATGTGTAAGAGTTGCATCTCGGACTGGTGGCAGTCCTGTCGGTCTTCATCTCATACAAATGTCTGGAAGTAACTTCCTAATGTTTTTGGGGGCAGCCGTGGTGCAGCGGCAGGGTGGTCGACCAACCAAGATTTCAGGTTCGAGTCCCGCCTTGCACGCCCATTTGTCGAAGTGTCCTTGGGCAAGACACTGAACCCCACCCCACCTCTGGTGGGAGGTTGGCGCCAGTGTTCGGCAGCGGAGCCGCCATCATGGGACTGTGACTGTAAAGCGCTTTGGGCCTTCGTAAGAGGGTAGAAAGCGCTGTATAAGTATACGCCATTTACCATTTGCAGTGGGGTAACTTTTTCCCCTCAGAGTAACTTGTCCTTACTCCTCTACTAAAGCCTAAAACATCCGGTAGTTCAGAAGTATTACAGAGAAGAGGGGCATCATCAGAGCAGCTGAAACTGAACGACCCGGTGGGTGGGGGTCTACACACCCGTGGCGACCCGCCAGAACAGTTCTGCTGTGATTGCAGTCAGCAGGGCGGAGCTGCAGAGTTTGAGACGGCACGCTCAGGAGCTGGTGGACGAAAACGACGCCCTGAAACTGACAGTTCACCGCCTGAAAGTAGAGCTCAGCCGCCACCAAGGTGGCTCCAGACCGCCGTCCAAAGACGAGGTACGACTAAACCAAGGCTGCAGCGGCTGCAGTTTTTCATTGAAGCTTAAAATGATCAATTTTCTGCAGAACCCATTGTTTGCACGTCATTTCATGTAATCTATTACCCAACTTTGATGCTGAGCCACGTGCATCCTTCTCTTTGTTCCTGCTTCCCTCTGACTGTTGTCTCCAGTCCGCACAGCAGCACAAGAAAGTCACCCTGTGGCTTTCATCATGGCCTTCTGATCACTCCAGGAGATTTTTCATGTCCCGGCTCTGTCATCTGACTTTCTCTGCCTCGGCGTGTGCCGGCTCACACTCATTACTGATAGTTGAGACGGCAAAGAAGAGGCGTTATGGCTGAATGGTGTTGCAACCAGACCAGGCAGAGGGAGGTTATGGAGCACAAAGTTAGAAAATATTTAGTCACAGTTGTTCTAAATTGTTAATCCCAAATTCCGCAGATTACCGTTAAAGTCTAAAGACCCATTCGGGGGTCTTTAGACTGGTAGTATGCCTTTTTTTATTGCCAGGTTTGTGATTTACAAGCTGGACTGCCTCAACTTAAGGACCCGTTCACATAAAAATGTTGCTTTTGGGATTTTACAATGTTCTTGTGGCTTTTTTCCAATGATGGAGGACGTATATGAAGGAAAATAAGATTACAATTTTGTTTTTTCTAGTATTTCTTTATTCAAATCACTGTTAATCAGGAACAGGAAAAATGCTGTTCAAAGTAAGAGTTCATTTGGGACGTAGAAAATATGCTGGGGGGGGCCACAAGCTCAGCTCCATTCTGATCCAAACCCGTGGATAAATAGATTCACGTTGGTCCTGGTTTTCCTCATCTGAGCTGGCATCTGGCCTAAAAACTGTCCGGCTGGATGGCTCCAGTCCTGCTCACCGTTTCTGTCTTTGTCTGCAGCTCGACGTGAAGCATTTCTGCGCTTCGCTGCCGGCTGAAGAAGACGGGATGAAGGTGACCCGTTTCTTTCAGTTAAAATATAACTAAACTCTACAAGAACTCTGCGAAGTTTAACAAACAATGGAGACCAAAGACTTAAAAAAACCCCACAGGAGTCGGTCCAATTTTGGATGCATAAAAAACTTTAAGAGACATTTTTTATGCGAAAAAAAACTTAGTAGAGGAGGGATTTATACTACACTTTATTCTTGACTTCCCACACTTAAAGAAAAAGAAGGTTTGTTCTATTTACTAATAGCCTTAAATTATTAATAAAAAATGTTTATATTTACACACTTTACATTACATTACATTTTCTGACCTCGTGAAAAAAAAGCATTTTGTGACTCTAAATATGCAAATGAGTCTGCAGATTGAAAGGAAGCATTCCAAGACAACAGTAAGAGTTGTTCAGGCCTTTCACAAAGATAACTGTGATGCAATGTGGCCCGAAATAGAACATTTACAACAAATGGGTGGAAACAGACGTCAATGCAGGAGATAATAAAGGAAGGGAATTGGATTAACGTCCGGATATGTTAAATGTGATCTTTCTTTAAGAAAATAAGATTACAGAAGGAAGAAGAGAAGAAAAGCAGAAAATGACAATTAAAGTGATGCACTGCCAGTTTGAGTGACAGAGTGAAGGAGCAGCCATTACCTCTATTACCTCTACAGCAGGTGAACAATAACATTCTGGACTTTCTTTAGTCCTTTGGTCGGAAGATCCCAAGAGAAAATACCTTACTTTATGATCGAAATCATAGGTAAATGTAAAAAAAAAATCATTTAAAGCTTGTATTTTATATTAAATCGTTTAAGTATTTCAAGCTTTTATTTGCTGTTAGTTTGATGAATGTGAATTACAGGTTAGAAAGGCATAATATGATGTTTTTTGGATCACTTTGGAAAAAAAAAGGTGTCCCAAACTAATCAGTTAATTACCTCCAAACACCTGCAAAGGTTTTCTGAGCATTGAAATGCCCTGCTTCTGCTGATGCCCGGAAGGCCGCCATCCACACCCTTCACTGGGAAGACGAGACCCAGGGGGTCTTTCCTGAACAAACTGATAGTCCACAGGACGTGGAACCTGCACACACATGATCTTCCGGGGCTTGATTGAGCTACAAACTGACCAGAACCCGATAGAAATTCTCTGATTTGTTGTCAAGAAGAAGAATTTAGAGTAATTTAGATGACCTGAAGGCAGATATCACAGCAACCTGGGTTTTCTGTTACACCTGTGCAGTCTCACAGGCTGGTCACCTCCATGCCACAAAGCATTGAAGCAGGATGTCATGCAGAAGAAGATCCCTCCAAATAACCAGTGCCCCAAAAGGAACGCCGGAGATTTGTGGTGAAAACATCCTGTTTAGAGTCGTTTGATGGGATATTCTGGTTTTCTGAGAAGCTGAATTTTGTGTCTTTTGCCCAAAAAAAAAAAGACCCAAAAAAATAAGGCTTGAAATATTTCAATATTAGTGGAATAAAACAAACCAGTTTCACTTTTTGAATCCTTTAAATTTTAAAATGTGCCTGTATGTTACAGAACAAAAGCAAATATAAAAGTTCCATAGTTATTAATACTATTTGTACATGAACAGTAGAAATCAGTTTTTCAAAAAAAAAAGCTTACAAGAATTGTTTATTTTTGTATTTATAGTGTAGTTTTGTGAAGTTTTTATTCATTCTGGTTCAAAAATTAGGCTTAAACCTAACAAAGGGAGCAGCAAACAAAGACTGCAATGATCCAGAAGGTGACGCTTTGTGTGCTGCAGGAGGAGCTGAAGAAACTACGTCTTCGTGTTGAAGAATTGATCAGAGAAAACCAAAAACTTCACGCCGAAAGCACCAGGATGAGCGAGCACAGCCTGGAGGACAGGTGAGAGGGTCAGACAAATGACCGAAACTTTATTTATAAAGCCCTTTCAGACGACAACAGCTGTGAAGAAAGAAAAATATAAGACAAAACAGAAGGAAAAATGTAACAACTAAAAGTAGTCAGAAGTAGTAAAGTCATATTTTAGGCTTGGATTTTAAACCGAGAAACTTTAAAGATGTGAGCTAAAACCATAACGTCTGTTATTTATCAGAATATCTGATTATTGTGTGAAATACCCAGACTTTTACTGGTGGACATTTCAAACACTAATAGGATCCTTAAACACTTATTTATGCAATAAAATTCACTTTTCGATCCAGCTACCTGTGAATTTCTGAATCCAGTTTGACGTAATCTTTGTCACTCTGTTCCCAAAGGAAAATCTTCAGTGTTTAAACTTTTCTCCTGTGGAAAATGCTGTTTTAAATGCGAACACCAACAGTTTTTCTTAGTCTCTTTGAAACAAGAGTAAAAAAAAAAACTAAGGGCACAGAAGCATTTCAAAAAGTAGAAAACCAAAAGAAAGTTAGACATTTTTCTCAGACACTTAAGAAAAGGGACATTTTACATAGAATCATCTATATTTTAAGCTTTTATCATTTGAAAACTTTTTTCAAAATTTTTTTTGTCTCAGAAAAATTAAAGCCCAAGCAGAAAGAAAAAAAAAAGCCTCACTAAAGCTACGTTTCATTTTCTATGAGCCTTCTCAGGATCACGTGACTTTTGATTTTCTGCCAGCCCTGAACAAAAAAAAACATGGCTGATATTTGCTATTTCTTTGGTGGAAAACCCCACAAAATAAGACGTTTTGTGGACTAATCTTTATTTTGACAACATACAGGGTCGATGACATGGATCCTCCAACCATCACAGACTGCAGACACTTTACTCTGAACTTCAAACATTCTCTTACCTCGGCACTCTTCCTCCAGACTCTGACATCTTGAATGTTTGCATGAGATGCAAAATTTGCTTCCATCTGAACAATCTGGACCTTTGGTGGTGCTGGTTGACCGTTGAAGTCACATATTTTTAATCTTCTGTTTATATGTTTGGATGCAGCACACAGCTCTGTGTTCAGGAATGACCCTTTTGTGGCTCGTCCTCCTTGTGAAGGGTGTGGACGACTTTGTCTTTTGGACATCAGTCCTCCTCTTTCTTTTCTGACTTACCAACCCAAACTCAGAGCTCATTTAAAGGCTCCGGAAACCTCTGCAGGTGTTTTGAAGGATTTATATTTTTATTTAAAGTTTCTAACAGTGAATTTTTTCACATTACACTAAAGAGACACAGAAATTGTTTTTTTTTTTTATTACCCAAAGGCTACAATTATCACAATTACTATAAATAAAACCTTGAGCTGTTTCACCCTATGCCTAATGGTTTATTATAAGTTTATATAAGTCTTTACTTTTTGTGATATACCAGTACATTCCATTAATTATGATTGCTGAAAAATCACAGCCTTTCTAATTTATTAAACAGTTTAATACAGATGATAATAAATTACATTTTTTACATTTTTACTTTCCCTGTTTTACATAGATTTTAGTTTTCCAGTTTTAAAAAATGTTTCAATAAAAATAAAAGGTGAGGTGAAAAATAATGAAAAATGTGTTGATGATCTCTGTATATTTATATTTTCAATAATTACTTTGAGTTTCCTTTTTCTGAAAAATGTTCTGAAAAATAAATAATATTTCTCTTTTTAGGAAAGACTTCTGATAAAATGTGTCAGTGGAACAAACGCTGACATTCATCCATTTGAACACACTCACCTGCTTTTCATTTTTAGAGTTTCTTATTTTGAAAGTCAATAAAATAATTTTCCCACCAGGCTTTTGCTTTTGCAAAACCTTGTGGTCAAACTTTTTTTTTTTCCTTCTGCTAAATTCTTGTCTTATAGCATCCAGCTGTTGTGATAAACTCTATTTTTCCACAGTCAGCAAATCCAACAGCAGGCCCTCCTGGTTCTGCAGGAGAACCAGGATCTTCTCAATCAGATCGAAGCTCTGCATGTCGGGGCCAAAGCCAACCGAAGCAAACACCAGTCAGAAGGTGGCATAAATTAAAAGATTCAATCTGTTGAAAAAATGTGCCTCTACGAGCTTTTCTTGGCGCGATTTGACTCTCTCATCTCTGCAGTGGCGAAGCTATCGAAGCAGCTGATGCTGCTGGAGGCGGAGAAGCAGAGCTTGGAGGAGGAGCTGCAGGAGAGCAGGAGGGAGGCCGAGAAACGTGCAAAGGAGGTCCAGGTTCTGCAGAAATGCCTGAAGGATGCAGTTACCTGGGACGAACACTGCCACATGGCAGAGAAACTCAGAAGGTTGTAAACGTTTCTGTGTTTGTCATTTCCTCATTACTTCCTTAAATACCGTCAATACATTTCTGACTGTCTCTTAGATTGTTGATGGGTCGTAACAAATAAATTGTTGTGGGAAAATGAAGTCGACAACCCACTTTTCTGCACATATCAAAGTTGCTTTTACCTTTAAAGTCCAAACATGACCAAAACTCAGTTAAATATTTGCATCTTAAAAACCGCTCCAATCATCTTTTGATTATTTTAAATAGTGTTTCCACTGGTCTATCGATCATGATTATGCTGTTTTTTAGCCAAAATCAAACGACCTGTGCAGTTTTCTTGGATATGGTTTCACTAGAAATTCGTCTCTGAATTGTGGGCGGGACCGTTGGCGCAGAGCAACCCCCCACTTCCCATCACCCACCTGTTTGCCCTCTCCTCTGCTTGCTCACGATTCCTCACACCCCAAACCTAACGCCGGGCTGTGTCCAAATTCGAGGGTTGCATCCTTCAGTGGCTGCGGCCTTCCGGGTCGACGTTGGCCGGGTCCTTCGTCGAGCTGCTTGGCCGAATATTAACGGCTGTGAATTTGGACGAGTCTGGCCTTTGGATTGTTCCAGTTGTTACATAAGCGGATGTCATGTTGCCTAGCAACCGTGAGTCCCGAAACAGAGAGGAGTAGTGAACCAGGCATGGACCTTAAAATTTTCCTGGCTTATTTGATCCATTTTTAATCTTGGAGATGTAAATATATAAAGGTGTAATTATTTCCAACTCCGGGTCCCGCTTCACCTTCAACCGTTGTCGTCAGAAAATCTCTGCCGCAGAGCATCTTGGGATATGGACCGCATGAAGGATACACCAGACCAATCCTTGAACTCGGTAAATGAGAAGGCCGTGTTTGTTGGCAGCATCTGAAGGAGTCTTTAAATCTGAACGGCATGTGTCGCGGCGCTGTGACGTAAGCAGCCGACAAACGCAGCTCAGGAAGAACGCAGCCCTCCAATTTGGACACACCCATTGCTGGAGCAACAAAAAGGGCGAGCAATTTCGTAGCTATCCAGTCGTAGATTTTAGATCCAGATTCCAGCTCAGACGAGGAAAACAAAGACGTTCACGGGTCTTTTTGTCTGCAAGTGGACGCATCAGAACGCAGGAAGCCTCTATCATCAGTAGAAATGCCATAAGAACCTGTCAAAAACACCAACAGCTCCATTTTCATTCAAGTTGGGTCTTTAAGCTTCTTTTCTTTTGTCCAAAAGCAGTAATTATAGCTGTAGACATGAAGGCCTCTGGGGCTTTGCTTTAAGAACAGGCACTTTTCTCTGAATGCTGTAAATCGTGTGCCGCTCTGTAAACGCCGCTCTCGACCCTCAGACAGCTGGAGCAGCAGGAGAGCAGGAGCACGGAGGAGCTGGAGGAGTTGTTTCAGAGAGTCTCCAGGCTGCAGGAGGAGAAGAGGCGTCTGGCGCAGGACAACCTCAGCTTGGCCGCCGACGTCAAGACGATGAGGGCTGAGCTGGATCTCTGCAGACAAGCTAATAGGTACAGAATGGGGAGGGTCCTCCCACTTCAGACAGGAAGCCAAGACAGGAGACCACATGGACTGTTCAACCATCGCTTCAGAACAGTCCAATGAATAGAACCTGATTGAATGGGATAGAAGGAACCAGCAGTTTCCAGCACGCTCCTGCCCAACATGAACACAAACATCCAGGATTGATCCACATCAGTTATTTATGTGCAACTTCAAAGTCTTTTCTTTTTTATCACACCTTCAGATTTAGGTTAATGACTTCTTCCCTGGGTTGGAAGGCTAATAATCACCCCTCCTCAGTATGTCGACCCAACCTTTCAGATAGATATTCTTCGTTATCTTGTTGATTTTATTAAAATAGGATCCTAAAAAGTCCCCGCGGCTGACGGCGGACTCATTCTCGCCAAAGAGCCTAAGAGCTGCTCTGGCCTGGGACGTGGATCTGCTCCCAGTGGGCGTCTTCAGAGAATAAAATCGAGTTTTTCATTTCAAAGTGTGAAGACTGTCAGGAGGTGTTGGGTTAGACAATGATGGCAGTCTCAAGATGACTCGCTCTGTTCTGTTCTCTCTCTTTCTCCTGCCTTCTCTTCCTTTTCTCTACGTATTTTTCTCTCTTGTTCTTTCTTTCTTTTTCCTCCCCAGGAAGGCTGAAAGAAAGATGAGCGTCCTGAAAAAGCAGAAAGAAGAGTCCTTGTTAAAGGAGGAAAAGGTGCGGCTTCACCTGGAGGCTCTCATGTCTGTAGCAGAGCACATCTCCACGCAAAGAGACCAGCTGTTACACACGGTAAACCTGTGACATCATGATTATTGTCTGTAGTTTCTGCCCCCCCTCACAGTTTTTGGCACTTAGAAAATGTTCAGCTCATTGTTTTATGGTGATGCAATTGAAGAAAAGAGACCCCTGAGTTAAAATGCTGGAGAAGATGCTCGACTTTAAGCTGTTGTTTGCATTGATCGAAGCAGACAGACGAGGGGAGCACAGAGTGACAGGTGGGTGTGGTTTATGAGTTGCACCAGCAAAAAGGTAAACAACTTGTCACGCCGCGCTGTACTTCTTATCCCGAGGCACTAATAAATAATAAAGAGCAGCTGTACATGGCTCCAGACAATTGTTCAGCATGAGGAGAAAATGTTTTTTTCCATTTTTCCCCTGTGAACAATAGACGTTCTTCATATCAGGAGCAGCACCCATGGACTGAAGTTCTGAAGTGCTAAATGTTCCTGCAGCACATAACAAAAAGGATATTATTAAATGTAATCCACTGAGAAAAAGGGTTTTGTTGATGAGACAAAAATGGTGGAAAGGTCAGTTTTTATACTAGAGAAACAATAATCGAAAGTTAATTTAAACTTGTTTTTGTTTAAATTAAAAGAAAAAACATTGTAAGCATTATCATTTAAAAATATTCATTTTAACTGTTTAGATCATAGAATGTTTTTGTTGTTGAATATGGATTTTAATCATTAATGTTTGCAGAATTTCTGCAGAATATGAAACAAAAGTAAAAAAATAAAACTGTGGACAGACGGACAAATATTGATCCCTTATTCTTAAATTACCCCACTGAAAATAACTTGAGCATGCATCAGTTTAAAACGGAGAACTGGTGATTTCTATTTACCAGGTTTGTAAGATTTCCTTCTTTGCTGCATCTATTTGGGATTTGTCCCCTGAAAAAACAAAGCAATAATGTCGTAATTTGTGTCACAGAGGAGCTTCAAACTCTTCCAATTAATCACTTAGTGCCCCCCCCCCCCCCCTCGTGTGTTCTCCTCTGATAGCTCAGTAACCCCCCGTCCTCCCTGTCTGCCCCTCCAGGCTTCAGCTCTTCACCAGGAAAAGCAGGGATTCATTGGCAGCATCCTGAGCAGCACACTCCGATTTGGAAAGTTGCAAGACGACGCCAAAGTAAGTTCCTTAATTTAGCACAGTTGTGGCTTTGCGTTAAAGCCACAGGTCATACGAGGTTTGGTGTGGAAAATAGAACTTAGTTAGAACCCTCCTTCATCAGACTGAATGCACAGAGCCAACATTTCCACTCAGAGGCTTCCTGCAGTGCCAATTCAGTCCCACCAGCCAAGTCGCACATTTGGCTCAGCGGCGGCGACTCCATTGATCCGACTTGAGCACATTCCAGTTAATTTTGTTCGATATCACCCTCAAGTGTAGTCCCCATCGATCAGCACGCTTTGTGTCCGTCGATAAGCCATCTGCTGTCGGCCTTTTATCACCCAGAAAACCTCAGCGCGCCAGCGGTTGAGTTCGAGGGGAAGGCCTGCCGAGCTGAGTCTGCTGGACCCACCACGTCTTTAAAAGATACAATGTAGACCGCGGGCCCTTCCAGCAGGTTAACCATGGCTTTAACACCATCGGCACCACTTTGGTGAGACGATGAGAGAGCTGGAATAGTACCGGTACGGGGAAATAAGCAGCATCTGAATGAGCTTAGCGTGAGACGTCTCTAAATGTAATTACAGCAGATTGGTAGAAGGCAGTCCTTCTGCTCATCCATTCTTTGACAAACTATTGTGTTGATAGCACTGTTAGGCCACTACTAGGCTATTCTAAGTGAATCACCATGGCAACCTTTACTTTCCTGCAGGGCCGTCTTCCTTTGAATCTTACCTCTGACAGATGCTTGACGCTACAGCTTTGATTCAGCTTTTGCTTTCCGCTTCCCTCTTGGATTTATTTTGTGCTGCACACTAAAAGGCCCTGCAGCCTTCCTGCCCGGCCGCCCGTCTAACCCCGTTTTGGGGTTGTCGGTGCCTCTTGCCCTTCAAGGAACAGCAACATAAGGATAAAACACATTTCCGGAGTTCTGTTATTAGTGTAGCCATAGCGACAGCAAAGACGGAAGAGATCTTAAGTCACATGCTTTTGTTTACAAGCTCTGGTTGGTAACAGAATAGTCCGATTGACGGCAGACTGAATGCAGACCAAGCGCTAGGTTCAGGACTCGATCCAGACCAAATAAAGCAGACTCCAAAGGGCTTTTCCACTCTGGCAACACTCAAAGAAAAAGCTGAGAGCAAATGCTTCCATACCCACAAGTCAGTATTTTTGTTTTCAATTAAAAAAGCAAGAAAGAAGGCTTTACTAAAGTCCACCAGTCAGCTGGGTCCTTCAGAAACCAGATGGTACCATCAAGAGAACCAGACTTCTGCACATCTGTCTTTTTCTTTTGACAAATCTTAGATTTTGATCATTTTTTTAATCACATATGAACAATCTAGGCAACGTTTTTTTTTTAAATGACTTTGTCTATACTGATCCTTAAAACAAATATGTCTAATATGTGATCAATATTTGTAAAAAAAAAATAAAATAAAAATGTTTTGCAACTGGACTGATGTAAAGCTCAAAGTAAGAAGGTCCAGAGAAAATATTGTGTCTTTAACCAGGAGGACAGTCTGCTGAAAGCTTTAGTCCTGCAGGAAAAAACAGGCAGTTTCAAGAGCATGGCATCTTTTTTACAAAAAGGCTTCCAGTGTGTTTGTATTGATTTTGAAGTACATCACCCAGTCACCTCAAGCTTGATGCAACATGTCAGGTTAACCTGCGATGACGGTTATTTCTGAGCCCCCTCCCTGCTGACATCGAATCAGCACAAGCTGTGGACAGTGAAGCCTGATAAAATGAAGACAAACGCGTAGTACAGAAAACATTTCTCCATTTATTTCATGTTCAGTAGCATTGCTTTCCGTGATAATAAGCTGAGAGGTGCAGCTGGTGTCTGACAGTAAAACAAAGGGGGGAACAAAGTTGGAAGAAAAAGCAACACTGCTGAAACGACGGACAGATGAGCTGAAGAGCACTCCTCTTTATGTTTCAATTGAGTATTCAGGAGTTACAATGCCAGTCCAAATTGTTCAATTGCTGCAATCATCAGAAAATCTGAGCAAAGTGCATCGATCCCAAAAAGACCCACAGGAAGTGGATCCTCCAGGACCCCCCACCCAAAGGATCCACATCAGGTTGGAACCAGAACCCCTGGAAAACCTGTTTGCTGAGCTTCCGTTTGCATTAACAAACAGAACTGTCATGACAAGGAAAGACTTCATCTCCATTTATTCCAACATTTGCATTTTTTTTAGCATTCAACTCATGAAATGCAATTCCACAACCCCCGTTATCAAAACTGCCCTAAAGGAACCTGCTTTGACTGGTGATTGGCTGTGTCTTCAGCAGTGACAACACAAAGGAGAGACCACAGGTCCAGGTAAAAATGACATTTCTAAGTCCCATTGCCTGTATATGACAACAGGACCCAGTGAGTGTGACATCACCCACCAAAAATGACCAAATGTAGTTGATTCAGTCGCCATTTTTCAGGCTGTTACGTTGGAGCCAGACATGGGATTCGTCCGAGTTTTGTCCAAGTCAACGTCTCTATGACAACCACTCTCACCGACCAGGAGTGAGCTTGAAGCGGCTTACACGAAAACTAGCAATCAAACAATTTGATTGTTGGATGTGGGGGCCAGCATGCGCCACCTGCTTTTATTGATGCATCTGTTTGGCCAGTTAATAACTTAAATAACTTGAATAACTACAGAAAATGAGGATTGTCAAGAACATGATTAAAAAAAAGCTACCTGAGCAAGAATGGTTATCCTGACCAATAGAATGACTTAGTAATAGCTGTGTATTTCTCTAGAGTAGTTTATGGGATGTTGGCTTTTGGATGCAGCAGGTACTTCTTGTTTGGAACGCCAGGGGGTCCAGCTTTCGTATACAGTCAATGGTTTTGACTCTTGAGAGCCCTAAATGGTAGAAATCTGCTCAGTTTAGCCGACATAAAGCAGGAAAAGCTAAGACCCAGTTCATTGTGCTGTCACACAATGTCCTAAAGACACGTTTCTCCAGACTAAAGCTCTGCTGAAGCTGTAAGAAATGCAGCTTTTGAGACTTTAGAGGAGAAGTTGAAGTTCAAACTCGCAGGAAACTGAACGGAAGGTGTCTCATAACAACCCGAGCTGCAAGGCTGCTGGTTTTCTCACACTTACAAGAATGGCCTGAGCGGGAATTGCCTGTAAAATGACACAACAACAATTGTCCCTTCTACGTCTGCTGTGGCAGATTCAAGGTTTTGGCCAAATCCCAGTTCATATATGTGCTCTATCGTGAGAAAAATGCCAAAAGAACATGTTAAAAACACCACTATTTATGGGAGTGGGTCTTTAACCAACAGTAAATATTTTGTGTATGGACGTCAAATCAGTTTGTTATAGAAACAGTTTTATTTTTTTTGCCAAATTGCAGATTAAAAGAATGAGAGGATGAGGTTTTTTTTGACAGGTCAGGAAGGGTGGTAACGTAACTTTTCAGGTCTTTGCTTTGGTGAAATCCTAAGAGTCTGTGCTCAAAGACTATGGATGGATCAGGTTATAGTCAAGACCCACGACAGGAGTCACACGTCACAGTAATGCAGAGATGCCGTGGAGGCCTCTGTCACTTCCCGGCCAAGCTGGTGTCACAGATGCTGCAGGGGCTGTAAAAAATAAATAAATAAAAAAGACAGAAAGCACACCGCTCTCGCTGCTCCTTCATTTTGCATGAGGACGGCTCACCGCCAGGACTCCTAATGTGCCGTTGAGGAAATCACGGTTTATCTCTTCTCAACCCGTCAGCCTGTTTTCTGCAGCGGCTCGGTCCGTGTCACAGGAACAGCCGGTTGGCGCCGGTCAGCCCCTGGAGGAGCAGTCGCACATGCCCTGACACAGGCACTGGCAGAAACCGTACACCAGGCAGACCGTTAGGCTGGACGGCACCAGGCTCACGCACACAATGCCCAGAGTCACTCTCTGGATCACCAGCAGGTAGATTCCTAGAGGCAGTGAACCAAAGTATAGGAAGCCCAGCAGCCAGACCAGGATTCGCGGCACGTGATTGCAGAGCTTGGTCAGGGCGTCGTGATCAGCAGGTCCATTGGATCCAATAGAAACCGAGTCCAAACTCTGCTCAGCGTAGATATCGGAGCTAGGGGAGTGCCCCGAGTCCCTCTGCACCTCCATTATGGTGATGACCAGGCAGTTGGAGGAGTCACGAGACGGACTGGAGGAGGAGAAACTTTGTGGAGTCAGCAGGACCTCCCTGTTCTGATCTAAGCTGCTGGACTTCTCCAGGTGGGACATTATGTTGACATCATCGGGCAGGGCCGACACCTGGTACTCTGAGATCTCAGTCTGGTGTCTGCAGAAGGGGCAGGGAATGCTGCCTCCTCCGTCTGCCACATCCAGGATCTTCAGGAGGCAGCGGGCACAGACCCGATGCAGGCAGTCCAGGATTTTGGGCTTCCTGTTGTGTGCGTTGTAGCGCTGGTAGCAGATCTTACACTCCAGTTCCTCAGGAGATGGACAGTCTTTCTCCCCCGCCTCCTCCAACTGAGGACCGATCATCTTCAAGTCATGTTCTGGGGAAGCACACAGAGGCAAAAAGCGAGTCAGACATTGAACCAGCAGTCTTTTGGCCGGCATCGCATGTAACTTCTAGAGATGAGAGTCAGACGGCGCTGGAGGATGTTCCTCATGTTTCTCTGCTGAACAGGGAAAGGTCAGTGCTATGCTTTCATGACAGCTCAGAGTCTGTGTACCTGCAGGTGATGAATGATTTATGGGTTGGGAGTTGGAACAGGGTGTCATCCCAGTGCCCTTTGTGGCAAAGCAAAAGCCAGTGGTATTGATTTTTTTTTTTGGGGGGGGAAGAATATGGGGAGAGCTGCTCCTTCAGTGTTTTTGTGTCGAGTACAGCATTGAAGCAGCTGTTTATGAAGTTAGCGCTGAGCTGAAAGGCTTTAGGATCTTACTTGTTTATTCCGTTTTTCCAGGACTATATAAAGTCTTTCATTTAGTTTGATCATTAGACTTTTGTGAGTCTGATCAAACTGAATTTAAACTGATCTATTTATTTGAAGCGTGTTTCCAGAAATCGGAGTGAACGGCTGAATTTGAGCCAAGTTTCATTCAGAATATGGTGACAAAGTGAGCTCACAAATGTATCTTAAAGAGGATGGCAGGTTGAGCTCAGGATGATTCATGATTTTATACCAGAGTGTTTGAACTTTAGTCATTTGCATACATGATAGGACTTTTTACGATTGACCGAAAATACAACGTGTTGCCTTTTTCCTTCTCGGAGACTGTCAGTCATCACTATTTGGTACAGGTGTGTATTTTACCCTCTGCCAATTCGAAGCGCATGATCCACAAATCAATACATAAACCCTCGCGGACCCTGAGATCCTCTGGTACTGGTCTTCTAACCATTTTGACTGTAAAAACCATAACTTACGGAGCCAGAGGACCTGACAGCTGCAGAGAGGACAGTTGCTCTTAAGAAACGGCTTAAAATGCACCTTTTTAACCTGGCTTTTAGCTAATTTTACTACTTGCTGATGCTGAAATACCTTCTTAAATTTTGAAATATTGTGATAAAGGTGGAATCGAAAATGAAACTTTATCATAGCATTAATTTTTAGTTTTTCTTTAGATGCAATAATTATGTTTTTTTCTGAGGTTTTGCTCATAAAGTGATTTTTATTTCTTTCTAAAGCAACAGTGACCCTTCTCTAATCTTCACATTCACTTTTTTGTTTGAAAAAGCAACTTTGTTGGTTTGCAGCTTGCAGGCTGAGCCTCCATTCACCTGAAAATCTGTCAACAAATAAGTTTGAAGTTTGATTTGTTCAAGTTCAAAACATGTCTGAGGCGTGATGGGAGATGTTCTCTGTGTGGTGAAGGCTGTGAACTATATTCATTGCTGTCTGTGGGGGTTTGGATGGGTTTGCCGACGTCTTTAGGAAGATGGTGCACATCAAAAGAATCCTTCACATGAAAGCTCAGTTCCCTCCAGGCTTCTCCTCCCAGCATTCCTGTGTCAGTAGATGATAAACACTTGATTCTCAGTAACCGTTATGTTGGAGGTAATGAATGTTTGCACATATATAAGGTTCGTTTATTTTTCCACTTCCCACAACCAGAGTTATACCATCCATTACTTAAGGTAATTTCTTCAGCAGGATTTGTAAAGTAGTATATAAACAGTCGCTGTTTTGGCGGCGGCGGCGGCGCCTTCCATTTGCGTCTATCTAATAGTCATTACAGTGCTGGTGATCGACCCGCTTCCACATCTGTGACCAGCCGCTCCAGCTCTCAGAGGCAAAAACTGAGAATCAATTCATTCAACAGAAACGTTTGTAACTGACACTAAGGTGCTCAGTGCACAACATACTCTACATCTTCATATTTTGCATTTTACAAAATTTACCAAAGAAGCTGTTTATAACATTCTCCTATAGACGATAGCTGCGTTTCCATTAGACGTAGGCGTAAAACGTTATCGAAATTCTAGAAATGTCGAGAAAACACAATTTTGCAAGGATATTGTTTCCATTAAATCCTAATTATATCTAATTATTACATCTAATTATACCTAATATATATATTATATTAAATCCTATATATAAACCAACTGACGTGATAAGTTCAGAAACAGTACTTTGATTTACAGCAGAAACATTTAATGTCTGTCTTCATAATTTAATGTCATTTAATGTCTGCCACGGCACTAGCGCTCATCTTCGTCATCTATCAAAGGACACGTCGACATCTTCTTCTTCAGGCCATGGAGCGGCGAGCTCCTGACGCGTGGGAGTGACTACGGAAGAAGCCATTTTGGGAAATGGTGGTTGGTGATTTTTCCAGAGGAGCTGTGGATCCAACATTTCCACATGACACGCCCAACTTTTCACGAGCTGCGTGATGCTGAAGGACCTCTTGTGGCGCCCGCTAAAGCAGCGCCCAAAATTTTTGGTCACATGACTCATTTAATCCAAAAAAAGGGTTTTACATGCAGTTTTGGGAAGTATGCCATGACCACCTTGTCCAAGCGCAAAAACCTAAACTGACGTGTTTTCATTGGGGAAATGTGTTATCGCAAATACAACTTGCGTTATTTCATAGTCAATGGAAACGCAGCTTTTGTCTCATTGATTTTAGTGTTTGTTAATTTCATTAAAAGAAAATGTAAAAAAAAAAAAACAATTCATCCGATTGAATCAGGTTTTTACCAGAGATGCAACAATTCTCGGTTTAAAACCAAACTGTACGTTGCACCGTTGAACTGAATCATGGGAAAAGTGAATCGTTGCGTCTCCGCTGCAAACCTTTGCATATGTTTATGTTGAAAGGGTCAAACATGTGTTGTGCTCCATTTCATATATTTAATATTGTTTTATTACTATTACGCCAGGCTCAGTAATTAGCCAACTAAAAGATTTTACATTATTACTTGCTTGATAGCAAATTAAGAAAGGACATTTTATAAAATTTGCTGGTGTTTTGTAATACACAAATCAGACCAAAACAAAACCATGATGCAAAAATCGAGGTTTGAACCAAATCACAGGGAGATTGAGTGTTTAAATCCTTAATATTGGGGGAAATAAAGGCAGAATTACTTTTTTCTGTGCTGTTGTTTATAGAAGCTTTTAAGTCTAAAAATGTTATGTTTTACAATAATATTGTATATTTTAGAACGTTTTTGTGCTCAGAGTTACTTTTTGTCATCTTATCGTATGTGTGGTTTTTTTATGTTTGAATTTAAGCCGATATTTAAAAAAAAGAAGAAGAAAAACATGTTTATGAACAAGAAATTATTATTTTTCAATAAATAACCAACATCAGAAAAAATAAAGGCAGTGTGCTGTCAACTATAACTCCTGGAGAGGAAATCTGCATCAAAATTTTTCTAAAATCAAATTTGAGAAAAAACAAAAATTGCAGCTTCTTGACTTCTATGAAATTTATTAACCTTTTTTACATAATTTGCACCTTATTTATTGCTACCAGAAAGCATGTTAATGGATTTCTAGCCTCACTTTCTCTTCTGTTTCTCTTTTCTCTAATAGTCAATCATAACATGAATTAAAAAAGATTAGAAATTGTGTTTTTCATAAGCAGCAGAAAGTCCTCCTCCTGCCTCCTATCTCACATCCATGTTTGAAAATGAAAGCCCTCCATCATCAAATATATATCAAATAGGTGGGTGTTTCTTTGGCAAATGCCCAGCAGACCTCTCAGTGACTTGCTGACTGTTGAATATTTCAGCAACAGGTCTACAGTCAAAATCTCTTTGAAAGATGACAGGGAGGAGTCGCAAAAGAGGATCAGCCTCAGAGAAAGGACTTTACAGAAAAAAAATAAAGCAATCATAAACAAACATATTAAATAGATAAAAAGATAAAGGTCATGGTCCTGTGACTGAACACGGAGGAAGAACTAAAGCTCTTTCAGGAAGATGTTGCCTCCGAAGTTTCTCATTAACATCAGTTTAAATACAAAAAAGAGACATTCAGAATTTCTTTAAACACTTAAAACATTTGATTCTTTAATTTAAAAAAAACACATTCTGTACACTGAATCGTTCTGGTGAAAGTCACAGTTTAAGAAGTAAGAATAGATTACAAAAAACACATAGGAAGTAAAAGTTTAAGTAATTGAAATGCTCAAAAAAGTGAAAAGAAAGACGGTTTACATTTGGAAATCATGCACAGCCACTGCAGGTTTGCAAAAGTAAGAAAACATTTTTGAGTTCATTCAATTATTAAAGTATTTATCCAGAGATTAGATCCAGAAAAACAAAGATAACAAGAATAAGAAAGGTAGGGATGAAACTGCAAAAGATGAGACAAATGGGAGAAAATACAAAGTTTTTAGTTTTGAATTAATCTTTTGTTTGGAGAAGAAATATATGTGAGATAATGCTATAGAATAAACTACAGTTGTTTTAATCAAATCACATCCTATCCCACATGTACATCCACAATTTATCACTTAGTTTTTTAATGTACGGGTTAACACGCTGTTCTATCAACTTATTTCTAAAAATAACATTTTTGTGACTTTCACTCCTAAAACAGTAAATGCAATAAAACCAATTTACAACTGATAAAACCTGTTTGAGACACGGCACTCCCTTTTAGATGAAATAGCTCCTCCTTCCTCTGGACTGATTTGAAAATCCAATTGTGTCATGTACTTCCTCTCCACTGGGCTTTCAAATTCTAAAAAAAAAAAAAAAACAGGGCGGAGCTTTTAACAAAAACAAGACAGGTTGGGAAAATTCAGTCAAGGATAACGCTGACTTTAAATGAAAGAACTAATTCACAAAGGAAGAAGAAAATGTAAAAAAAAATATCAGTAATATGTTTTCTATTTGACTTGGAGACCAAAACTTTAGTCCAAGATGGTAGATCTCATCAAACTACCAAAAGTTGGCTGTTTGTCAAGTATTTTATACTTTGAAAAGCAAAACAAATAGACAAAGGGCCACAGCTAATGCTAGTAATCAGATATTTAGCTCTACTTTCAGGGGTTTTGTGTTGTTTTCTTTGTGAATAAGTAACACTTCAATCCAATTTTCTCCAAAATGTCAGGTTATCTTAATGTAACACACTTTTCCTTGTTTTTCTAAGAGTAAATGAATAATCCATCAAAAAGCTTGTTGAAATGCACCACGCCCCATGGGGCATTCCACTTCACATGTGAGGTCATGTTTGATTTAATGAAAGGAGTAGGTATTGATCAAACCGCCGGCCCTTCGATCGTCGGACGACCTGCTCAACCGTCCGAGCTGTGCAAAGGCGTATCGCAAAAGTCCGCAAAAATTCCGACAAATGGTTACTTTAAATGTGCTAAAACAGTCATGTGTCAGCTTGACGTATTCAACAAATCAAATCAATTCCTTTTATGCATTTGACCAATCGGTTGGAGCCCTTTCATGTTAGATGCCCGCCTCCTATGTAGATGAGGGTCATTTGCAGTAGTGTCACTTAAGTTACTCTTATTTAAATGAAACTGTTGCAGTGAAATGAAAATGATGTTTTTGGTTGTTTTGCTGTTAGTTCATGTGTCGCCAGTTATGTCGTCATCGCAATATTGATCAAATATGAGTTTTCTTCATATCGTGCAGCGCTAGTATACATCAAACCGGGTGTATACTAGCGCTGTGGATTTTGGGGGAACTCTGTTTTCCAACAACATCTTCCAGAATTGAGCAGATTTTGTAGTCAACGTTTTGGAAGACACTCTTATGTTCAGATTTGTCTGTCGAGAAGACATGTCTGTGTCTTTTTCATTCCATCATTCAAGTCTCTTTCGTCGAAAAATATCACGTCGAAGCTCCTGTTTCCCACATCAGAGCCAGTCACAGTTATGTGTCTGAAAGTAAACACCGTTTTAATCTGCGGTTCATCGTCACGTGACGAACAGAATCAAACGGGTCAATGCTCCTGAAAGATTCTGGCAGCATTTAGCGGATTGACCCGCATTTACTGCACAGACGTGCAGTGTGTTGGGCCCAGGTGAAGCCTCTGATCAATCAGTTTGACTGACTGCCATGTTTTTAACCGACTGACGTGATCATAAACGCGGCGTTTTCTGTGTGAGAAAGGCTTTGGCAGTTTGAGTGCGCCCTTGCTCTCTCTCTGTGAGGACCGTTAATGACGGCGTTGAACTTTGCTGTTAGAGCGTCGGCTCCGTGTGTCTTCTCCAAATTGATCCAAAAGGTTAAGCTTGTTCTGCCTTTGTCAGCCCCCAGACTCATTTTTAATGCTTGCATTTAAAACTGTGAAGGTCCGCTATGTAGAAGTGTTTCAAAGTGTGAAGAAGCAGATTTACTGCATACTATAATTTTGTGCATCCTTGGGTTTTTATTATATTAATATTTTGCATTTCCGCTTACATTCTTACAACCACTTTTCCTCAATATTTGGCCTTTTTCTTTTACAATAAAAACAGGATTTAATTATTTGCATTTAAGGCTAGGTTACCAAACTAAAGATATTTGGTTTAAAATTTTGCTGTTCTTGAAATGTTCTTGTCGTATATTTCTGATGATGGAGGTCATACAACAAGACAATTAAGTTCTTGATTTTTGATTTGATTTGAAATGGTTTATTTTAAGCAATCAAGTAGAAACAATACACAAAAACAATACAATCATCAGTTATACATTCACACAGTAACTACCGGTAATCAAACTTAGGATAATTAGACATATTAATAAATATTGCTTGAAAGGGAGTGGAAGGAAGTGAACTTATATAATTCCACCCCGTTATACTATAACCATTTTAATACATGATTTATCAATATCCGGTTCCCAGTTTTTTATCAGACAGAATTAAAAATCATAAGGTATCGATAAGGCACATGAAAAAGATGAATTATTTAATTATTATGTTAAAAATAAAAAATAACTTTTAGAAATCAACATGGCAAATGCAGATCAATTATCTAAAATATATGTTACTCATAAAAGTCATTCATATGATTAGAGCTTGATACTATATCAGTAAAATAGACAACACTGTTTCAGAGTTTTTCATAGTAAACTTTCATCAAGTATCAAAAGTTAAAAATTTACAAAATTATGCTACATTAGGAAAGATTTTTGAATCAATTTATCAATTTTTGGAGCAAGTGAAGTAATATCATTAAACATCGATCAATTAAACCATTTTCAATAAGTGATTAATCATTTGTTTTACTTTTTTTTTTTTTTTCTTCTTTTTTTTTTAATTTTTTTTTATTTTTCTTTTTATATTTAATAAGGTAATGCTGTAAGGGAAAAAAATAAAATAAAAGGGTCCATAATCCGTCGATTATCCAAGGTTGGCATTTCAGTTCAAAACTGCAGTTAATTGCAGAGTGTTTTATTTATTCTGATGTTGAGAATCGGGAGCAGATGAAAAATTGGCGTTTGAAATGGAGTGTATTTGTGACGTAGAAAATGCGCTGGGCGGGCCACAACCTCCCTGCTGTGAGTTCTCAGGAATGGGGAAGGGAAGGTTCCCGCCCACAGTCCCAACAGTCCCGCCCACAACTCTGAGGCGAATTTCTAATGAACTCCTGCCGCTTGGCAGAAACTCTATGTCCTAGAAAATGACACTAAAACGGCTTAATCATCATGATAAGACCACCAGGAACGCTTTGAAAATTGATCAAAATATGATCAGAGTAAAACCTATTTTTGCTAGTTTCCAACAACTTAACATAAAATCATTTGTTTAAACTTTCAATAAAATCTAGACTGATATTAATTTTGTAAAATCTGATTACAATAACTTTGTGGCAAACATTTGTTTTGTGGTTTTCGTAATCTTTGTTACGCAAATATTCCATTGATGAGGAATCATTCCGATTGTTTCAATAAAAATGAACTAATATTCCCATTGTAAATATTCCTAAAGGTAATCAAAAACATCAGGAAAATGTTCTGCAGCGGCAGGATCTCTTGAAAACACAAAGCCAAAAACAGACCCTGTTTTAACTCGAGTTCAAAGGAAAACTGAGACAGGAAGACAAGAGCTGAGCACCGCCTCCATAACTAAAGACAGTAAACCCAAAGAGCGCTGAGCCGCATCAACCCACAGCCAAACGAAGACCCCAAAGTGGGTTTGGTGGACATTTTTATGCACAATCACTTTGGAGTTAGGACAGCCAAACTCCTGACTAAAATCCTAAAACTGTCTGATTTTTATTTGTATTTTTCATCAACAATTTGACAGATTTTCACTCCGTCATAAAGCTCTCAAAAAACTTTGTCTGTGTGTTGATGACAAGACACAAGACTTTCAAAATAAAACAACAAATAATAAATAAACATAGTGAGAAAGACTTAAATGTTCTTTTAAATATTTTTAAAAATGCTTTCCTACTTTTACTTCTCTGAACCTTATACATGTCATTATTAAACCACTTTTACAAGAACCTTTTTCAGGTTGTTTTGATGACACATTAGAAAAAAGTCTTATCTAAAAAGTTCAGAGTTCAGCCTCTCATGAAAACATTTGTGAATTCAAATAACCAAAGGCTTTAAAAATGTAGGAATTCTCTGCAAAAAGTTGCTATTACGTCATTATTTATATTATTATATTTTTATTATTACTCCCTTTTATAAATTCAAACACCAAATGTTTAACATGTTAAATTAAAACCCTTGTCTTAATATGACTGAAAAATATATATCTACTGTATAAAAAAGATATTTCAGTGTCCATGAGTTATTTAAATGTCGCTTGTCAGAATGTGACCTAATTTAATGAAAGGGCAAAATCTACTGAATATCATAGAAATCTAAATTCACCTTCGTTTAAGTCATCGGAGTATTGATTTAGTTGTTTGGCGTCCCAGCGGTTCTGAAAACCTGAACTTCTCTGCGGAAGAATTTCAAGGACGCATTGACCTGCTGCAAACCGTCCTGCTTTTACCTTCAGCTCATCGCTTTTTCCCCCGCTTCGGTCTCTAAAGATGCCGCACAGGTCTCACAGTTCTGCATGTTTAGTGAGTCATTGTGTACATCATCGTGTACCGCAGCAGTGGGAACCATGTTTGAAACATCGGTTATTTCTAGATCAAAACGTCACATTTGTGATGCAACTAATCCAGAGGACGGCCTGCAGCTCCAGGCTGAAACAAATAGAAATATTTACTCTTTCAAAGCTGCTGTGATGAAGACGCCGTTCTACAGGAATTGAGAGGTTTCTGTCAGTTATGCTGTCAGTTATGCTGTCGTTTAAACAGCGATGCAGGATTCTGTCTGCATTTTAAGGGTCTTCTAGCTTCTGGTGAAACTCGTGGACACACCAAGCTGTTAATGAGACCCGGACAGCACACGGGCTGTTTGACCTTTTCCGCTCTGAGGCTTTCCGCTCTGCAGATTTGAGCAGGAATCCTGATGATTCCTACAATGAACCTTGTTTTTAAACCTCAAGTGTGTTCTCCAGTTTGCAAGATGTGTAATGAAGAACTCCCAGGGGAGGTTTTTGCTCATCAATTTGTCTGAAAATGGGCGAAACAAATGCATTTGTGTGACATTCAAAACTTTTGCTCTGCATGGACGCGCCGGTTGTTGGGTGATTTATGCTTTTTGGAGGACGGCGTTCAGACAAAGGACAAGGCAACCTTGTTTTCGGAAAAACAATCTTAAGATTCTGGAAGTGAAGCTCAGGCAGATGCAGGGTGTAAGCAATAAATATGTATTCTTTAAAAAAAGGTTAAATGACATTTTAGGTTTCAAATGAAGTATTTTCTTGTCTTAACCCTGTGACGCCTGAAGTTGCTTTCAAGTATTTGCTAAACTAAGTTTGGAGCAGAAGCAATTGATTTATACAGCAAATCTCATCAACATGCTTAAAACAGAAGGGAGTTGACATAAAAGACATAAACATAGTCTTAGTCACATGCACCCATACTGTGACCAGTACGGCGGCTGATGGTTTTTGGGCTTGTCCGGGCCCAAGGAGGGGCGTAGAGAAGATCGACTTTGAAGCTCGTACAACCACCTCAAGGGATGTCATAAAAGTGGATTATTGTGCGCGTGGTCAGTGTATCGTAAAGTTTTTCTAAGGAAGTTACATCCACTTGTGCCGTACGGGTGATGCTGTAGCCCGGCGCCCTTATGCTGCACTAGTCGTTGGCATGGTCGGTACTGGTCCCTTACTGACCGTGCACAAATGCTGCACCCACGGGTGTGCAGGTGATACGGATGTGCCGCACAAACTACACTCTGATTGTCTAATTTCCTCCAAACTACACTCTGTCTAATTTCCTCATTTCTAGCTGCCAGGCTTGAAAGGAAAATGCACTTATCTCTTGAACAACGCTAACAGGGTCCCTGCATAGTGCACAGAGTTCAGGAGTTTCAGTGTTTGCCACGACCTGTCCGCAGCATGCCCACAGAAAAAAATGAGCGTAAACATTTTCACCGACCCAGCCCACAACCTCCATATTTCCTGCCGACCGCCTGCATGTCTACCCGAAGGGGGCAATAGTAATTAAGGCTAAACAAAAAGAAGTCTGAAAGCACAATAGACTAAAAACAACAACAATCAGGAGAGGAACACAAGATGGTAGGAAACGTTTTGGCTAATGATAAATCATAAAAGTCATAAAACTCCAAAGCCAAGTAAATAAATGATCCAAATGCTAAGTTAAAAAGATGCCTCTTTAGTTTGCATTTAAAAGTCCCCACAGATGAAGAGACTGTCGGATCCTCAGGTAGGTTTTTCCACTGGTGTACTGAAAAGAGGCTTGCTCCCATAGGGGGTATAGATGAGAGAACAGAACCTGAGGATCTAACAGGTCTAGAGGATTTGTCAGGTCTGAGGAGATCTGGTGAAAAAGAAGGTCCCAATCCATAAAAACGTTTAAAAACTTCCTGAATCTTAAAATCAATGCTGAAGCCGACAGGTTTGAGGCATCTTTGCATCAGTCTGCATCAGGGGGTTAAAAACACAAGTCAGTTTTCCAAACAAACTCTGCTTCCTAGGTTGGTTTTTTTTTTTTTTTTTGGTTCACCTTGAAGTTGGTCTCTGAAATCAACTCACATCCTTTGGGAGACGGAGAACGCGTTGTCACAGAAAACCAACCGATACAAGCAGACAAAAGTGGTACCAGCCTCTGTTAACGACACAAATGGGACTGCAGTCATTCACCGTCTATTACTGGAAATGACCTACTACACCAATATCACCATCTCCGCCTGTCTGCAGAGGATGAAACCGTTTTTCCTGCTGCTTCTTTCCCATAAACCCTCTGCTTAATTCCCGTTCTGGGTCTGATGTGGCCGTTAAACCGGAAAAAAAAAACCCATTCTCTATCAACCCAGTAATGTTCACAGCTTGTTGCGCACAATTATTGCTGCAGAGAATTTAAGTAGAATTTGATTTGGTAAATGAATAGTTGCGGTAAAGGGACAAGATGTTGCTGCTGAGCTTGCAAACGTGTTAAATCCAGCAGCAGCAAGCTGACAGACTAGAGGAGAGACGAAGATGTTTACACTGCAGCCTCCAACTTCAGCTGCTGCTTTGCTCTGCTTTCAAAGACGAAGGAAGTTGCTGCTCGCAGCACAAATTATGTTAAGAAAAGGAAGAGAGCACCTGCAAGCTGGCACAAGAATCAAAATCTACTTGAACCATACTTTTGTTAGGATTTAGAGAGTAAACATTTAGGGAAAAAAAAGAGTAAATTCAAGTTCAGTTGATGCTGTGAACAAGTTTTTAGGCCCTTCTAACCCTTTTGTTGATATTCAATGTCACAAAAATAGGACTAAACACAAAATACAGTTTCTGTTTGATCTATTTATTAAAGAGAAAAGGCTGCGCGGTCCTGTGTGACGTGCGATACCTTCTTTGCTAAATAATAAAGGATTTAGAACCACATTTAAACGCTGAAGTCAACATCCTCTGATCTGATTGCTTTTCAACTGAGGAATCACCTGCCTGTCAAAATAAAAGCGCCCTGAAAGACTTAAATCAGAAAGACATCACCCTGCCACATAAAAAAAAAAAATCCAAGAACAGATGAGGAAATAAAGGCACATGTCAGTTTAAAGCAGTTAAAAAGACATTTCTAGGACTGTCAGACTCCAGAGAACCAGAATGAGACACAAAATGGGAGAGCTCAAGGACAAAGACTCTGCTGAACAGAAGCAAAAGTCATCTCACACCTGACAGAAACATCCAGATTTTCCACCCGTAAAGATATTCAGTGTAAAAAGGAGAAAGAACGTATATATTCGTTTTGTGTGGAAAGTGTGCGTCCCATTACAACTGCAATGAATCAGTAATTTAAAAGGCACATCATGGCAGCGGTGTGATGGTCTGGAGCTGAGTTGCAACCTTTAAGCCTGGATTGTTTACTCTTTGTAAAACTGTTGGAACCTTGAATTCTACCAAAAAATCCTTAAAGAAGGACGTCCTCCATCAGTTGGGGTTTGTCCCCCTCTAAAAAGATCAGATATGTTTTTAAAAATGTGACCGAGATGCCGTTTCATGACTTTAAACCACGGTTCATCCTGGAAAAACCTCCAATGGGGCAGAATTCTAACAATTCTGCACAAAGACAGAAAGTCTCACTGTAAGTCCTGACAAACTATTGCTGTCAAATGAAGGTACAAAAATGTTGTGCCATTTTGATTAGGTAATTTTATTTCTTGTATTCATATTTCTTTTCTAAAGTAAATGATTTATCCGTCTAAATACACAAAAAAGCTACAAAAACCCTCACTACACACTTTATACACTTTTTTCAGACAGACATGAACGTTTTCACACTTTTCTCTCCTCTTAAAATCTCAAAGTTCAACCCCTCTTAGAAATTAAGTCCAGTATCATAGAATGAAAACAAAGATCTGATCACCATAAAACATTTATGTAGATTTGTTTTGTTTTTTTCTATCACCTGTTTTATTCCACCTATTCTATTTATTTTGTTTCCTTTTCCTTATTTGTTGCTTCTTTGTTCGTGAATTTACTGTTGTGTTTTTCTACTGACAACCCCATCTGTGTTTCTCTATCTGATGTGATCTGCTCTCTGTTTTCCTTTCTTTGTTGATTGAACTTGTCTTCGTGATTAGGGACCGTCAGCCTGTTTATAGGGACTAAAGGTGGAAATTAGCCTAAAAGGCTATAGAATCTTGTATGTTTGCATTTTTAAATGTCACATTAGCATATCCTGTCCCTGTCTTGAATATTCAAACAAATATGAGACACGACACAGAGGAGATTGATTGACAATGTCTATCAGGACAGGACAGCCAATCAGGATGCAGAAAACAGAGCTAAAGAAAAACATGCACGGTAAAAACATCTGCAAAACAGTGAAAGGTGAACTGCAAAATAAGGACTGGAAACATACTTTTTTTTAACCACACTAGAAACTACAGTACTTTACCATCTTCACTACCAAACTACAGTAACTGAGAACAGAGAACAGTAACAGTAACCCCTGGTGGCCCCCACTGCTGAGCTGCAACACAACAAAGTCCCTCAAACAATCCAATCGCAAACTGAAAAAAAAAAACAACAACATTTCAGCAATACATTCATTGTTTTAACCTGCATGATCCCTTTGGGGGGGGGGTTGTTGGAGTCCATCCCAGCCACTGTGGGGCAAAGGCGTGGTCAACCTTGGATGGTTTGCCAGTCCATCGCAGGGTTCAGTAACTGCACTAGTCCTTAAAAATTGGATTCTATCTGAAAACATACATTTTGTCTATTTGTACTTTGTAAACTTGCAGCAGACCAGCTGGGATCAGTCGGGTCAGCTTGTCAAGATGATCAGAAGAAATTCCACTCGGCCTTCTGAGACTTTTACCACTGGATTGCTGGTTCCTCCTGTCCTTATTGTCCCCATCAGGAGACCACAAACTTATCTATCTTTTGTCCTTTTCTGTCCTTTATTTTTATCTTTGACATGGTGAAGGCTTCTCTTGTCGTGGGTGTTCCACAGGTCTGCACACACTCCTATGTTTGTCCTCCTGCACAGCTCTGGATTTCCATTTTCTGTTCTTGTTAGAACTGAAGTCTGCAGCTCTCTGAGTTACGTTTGTGTCGAGAGACTTTAGGTTTCCTGTCAGACTAAATTGGCTCCGATCCGAATTCTTTCTGTCCTTTTTTTGAGCCTAAACTTGTGGAAAGACCACGCTTCTTGATTATACTTTCTTTCTAACAGCTCTCACAAGTACAAAACTGAGATTATTCTTTAGAAAAAATTATCTGAATATTGAAATTGTATAGAAAAGGCAAAACTCAAGCCTTTTACAGACACACAGAAACTAAAATCAACAGTCCGCATTTTAGGCAGCAGCCTCTCTGATGTCTGACACATCCAGACAGCAGCAGTGCTGGAGCTGAAAATGCCTTCTTCATGTCAGAGAATCACCAGACCTGCTGGTAATGAACCGAGCTCCTCGCACGCTGCAGCTACAGCTGCAGCTACAGCACCCAGCTTTTGTCAAACTTCACACCAGAGCTGTCAACAATCATTTTTCTTATTTAAAAAAAAAACTGGTTTGTGTTTCTCTTGCTCTCAGCTGCTTTTGTCTTGTTTTAAAATTGTATTTTAAAGATACGTTTTTCAGTTTCTGGTTGGAGATTGAGATGTTAGCTTTGCAGACGTTCTGCAGTCTTTAACAACTGAAGTTGTAACATAATCCGGTCATAGCATTGTTTTTACAGTTTCTGCCTCCATCTTTTTCCTTCTATTTTCATACACTTATTGAGTTAGTTTTGTTTTCTTCTCCACAGGAAAACACAGCTTTGATGGAAAAGAGTAGAGATTAATGCAGACGGTGTTTTCTATAGGCTTCCAGCGAAATGGCCAAAAGTGTTGGTCTTTCCTTTTGATGCCGTGAGGAGAAGGTCAACAGTTGCTGGACTGCAGCTGCAAAGGGGGAGATAGGAGGCGGTGGTGTGTGTGGGGGGGGGTGGGGGGGGGGTTGCGGCGCTCAGCACAACTTGTTGTGAAGGCTAAATGTCACAGTTTCAGCTGGGACGATGGTGACCCTCTCCCGACTCCCTGGAAAGCATTTGGGACTCTTGATTCTTTCCACGCAATCAAAATGTGACAGAGATGCAGGTTTTTCTCCATGCGCGACCATCAACGGTACATGAGAACTGGACTGAGTGAGTGTGATGTCACCCATAGAAAATGGTTTAGCAAATGAAGTCAATTCAGGCTCCATTTTTTCGCAATGCAGACACCGCCATGTTGGAGCCAAATGGCATCACTAAGCAGTGTTTGGTCTGACTCAGACTATGTCCAAAATACTACCCTAATCCCTAACTACAAAAACACTACAAAGTGCAGGATAGGCCGCAGGATAAATCGCAAATTTATCGTTATTGCAATATCAAGCTGTGCAATAAATGATTACTTTAAATGTGCTAAAACCATCTTATGGTAGCTTGAAGTATTTAGGGAATCAAATAAATCCCTTTATGCATTTGACCATTTGGATGGATCCTTTCACGTTGTTGACTAATCAAATGGGGCTCTTTTATGTTAGATGTTCGCCTCCTATGTAGATGAGGGTCCTTTGGAGTATAATCTAAATTATGTTGAATTTATTTAAATTAAACTGCAGTGAAATAGAAATGGTGAATTGGTTTGTTTTGCTATTAGTTCATGTATTGCAAGTTATATGGTCATCGCAATATTGATCACTAATATCGCGAGTTTTCCTCATATCGTGCAGCAGTAGTGTGGGACTAAGGCCCCTTGATTTTAAACGTTATTCGGACACTTTGCTCCCCGCTTTTAAAAATTATGTTTTAAATATGACGTTGTCGTTTTCACCAAGATAAAATCTAATTGATATGAGTGTTTTGGGATGATCATTTATGAATCCACTGTGTTCTAAAAATGAAAACATTAATGGTTTATTTTAAAAAATACATTTGAATACATTTTTTGAAAAACTTGTTCTGGCGCAATGCATTGTGGTCTATATTTGGCAATCTAGTGAGCATCGATGCACACTGGTTTTTCGCAGAGACTTCTGGGACATTTTTAGGGCACTGGATTTTGGAATTGTAGATTCGGACAGCACTACAAAATGGCAAACGCACTATATAGTGAGGGGGGAAGGAATTCGGACATGACCTTAGTCTGAATCATTTCTATGGCAACCGCTCTCACCAATCAGGAGTGAGCTTGTTGGACATCCTCACCCCTACAACTTCAAAGTTGGCTATACGACCAGCCCCTCCCAATCCATGAAAACGAGTGGGTTCTTACATTGTCTCGTACATAAGTGAGGAACCTCCCCCTTCCAGAAATAGTCTGCTCTGCCAGCGCTGCCCCCAGGCTAACAGAGACACCCACTTTGTTTTCGTGGGTGAGACGCAGACACTCTACTGAGGCCGGCTCTGGGTTGATGTCATAAATGAGCCACAAAGAAAGGCGGAGCTTCAGAGATCGAGTCATCTTGCTCCTCGGTTGGAAAATAATATTAAGAAAATAACTAATACTTCATTTAAAAATTGTTCTTTAGTGTACTAAAGGTAATATATGACCATGTAAATAGTTTACTCTGTAATAGCAAGTTAAGAAAATAATGTATTAGAGCAAACATGGTTGCTCTGATAAATAGAATGACTGAGGAATAGCTGTTTATTTCTCTATAGAAGTCTATGGGTGTTCCGCTTCCTGAACCAGCGGGTACTTCCTGTTTGGAACGCCATTGGGTCACTCAGTCCAGTTCTCGTATACTGTCAATGATCCCCAAAATGCTGTGTGGGGGCACAAGTTTGGAATAAACATAGAGGTTTAGATCAGTTTGTCGCCTTAATTGTTTATTATCTATGTGGCTAACCAGACCATGAAACTCCCACCACTGTGCTTCACACTTGGAATTACATTTTTGTTATTTTCAGGTTTTTTTCTGCCTTAATAAGGAAAAAAAATCAATTCAAAATGTGAATCATAACTGGCTTTGGATTTATCCAATTACTTAAATGTACAAGCTGATTTCAGGCCACAAGGTAATAAAAGTCAAGTCAGATTTCAATCAATCAAACACATCACTTGTGACTTTACTGATTGTTCTGCTCCCCGTTTGCATGCTATTCGTCTCGCTGCTCTGATAAGGTTTTAAAAAAAAAAAACACACACAACAGCCTGACCAGCATGGCTCACCATTAGTGAGACTAACTGCTGCTCTGGAGCCTTTTTAGAGAAAAATCACAGCTTGTGAAATGTTAAATGTTTGGACACACGAGCCTCGACTTGCAGCCACAAACGATGTAAATGTCAGATGGCTAGAGGAAGATAAAAAATGTAACACAAATGGGAAAAATATGCAAATGGAAATCCAGACGTAGAAAAGAGTTTTTTGAAAAGTGAAATATGATGGACCGTGACCTTTTCGTTTTGATTAGACCCTGCCCACTACAATCCAGTAGGATAAAAACTGTGATTATTTTTTTAACCATGTTCTTGTGGCGTTGTTCTGATGATGGACTGTTGACTGTAAAAGAGAATTGGACTGAGCGAGTGTGACGTTGTCCATAGAAAATGCCTGACTACCAGCTCCAACGAAATTAAGCCAATTCAACTTCCAACTTGAGTCAGATGAGGTTTGTAAGAAGTGATTGATCCGAGTCAGTCTGAATCGACGTTTCTATGGCAACAACTGTCACCAACCAGGAGTGAGCTCGTTCCAAATTCCACACCCCTAACACTGAAAGCGGGCTCGGGAGAATCTGTCAAACATTTTGAATGTTCGAGGTGGGCTAGTGGGCACTACGTGCTTTTATTGAGGAATCTGGTTGATGAGTTTATAACTTCAATACCATGCAATAAATAAAAAATATCACGAAAAATGTAGGATTACCAAGAAAATGTTAATAAATAATAAAAGGTAGCAGAGCAAGGACAGTTATCCTGACCAATAGAACAACTGTTTATCTCTCCATATAAATCTATGGGATTTTGGCTTCTTGGTCACTCAGTCCAGTTTTCATACACAGTCAATGTGAAAGACATATATAAAGAAAATGAAGCTTAAAATTGTATTTCTGTGTATTTCTTTATTCAATTTGTTGTGAAAGCAGGGGCAGACAAAAGTAGATGGATAAAGTGACGTAGAAAATATGCTGGGCGGCCCACAAGCACCCTGCTTCAAGCTCTCATGGACGGAGAGGGAAAGGGGGGCGGGGTTGCTCCCTGTCATTGGTAACGCGCACAACTCAGAAGTGAGCCTAATGAACTACTCATGGCTAAAAATGGCTTAATCATAATTAAAAGACCACTGAGAATGCTTTTAGAAAATGGAGAGGGTCTTTCAGTTTTTTTTTTTAAGCAAATTTTAATTTTTTTTCCCATCGCCCTGCTCTCTTGGGCGTCCATTGTTCGGGGTAAAGTCAGCGTGCCCAACTCTCGCAAAGCGCAGATGTTAAAATGGCGACTAGCAACTTCCAATTCGGAGCTATTGCTCACTGCTTTTTTTTCTTAAATGGTGAATGTGACGTCATCAATTTGACTAAGATAAAATCTAATTGGTAAGAGCGTTTTGGGACGATCATTTATGAATCCAGTGTGTTCTCTCTGCCAGTGCAGCTAGTGTGTAGTTGTAATTTGATTTCAGGTCAATTCTCAGAGATGTTAAAATAAGAGATTTTGTGAAAAATATTCTGTCGTTTGCTATATTTGTTTAAAAAAGTAAAATAAGGAAGAAGAAGAATCTGATTTTATTTGTAGGCCGTATCCCTTAACCCTCATTTGAACTTTTTCTTTCTTTACTTAATATCAGAACCCCACGTTTCTTCAACTGAAGTAATGTCTGATGTTTTAATCAATGGTGGTACATTCCTGAAGGCTGGCGATCTGAGGCGCTTCAAGAAAGAGATGCTTTTATTTTGAAAAGAGCATAAACCTACTTGTTATTTTTTATTATTTTGCAGGTAAAATCAAATAAAGCCAGCTCAAATCTGCAGGAAGATGTAGAGAAACCGATCAGTTTTTTCAATATTTTGTTTACTTTTGGTTGCAGCTTTCATTAAAAGATTTTTTTGGAAAACTAAATCCACTTGACTTGCATAAAAGTATTAATTTCTTTCTCATTATCTTGAAGAAAGCAGCCTAGTTAATCCCTTATTCCAAGATAACAGCCCTTATTATCTTGACATTTGAAGATCATTTGCTTTTGATCTAAAAATAAGAGTATTTTTTCCCCCAACATGGCCCTTGATGTTTTCAAACATAGATTTAGGAGGATTATAAATGATAATGACAGAGAGAGCAGAAATGCTATCAAATGAATGTGTGTTTGGAGGTAATGATGAAGCATTTTGGGGCAAAACATCACATGGTTATCAAAAGTGTTAGTGGATTGTTTTTTTCGTTTTCTAAAAATCAATTCAAGAGTTTTAGCCTTAAATTTTACAAGCAAGTTTATTATAGTATTAGTAAAATCTATTTAATATAATTTCCTTTAACAGAAAAATGACTTGAGGTTTTCATAAAATTCTTTTGTTATTTATGTCATTTATTTGGGGGGAAAAACAAAACATAATTTACCAGCTCTTAGTTGATTCTTTTCTGTTTTGATTCCCCTAATTCTCCATTTCTGAGCACATTGTTGACTTTTTGAAGGATTTCCTCTTTCTGGTTTGTTCTCATTAAAACCAAAGGGATGGTTACTAAAATAAGCAAATGTGCATCCGTTATGACTTTTAAGTTGTCTCAATCGTTTTAAAGACCCACTCCAAAGACAATTGTGTTTTTTGGTGTTGGAAACCTATTTTTGTAGCAATTTTTCTGATGATCGAACACTCAAAAAAGCCATTTTTGAGTATTTCTTTATTCACAATATTGTGAATGAGGAGAATATGAAAAAAATGCAGTTTAAAAATCATATTTGTGACGTAGAGAAATGCACCGAGAGGAGCTTCCTGCTCTGCTCCATTCTGATTCATCCTTGCAGACAAATGGATCCATGAAGGTCTTGGTTTTCCTCTGAGGTGGAATCTGGATCGAAACTGTACGGCTGGATAGCTCCAGTATTGCTCACCATTTTTGTTGCACCGATAATGTGGGAGTGGGACTTAAAAGCATTGACTGTAACCAGAAAGGATGCAGGTCCATGTAAAGGTATTGGAAAGAGCAGGAATTCTTTCAGAATCAAACTGTCTGTAGTTGGAGGACTTGTGCAGCTTCCAGTTGCTTTCCGCCTTCAGTCCGCCGCGGAGCAGCGGGGGGGATCGTCTCCCTATGAGTGACTCACGTCTGGATCCTTTCAACAAAGCCGTTTTTAGCTTCTGTTGTTTGAATAATAGCAACGTAGCAGTTTTTTTTGAGGGAAAAAAAGTCAAGTGAGCTAAAGGAAACTAGACGGAGCTGCAGGAAATGCAGGGTTGAAGGCTAGAATGCTGAATGAAAATGAAACTTAAAGTGTAATGATTGGCAAACACACAAAATAAATAAATGATCAAAGTCGACCATAAATAAAGTGAAAGCAGCACAATAACAAAAGATATATTTTTGTGAAAAATGCAAACGCTGGGTATCGAACCAGCGAGCCTCTGCACCAAGGATCCCCCATGTATTTCAATGAAGGCAGAAATTCTGGAATATCTTAAAAAGTTCTAGAATTTGAAGGACCAAAAGCCACAGCTGGAAAAAAAACTGAAAGAGCTGAACATTTGAATAGTTGAATGATTAAAATAGCTGAAAAATTGTAGAACAAAAAAATGGAGGAAAATACTATAAGAAAAAAACAAAAAAACAGGAAAACAATGGGTTGAATACTTTATAGCATTCAACCAATGATAATAACGAAGAAGATCTAGTTACTGCAGCAGTGAACATCCCATCTATAGAGAAGCCAACAACTGACTGATCCATTCAGGAGTGAAAGAGTCCAGACAACGGCCAGAGGCTCAGGGTGACTGAAGGACGGCAAACACACCATCTGTGCGTGTTCACACCTTGTTGTTCTGTCTCCAACTACACGCACACACACACAGACACACACACACACACACACACACAGACACACACACACACACACACACAGCACTCCGCCTGCATCCTCTCCGTCTCGCCTGTTCCTCCTGATAGTTTATTTTTCTGAATCTCCACTTGTGTGAGTGAGTGAGTGAGTGAGTGAGTGAGTGAGTGAGTGAGTGAGTGAGTGAGTGAGTGAGTGAGTGAGTGAGTGAGTGAGTGAGTGAGTGAGTGAGTGAGTGAGTGAGTGAGTGAGTGAGTGAGTGAGTGAGTGAGTGAGTGAGTGAGTGAGTGAGTGAGTGAGTGAGTGAGTGAGTGAGTGAGTGAGTGAGTGAGTGAGTGAGTGAGTGAGTGAGTGAGTGAGTGAGTGAGTGAGTGAGTGAGTGAGTGAGTGAGTGAGTGAGTGAGCGCAGCAGCACTTCTGCAGCTGCTCTTGCCTGTGGAAGTCTGCTGATGACACCCCCCCCCCCCCCTTCCCAGCCACATGCATTCAAGTGACGGCGGGTGTCACGGCGGCCGAGGATCTGCAGGGGAGCGTGTCGGCGGGTGCTGTTGCTCCTCACCTTGTCCCGGCGCGTGTGACTCCCCCTCCTCCACCGCACCCGCCTCTGCTGCGCTGTCCTTCATTTAAATCCACTCCCCTCCTCATAGCAACGCTTCTCCTTGTCTCATTCGTCCCCGTGCGCTTGTGTGTGTGAACGCGCACGTGCAGGTGTACCGGAGGCACGCGGCGTCCAGGCTGGCGCAGCTGGAGGAGTCGCTGGAGGGGACGAAAGCCTCGCACCGGAGGGAGATCCTACACCTGCAGAGGCTGCTGAGCGGAAGACAGGAGGCTGAGGAGAAACTGCTGCAGTCCAAACGGTAAGGGGGGGAGGGGGGGGGGGTGACAGAGGGAGGAACAGAGAGGAAGAAGGCAGCCATGCAGGAGAGCGAGGAGGCTGGGGAGATAATGGGAGGAGGAGGAGGAGTTGCGGTCTGTGTGCCAGTGGAGGAGGAACAAAACAATTACAGAAAACACCTACAAGTGAGGATGCTCTGGGAATCAGACAGAGCCGCCCCTTTTTTATTCACAAATCATATAAAGTATTCACATCTAAACATGTTTTCCTCTTAAGCATAACTTTAAATACAGTTGAATGCAGTTTTTTTTCAAGGAAGAATAACAAGGAAGTTCTGAACCTGCTTGTGCCTTTGTAATAAAAAAAAAAGAGTTACACACTTTTATTTTGAAAATCTGCAGGCAGTTTTAGGATCATGTGGACGTGATGTTTCTTGTTTTTGCTGGTTGATTGGCTTCTTTTTCTCTGACAATATGAAAATAAAATTGCTGTTGTTAAGTCGACGCGCTTTAAATGACGACTGCTATGTTCCTTAAAGAGAAAAAACGGACAAGAAAAAGCTCAATAAGAGCCCTAAGAACCTCAAGTGCAGGGAACAACAAAGCAAACAGGAATTTAAATAAATAAACTTTGGACACTTAAACTAAAGAAAAGAAAGAAGAAAAGTTATGAATATAATATAATATAACATATGGTTAACCAGTCACTATAGGCACTAAGGCAGGTCCATAGTCTGTAAGGGTTAAGGCAGGTCCATAGTCTGTAAGGGTTAACCAGTCACCATAGGCACTAAGCCAGGTCCATAGTCTGTAAGGGTTAACCTGTCACCATAGGCACTAAGGCAGGTCCATAGTCTGTAAGGGTTAACCTGTCACTATAGGCACTAAGGCAGGTCTATAGTCTGTAAGGGTTAACCTGTCACTATATTCACTAAGGCAGGTCCATAGTCTGTAAGGGTTAACCAGTCACTATAGGCACTAAAGCAGGTCTATAGTCTGTAAGGGTTAACCAGTCACTATAGGCACTAAGCCAGGTCCATAGTCTGTAAGGGTTAACCTGTCACTATAGGCACTAAGGCAGGTCCATAGTCTGTAAGGGTTAACCTGTCTCCATAGGCACTAAGGCAGGTCCATAGTCTGTAAGGGTTAACCTGTCACTATAGGCACTAAGCCAGGTCCATAGTCTGTAAGGGTTAACCAGTCACTATAGGCACTAAAGCAGGTCTATAGTCTGTAAGGGTTAACCTGTCACCATAGGCACTAAGCCAGGTCCATAGTCTGTAAGGGTTAACCAGTCACTATAGGCACTAATGCAGGTCGATAGTCTGTAAGGGTTAACCTGTCAGTATATTCACTAAGGCAGGTCCATAGTCTGTAAGGGTTAACCAGTCACTATAGGCACTAAAGCAGGTCCATAGTCTGTAAGGGTTAACCTGTCACCATAGGCACTAAGCCAGGTCCATAGTCTGTAAGGGTTAACCTGTCACTATAGGCACTAAGGCAGGTCCATAGTCTGTAAGGGTTAACCTGTCTCCATAGGCACTAAGGCAGGTCCATAGTCTGTAAGGGTTAACCTGTCACTATAGGCACTAAGCCAGGTCCATAGTCTGTAAGGGTTAACCTGTCACCATAGGCACTAAGCCAGGTCCATAGTCTGTAAGGGTTAACCAGTCACTATAGGCACTAATGCAGGTCGATAGTCTGTAAGGGTTAACCTGTCACTATATTCACTAAGGCAGGTCCATAGTCTGTAAGGGTTAACCTGTCTCCATAGGCACTAAGCCAGGTCCATAGTCTGTAAGGGTTAACCTGTCTCCATAGGCACTAAGCCAGGTCCATAGTCTGTAAGGGTTAACCTGTCACCATAGGCACTAAGCCAGGTCCATAGTCTGTAAGGGTTAACCAGTCACTATAGGCACTAATGCAGGTCGATAGTCTGTAAGGGTTAACCTGTCACTATAGGCACTAAGGCAGGTCCATAGTCTGTAAGGGTTAACCAGTCACTATAGGCACTAAAGCAGGTCTATAGTCTGTAAGGGTTAACCTGTCACCATAGGCACTAAGCCAGGTCCATAGTCTGTAAGGGTTAACCTGTCACTATAGGCACTAAGGCAGGTCCATAGTCTGTAAAGGTTAACCTGTCACCATAGGCACTAAGCCAGGTCCATAGTCTGTAAGGGTTAACCAGTCACTATAGGCACTAATGCAGGTCGATAGTCTGTAAGGGTTAACCTGTCACTATATTCACTAAGGCAGGTCCATAGTCTGTAAGGGTTAACCAGTCACTATAGGCACTAAAGCAGGTCTATAGTCTGTAAGGGTTAACCTGTCACCATAGGCACTAAGCCAGGTCCATAGTCTGTAAGGGTTAACCTGTCACTATAGGCACTAAGGCAGGTCCATAGTCTGTAAGGGTTAACCTGTCACTATAGGCACTAAGCCAGGTCCATAGTCTGTAAGGGTTAACCTGTCACTATAGGCACTAAGGCAGGTCCATAGTCTGTAAGGGTTAACCTGTCTCCATAGGCACTAAGCCAGGTCCATAGTCTGTAAGGGTTAACCTGTCACTATAGGCACTAAGGCAGGTCCATAGTCTGTAAGGGTTAACCTGTCTCCATAGGCACTAAGCCAGGTCCATAGTCTGTAAGGGTTAACCTGTCACTATAGGCACTAAGGCAGGTCCATAGTCTGTAAGGGTTAACCTGTCACTATATTCACTAAGGCAGGTCCATAGTCTGTAAGGGTTAACCAGTCACTATAGGCACTAAAGCAGGTCTATAGTCTGTAAGGGTTAACCTGTCACCATAGGCACTAAGCCAGGTCCATAGTCTGTAAGGGTTAACCTGTCACTATAGGCACTAAGGCAGGTCCATAGTCTGTAAGGGTTAACCTGTCACTATAGGCACTAAGCCAGGTCCATAGTCTGTAAGGGTTAACCTGTCACTATAGGCACTAAGCCAGGTCCATAGTCTGTAAGGGTTAACCTGTCACTATAGGCACTAAGGCAGATCCAACAATTAACATAAATAAATAAAATATATTCATAAATAAATAGTCTTCAATTGAAATCAAAATAGTAACTCAAAAGTTTCTAGATTCTACATACCGAAGGCCTTTTTTTTGGTGTAAAATCAGTCGTTTTTTAAAAGATAGATAAAAAAATTTCTTCTTAAGCTTCTCTGAGTGCAGCTTATGGTCCCGCCTGGGTTTTGTTGTTCAGGAAGAAGGGGCGGGCCTTGCCTCTGGCAGAGCCACACTCTTCTAACGGAGAGACATTAAAAATATCAGGAATTATCTGATTTTAAAGAATAGATGTAAATCTAATCTAAATCTATCATAGCAGAACAATCAGCTTTAGCATGAAACTGCCAACACAGTTTTCACATAAACAAGCCCATCCGAGGGTAAAATGCATTTTTCCAAACTACAACTGTAATACTTTTCATTTCCTTTCCCATCTATCAATGCTTTAATTCTGCTCAAACCTTAGTTCATTTTCATCAGTTCTAACGCTAAAGTTACCATATTTTTAGTTTCAAACCTGTTATTTTAAGCTGATGAACAAGGAGTCTGGCTCCTTGAACCACCAAAAAAACCTTCCCCCTGCTCCTCTGCCAGTCTGTTTTTAGCTCAATCTCTGGGCCTGCTGCCTGCTGCTATCAAATGAAAGCCAGCTAATCAAATTGTTGGAAGATCCTGTCCTGCTCTGACCGGAGGGCAGCTAAGTGACGAGTCACACACATCGCCACGAACATCACCGCCCTTCTGGCTTTACCTGATCCCACCGAGGTCCTTCATGCTTCTGACTAGATTTAATTTGATCATTTTAATTCATTCTATTGCGGTATGAGCCATTTAATTGGTTCGTGTCTGCCAGCCTTTTAAATTACACATAAAAGAACTTTGTTATGGTGACGGAAAGCTCTTTGAAAATGAGCCTGTAAAAATGTAACCATCCCAGAACATCCTTACATACAGACTGGGCTTTTTTTGAGTAATCTCTGATTACTTTTCCCTGTCTGATGCTTCAAATAGACTATTAGCCTGTCAAACGTCACAGAAAAGAAAGTTCTTTACTCTGTTCAGGGTCAGCTCTGCACCAATAGGCAATCAATTATGGGTTTTTTTCCAACGCTGAAAAGATTAGCCTCTACTAAAACTAGAGCTGAGTTGATAAAATTGAATAATTGATGTAAATCGATTAATCCAGTTTAATATATAACTAATCGATCCATAAAAGTAGAAAAGAATCTATTATGCCTTTTCTTTTCCGGTGACCTAACGCAAAACAGCAGCAACGTCACATTGATATACATTACTGGATTGGCCTTTGCCTATTTGCTGCTGTGCACAGTGACGTGCGCGAGCAGCCGCCATTGGTACGCATTGAGTCACGTCATCAGAACCCTGCTGTTCCAGTTTGGGACAGGCAGGCATCAATCACGAAAGTCTTGTGGTGTAATTTTCAATAACTGGGCCTTCTAGTTTGCAGATAAAACATTGCTGTCAAATTAACAGCTTCTAAATATCTGTGATTTTGATTTTGCCCAATGCTTGTAAATGCTT
>CM043708.1:27050341-27130643 GCA_023969325.1 Oryzias curvinotus | reverse complement strand
AGCCTGGACACACGTGTGAACCTGATGGAATCGGAAAACATCCCTCATGTGCAGCTAGAGAGTCAGGTAAGGAGGTGCCAGGTTTTTATGTGGGTGTCTGGACATCTTCGTGTGAGATTTTCTGACCCACATGGTCAGAAATTTGACATATTAAAGTAAAGTATATGAAAAATTATTTCCAACACATTTGGAGGATTTTGCAGCTGATATTACAGCCATTAAAATATATATTTTTACTCAGTTCAGAAAAAAAATTAGCCTTTCATGTTCTTGTTTCTTGCTGTAATGTGGGGTTAGTCCATCAGGGGGCGCAATTGTTCACAGGTAACCTTTTCATATAGTTTGTACAAAGAAAAAGTGAACGGATTTTTCTGGATTTTTCTGTTTTTAGAATTTTGGTTTTGAGAAATTTGTGCAAACTCTTTAGTTCAGATAAAACACATACATCCCTGATGAGAAATTATTTGGACAAACTTTGAATTTTTGGGATTTCTTCATTGTTCTCTGGTCTAAAAAGGATGTTCTCCTGCGACGTCCCTCCTCTGTGCCGGCCTGATTTTATGCCACAAAGCTGCTCCCGCCATATAGTTACACATTTTCTCAATTCATTAAGATTTTTATTTACAGAAAAATGTCTTAAACATTAAAATCCAGCAAAAAAAGAAACAAAAACCTCAACAATACAAGATCAAACTACATACTTGGTGTTCTGATGTAGCTTATTGTTATCAACAAAGGTGGGAAGTATCTAGCATTTTTATATTTTATAAATTTAAATGAGGTAAAAATATGAGCACATCTACTTATGAAACTTATTAAAAAATGGTTTTATTTCTAAAAACCTATTTTGTGAATTCTAATGTATTTATTTTCACAAATGTCTATATTTTGTATCAAATATAGAATATTGAAAGCTGAATTAAATCATTTATCCACTGAGATGTCCCCAAGCAGTATTTGGCGTGTTTCTAGTTGTGTACAAACAGGGAATTTTTGCAACATCAATAGTAAAAATCCTTGCAAAACCTATTGACATGTACACTAAATCACCAAAAGTATTCACTCAGAATCCTAGTCACTCGGCCGGGCCACTGGTGTAAAAAATCAAAATGTGAGTGAGGAAGTAATGAGGGACTTTGTATTCTAGTAATTGTAATTAGTTACTACAATTTGAACTGTCATTTGTTACGTTACTGACAAAAGTAATTAAAGGATAGTAATTTGTAATTCATTACCCCCCAACACTGAACCTGTCCGTTGTCCGAACTTGTCCGAGCCGGGTCAGGGTAAAGCTTGGTGACGACGGACCCGGGTCAGGGTAAAGCTTGGTGACGACGGGCCCGGGTCAGGGTAAAGCTTGGTGACGACGGACACGGGTCAGGGTAAAGCTTGGTGACGACGGACCCGGGTCAGGGTAAAGCTTGGTGACGACGGACACGGGTCAGGGTAAAGCTTGGTGACGACGGACCCGGGTCAGGGTAAAGCTTGGTGATGACGGACCCGGGTCAGGGTAAAGCTTGGTGACGACGGACACGGGTCAGGGTAAAGCTTGGTGACGACGGACCCGGGTCAGGGTAAAGCTTGGTGACGACGGACCCGGGTCAGGGTAAAGCTTGGTGACGACGGGCCCGGGTCAGGGTAAAGCTTGGTGACGACGGACTCGGGTCAGTGTAAAGCTTGGTGATGATGGACCCGGGTCAGGGTAAAGCTTGGTGATGATGGACCCGGGTCAGGGTAAAGCTTGGTGACGACGGGCCCGGGTCAGGGTAAAGCTTGGTGATGATGGACCCGGGTCAGGGTAAAGCTTGGTGACGACGGGCCCGGGTCAGGGTAAAGCTTGGTGATGATGGACCCGGGTCAGGGTAAAGCTTGGTGACGACGGGCCCGGGTCAGGGTAAAGCTTGGTGATGATGGACCCGGGTCAGGGTAAAGCTTGGTGACGACGGGCCCGGGTCAGGGTAAAGCTTGGTGATGACGGTCTGCTGACCGTCTCTCTCTGAGGGATCCCAGCTGCTCTCATTGAAGAGTTTGACAGATTTACGCACAAAGGTAAGCAAAGCTGAGGAGAAACGTCTCTGGAGGTTGTTAAATTTACGTCTCTGTCCTCCCTGGAGTCTGCGTTTGAAGCAGATAGAGCATACACGTTGTAGACAAGGAGATTGGAAAACCTGCCGCAGGAATGCAAAGCTGCTGTGGAAGATAGCGAGCCCTCGGCCGCTGAGGATGACACGTCCCAACGCAGCAGGTGGGAGGTCTGGGCGGCGTGTGCGCTTATCTTCACCCCAGAAGGGGAGGCTGCAGAGCAGAGCCAGCTTCCTCAGAGATGAGCGGTGTGTGTGTGTGTGTGTGTGTGTGTGTGATCATGTGACTCAGAAGCACGGAGCACAGCAGCAGGGGTGGTGGTAGCGGTGAGCGCTAATGACGCCGGCTTCCATGCTTCCTGTTTGAGCAGACTTCAAACAAGGTGGCTCCAGGTCCGGGCGCTGCAGACCACATATGGCTGGAAGGCCGGCCACTTGCTGGCTTTAATGGCAAACTCGGAGGAGAGGAAAAACCCCAAAGGTATTCAAGAGAGAGAAGCTGGATAATTGGTGGTCATTACTGGCATCCTGGAGCGGGTGCCTCAAAGGCACGCCGGAACCACCTATAGCGGACTCCACTGCTCCGCCAGGCTGCATGTGAGCAGGAACCTTATTAACTCTGCAGCTTCAAAACACTTATTAAAGCCGTCTGTTTCTAACTGATCATGATTTTTTTTAACCCCTTTTTTTGTCTCAGCACCACTGACTGCATATAACAACTGGGCTAAGGAAACCGCTGGCTCCAAAAAGCCAAAATCCCATAGACTTCTATAGAGAGATTAGCAGCTGGTACTCAGTCATTGATTGGGGTGAAGATTGGCTGGTACTTGTCATTCTATTGGTCAGAATAAACATTCTTGCTCTGATGCCTTTTTTTTTTTTTTTATCAAAACATATTCTTGATAATCCTCTTTTTTTCTAAATATATTTTTTTCTGTAGTTCAAGTTATTCAAGTTAGACACTGACCAATCAGATGTCTCAATAAAAGTAGGCGGAGCCTGCAGACCCCCACGTCCAACGTTCATTCATAGTATTTTCTTAACACCAGACCGAAGGACATTACTGTAATCTGTCCTTGAAGTAGTAATATTTAGCACTGGCTCTGAAGAGAAAGGGTCTCAGTATTTCTGAGACTGTAAAAGGTAACGCTTCCTTTTACATTACAGTACTTACAGGGTATTTAAGTGGGACTTACACTGTACTTTTTTGTACCTACAAGGTCTTTACAAGGTACTTACAGGCTACTTCTTTGTACCTACTTGGTACTTGCATGATACTGGGTGTATATTTGTGATGCTTTTTGATTCATACTTATGTGGAACCTTCTGGGTATTTATATTATACCTGCTGGGTATTTGTGCTGTACACTCTGGGTTTTTACAAAGTACCTACTGGGTATTTACCTGTTGTGTTGATGTGTCTCTTGTGGTACTTACCACATGTACGAACAGAGTAAGAACAAATAAAGTGCCTTGAATTGACTTTTTAACTTATCGTACGTTTCATTGTATTTACCATGTGTATCAAGGTAGTACGTCAACAGAAACTACCTTTGAAGTACTGTGAAGAAGTACCTAGAATTTACTTTGTAATTACTGAGAGGATGGGGTATTTACATAGTACTTATGTGGTACCTTAGTGTGTTTTTCATGGTTCTTACTTGTATTGAGGACAGAGAAAGTACACAGAAAGTACTATTTATTGTACAAGATGTCAACATGTTAGGTTAGAGTGCTAGGTTATAGTGTGTCTTTTGGTACTTACCATTTACAAGGAGAGAGTAGTTACAGGTACACATAAACTACCTTTAAAGTACTCTGAAACTGGGCTGGAAAAGAAAGTCAGCTCTCTATTTCATGGTACTTGCTGTAATAAACGCTGAGTATGTTCACATGAGTATTACTTGGTATTTACCTCTTAAGTAAGGTGCAGCTGGACTGTAAGTACCCTGTAGTAACTGTACTGTAAAATAAAGTGTGACCCAGTAAAATTCAGTCTTTGTAACTTGGTTTGTCTGTGCTTCAAAAGTAAGATCCACATCTAAAATCACACCAGGTTTCTGAAATATTACAATATTTCACTTGATCTATTTTTTTCCCTACAGCCCTAGTTTTGACCGTCTGTACTCTGCATTTGATTTACCTGAGTGTTTATCTGTGGTCCCATCCAGCCCAGTTCCCCTCTGCCTGCTCAGATGTCCGGAAGAAAAGCTGCCCCAGGTACCCCAGGTACTGACGCTTCACAGATCGATGTTTGGATGCCTGAACTGACACATGAAGCGACCGTGAGAACACGTTTTAAAACAATTATTAAAAAAAACATGCTGCCATAATAACTTCCTTCTTCCAAAAGAAAACAGAGACCTGTCAGTCACATTTTGACACCTCTGTGAAGCTCTAACGGTAAAATACAGTTTTACACTCTTGTTACTACACTGGTTCTCGCCTGCATACAGTACCAAAAAAAACGGTTTATGTGGTCCTTAAATGAACCGTACTCAACCACGCTGACACTGGCTGGCTGCTTTGCAAAGCCGTGCAGAAAATTCATTTCTACAAACCCGTAAGTGGTAAAAATGTGCTCCAACGATAAGGCTTTTTACTCGTGCTTCCTCTGCTTATCTCACAACGACTCCCAGATTTCTCAGAGGGATCGGGAAGCCGGTCCCCTGAAGCCACGGGGGAGAGAGCGTCTGTCAAGAAGAGGCCCGAAAATTGGAAGGAAGACGTGTCACGTAGGTGTCAGAGCTGAAATAACCCGCTGTGTGTCTGTCACGCTCACATGGTGTTTCTTTGGGTCAGTGTGGCTTCTTTTTTTTTTTTTTTTGGTTTTGTTTGTTTCTATCTGCAGTTTTGTGCTCCAATTTCAAAAGTCATCTACTGCTCTGACGCTGCAGAGGGCGTGTTTTCAGATTCAGCAGAATAAATAATCAGTCAGTTCCTTCACTGGCTTTTCCGATCGCTGGCAGCATTTCAAATTGTTCATAAAAGTGGGGATAAACCCTGACTGTGAACGCTCGGTGTTTGTGCACACGGTGATAAGAAAACCTACATTAACCCAAATATTAACCAGGTTTCCTGGGATTTTAAAGAGGACATGAAAGCAAAAGATAAAAGCAGCTTTCCATTGATCTGGTCCACAGTTTCCTCTGTCTGCCTCACCAGTATGGGGGGTGGCTGGGGCAACATTTTAGGTCCGGTTTGAAAGCCGGTCTGCGATGGTCCTGCAGTGCAAATCATTCATTCAACACATCACTCAAACATTTTAAAGATCCCAACGACAATCAGAAAACCAACGCTAATGTTAAAAAGCATCATACTTTAGAAAACAAAACACAATTTCAGAAACGGAAACGTCAAAAAACAAAAAGGAAAAAACATTTCAGAAAACAAAATTTATTTTCAAGAAAACAAAATACAATAAAAAAAAAAACTAAAAACATTTCAGAAAACAAAATCAAATTCCAGAAAACAGAATGGAAACAAACTAAAATCTTAAAACAAAGTGAAATGTTAAATAAACGAAATGCAATGAGAAACCAGAAAAAGTAGGTACTATGGGACATCACTGATTGGATGATGATGATGATGATGATGATGATATGTAGGATCACTTCAAGCCAAATAGCTTTCAGTTTAACTGATGGAGAGACGTCATCATCCAATCAGAGATGCCCCTCTGTACTCTCCTTTTCCTGCTTCTTATTGTGTTTTTCATTTTTTAACATTTCAAGACTCAAGATTTGGTTTATTGTCATTTCACACTTTGCAAAGAAATACACGGGTGAGACGAGATGTTGTTTCTCACTAGCATGACAGTGCAAAAACAGCATAAAAAATAGCAAGAAGATAACAATCCTAGAATAAAAATAAGATGAATAAAAAATTAAGTGAAATAAATAGGATAAAAATTAAATATAAAATAAAATAGAGTAGAATGGAGACCAGCGTTCAGTGAGAAAGTGACTTGTTTCCAAAATGATTTTTCATTTTTCTTTTCTACGTTTAGGTTTCTGAGGTTTTTTTTTTCTAAACTGTAACGTTGCTTTTTGACTTTTTTTTTTTTGTTTTTTTGTAATTGTCATTGTGATCGTTTAAAATGGTTTTGTGATTAGTGATTTGTTGACGTGATGTGCAGTTCAGGACCACCGTAGCTGTCTGTTTAGATCCATTATTTCTATTTAACCCTCAGTCTCCTGGTGTGTAGAATAAACAAAATTCCAGAAACCAAAATGTAACTCCAAACAAAGAACCCAAATGACTTCCGACAGATGACATTCCTTGAAGCTTCTGACCACAGCCGCTGCAAAGGTTTGGCGACGGCTCAATCAACCCCAGTTTAGGGCAAACCATCAGCCTGCTTCAAGACTCAAACATCATCATCCAGTCAGTGATGTCCCATCATCCCCACCTTGTCCGGTTTTGCTTTATTTTTGCGTGGGGTGATTTGACCGATGTAATTTGGACTTCAGGGCCACCGTACTAAAGAGCTGACACAGCTTTGTTCAGGACTAACAGGACACAACATTATTATTATTCCTATTCCACAAAAGTTAGCTTTTAAGGTAAAATAAAAATGACTTTTCTTTTTTGTTTCTTGAGAGAATATATCTGTAGTTATAAACACATCACCCTGCAAATGTTTCATGCCAAAAGTGGCAGCAATTGAAGGAAAAAATAAACATAAAACGTTTATTAGCTTGAAGGGTTGTTCCAATATTGATTTATTCTATAAATTTAGAAGCATTTCCAATCATTTCTGTTAACTCTGCGGTTGCAGGGCTCATGTTAAACTTTATGTGTCACAAGTGACGACGTGGAAGTTTGTAATGGTAACTAGAGATTTGCACATGTGTGCAGTTGTCATGTTTGTCGTCCCTGTGAAAAGAGGCGTCAGCTTCGTTTCCCGTGTCATTTTAGCCTTACCTCCCGTCCCAGCTGCCAGGCCCTCCAGCTGCCACAAAGCAGCGGGCGGCACTTCTCCAGAGCTCAGCGGCGCATACAGCAAGGTCCAGAAGCAGAGGCAGTCCAGGAGAGCCGGTGAACACCAGCAGCGCCAGGAGAGACGCCTCAGCCCAAACTCCTCCCACATGGGCTCTTCTGCAGGTAAGAGATGGACTGCTGGGAGGAGCTAACGCTCTAAATCTCAGCTCTGCACCCCTGAAAACTAAGGAGATAATTACAGATTTGGAAAATCAAATTGTTTTTACCACTAAACTCACCTTTTTCGCCCAATTGATTGAATAGACCTAATGAAATGATGTGTAAGAGTTGCATCTCGGACTGGTGGCAGTCCTGTCGGTCTTCATCTTATACAAATGTCTGGAAGTAACTTCCTAATGTTTTTCAATGCTTCCTAATGTGGTGCAGCGGCAGGGTGGTCGACCCACAATCGTAAGATTTCAGGTTCGAGTCCCGCCTTGCACGCCCATTTGTCGAAGTGTCCTTGGGCAAGACACTGAACCCCACCTTGCCTCTGGTGGGAGGTTGGCGCCAGTGTTCGGCAGCGGAGCCATCATGGGACTGTGACTGTAAAGCGCTTTGGGCCTTCGTAAGAGGGTATAAGTATATGCCATTTACCATTTGCAGTGGGGTAACTTTTTCCCCTCAGAGTAACTTGTCCTTACTCCTCTACTAAAGCCTAAAACATCCGGTAGTTCAGAAGTATTACAGAGAAGAGGGGCATCATCAGAGCAGCTGAAACTGAACGACCCGGTGGGTGGGGGTCTACACACCTGTGGCGACCCGCCAGAACAGTTCTGCTGTGATTGCAGTCAGCAGGGCGGAGCTGCAGAGTTTGAGACGGCACGCTCAGGAGCTGGTGGACGAAAACGACGCCCTGAAACTGACAGTTCACCGCCTGAAAGTAGAGCTCAGCCGCCACCAAGGTGGCTCCAGACCGCCGTCCAAAGACGAGGTACGACTAAACCAAGGCTGCAGCGGCTGCAGTTTTTCATTGAAGCTTAAAATGATCAATTTTCTGCAGAACCCATTGTTTGCACGTCATTTCATGTAATCTATTACCCAACTTTGATGCTGAGCCACGTGCATCCTTCTCTTTGTTCCTGCTTCCCTCTGACTGTTGTCTCCAGTCCGCACAGCAGCACAAGAAAGTCACCCTGTGGCTTTCATCATGGCCTTCTGATCACTCCAGGAGATTTTTCATGTCCCGGCTCTGTCATCTGACTTTCTCTGCCTCGGCGTGTGCCGGCTCACACTCATTACTGAGAGTTGAGACGGCAAAGAAGAGGCGTTATGGCTGAATGGTGCTGCAACCAGACCAGGCAGAGGGAGGTTATGGAGCACAAAGTTAGAAAATATTTAGTCACAGTTGTTCTAAATTGTTAATCCCAAATTCCGCAGATTACCGTTAAAGTTTAAAGACCCATTCGGGGGTCTTTAAACTGGTAGTATGCCTTTTTTTTATTGCCAGGTTTGTGATTTACAAGCTGGACTGCCTCAACTTAAGGACCCGTTCACATAAAAATGTTGCTTTTGGGATTTTACAATGTTCTTGTGGCTTTTTTCCAATGATGGAGGACGTATATGAAGGAAAATAAGATTACAATTTTGTTTTCTAGTATTTCTTTATTCAAATCACTGTTAATCAGGAACAGGAAAAATGCTGTTCAAAGTAAGAGTTCATTTGTGACGTAGAAAATATGCTGGGGGGGGCCACAAGCTCAGCTCCATTCTGATCCAAACCCGTGGATAAATAGATTCACGTTGGTCCTGGTTTTCCTCATCTGAGCTGGCATCTGGCCTAAAAACTGTCCGGCTGGATGGCTCCAGTCCTGCTCACCGTTTCTGTCTTTGTCTGCAGCTCGACGTGAAGCATTTCTGCGCTTCGCTGCCGGCTGAAGAAGACGGGATGAAGGTGACCCGTTTCTTTCAGTTAAAATATAACTAAACTCTACAAGAACTCTGCGAAGTTTAACAAACAATGGAGACCAAAGACTTAAAAAAAAACACAGGAGTCGGTCCAATTTTGGATGCATAAAAAACTTTAAGAGACATTTTTTATGCGAAAAAAAACTTAGTAGAGGAGGGATTTATACTACACTTTATTCTTGACTTCCCACACTTAAAGAAAAGGAAGGTTTGTTCTATTTACTAATAGCCTTAAATTGTTAATAAAAAATGTTTATATTTACACACTTTACATTACATTACATTTTCTGACCTCGTGAAAAAAAAGCATTTTGTGACTCTAAATATGCAAATGAGTCTGCAGATTGAAAGGAAGCGTTCCAAGACAACAGTAAGAGTTGTTCAGGCCTTTCACAAAGATAACTGTGATGCAATGTGGCCCGAAATAGAACATTTACAACAAATGGGTGGAAACAGACGTCTATGCAGGAGATAATAAAGGAAGGGAATTGGATTAACGTCCGGATATGTTAAATGTGATCTTTCTTTAAGAAAATAAGATTACAGAAGGAAGAAGAGAAGAAAAGCAGAAAATGACAATTAAAGTGATGCACTGCCAGTTTGAGTGACAGAGTGAAGGAGCAGCCATTACCTCTATTACCTCTACAGCAGGTGAACAATAACATTCTGGACTTTCTTTAGTCCTTTGGTCGGAAGATCCCAAGAGAAAATACCTTACTTTATGATCGAAATCATAGGTAAATGTAAAAAGAAAATCATTTAAAGCTTGTATTTTATATTAAATCGTTTAAGTATTTCAAGCTTTTATTTGCTGTTAGTTTGATGAATGTGAATTACAGGTTAGAAAGGCATAATATGATGTTTTTTGGATCACTTTGGAAAAAAAAAGGTGTCCCAAACTAATCAGTTAATTACCTCCAAACACCTGCAAAGGTTTTCTGAGCATTGAAATGCCCTGCTTCTGCTGATGCCCGGAAGGCCGCCATCCACACCCTTCACTGGGAAGACGAGACCCAGGGGGTCTTTCCTGAACAAACTGATAGTCCACAGGACGTGGAACCTGCACACACATGATCTTCCGGGGCTTGATTGAGCTACAAACTGACCAGAACCCAATAGAAATACTCTGATTTGTTGTCAAGAAGAAGAATTTAGAACAATTTAGATGACCTGAAGGCAGATATCACAGCAACCTGGGTTTTCTGTTACACCTGTGCAGTCTCACAGGCTGGTCACCTCCATGCCACAAAGCATTGAAGCAGGATGTCATGCAGAAGAAGATCCCTCCAAATAACCAGTGCCCCAAAAGGAACGCCGGAGATTTGTGGTGAAAACATCCTGTTTAGAGTCGTTTGATGGGATAATCTGGTTTTCTGAGAAGCTGAATTTTGTGTCTTTTGCCCAAAAAAAAAAGACCCAAAAAAATAAGGCTTGAAATATTTCAATATTAGTGGAATAAAACAAACCAGTTTCACTTTTTGAATCCTTTAAATTTTAAAATGTGCCTGTATGTTACAGAACAAAAGCAAATATAAAAGTTCCATAGTTATTAATACTATTTGTACATGAACAGTAGAAATCAGTTTTTCAAAAAAAAAGCTTACAAGAATTGTTTATTTTTGTATTTATAGTGTAGTTTTGTGAAGTTTTTATTCATTCTGGTTCAAAAATTAGGCTTAAACCTAACAAAGGGAGCAGCAAACAAAGACTGCAATGATCCAGAAGGTGACGCTTTGTGTGCTGCAGGAGGAGCTGAAGAAACTACGTCTTCGTGTTGAAGAATTGATCAGAGAAAACCAAAAACTTCATGCCGAAAGCGCCAGGATGAGCGAGCACAGCCTGGAGGACAGGTGAGAGGGTCAGACAAATGACCGAAACTTTATTTATAAAGCCCTTTCAGACAACAACAGCTGTGAAGAAAGAAAAATATAAGACAAAACAGAAGGAAAAATGTAACAACTAAAAGTAGTCAGAAGTAGTAAAGTCATATTTTAGGCTTGGATTTTAAACCGAGAAACTTTAAAGATGTGAGCTAAAACCATAACGTCTGTTATTTATCAGAATATCTGATTATTGTGTGAAATACCCAGACTTTTACTGGTGGACATTTCAAACACTAATAGGATCCTTAAACACTTATTTATGCAATAAAATTCACTTTTCGATCCAGCTACCTGTGAATTTCTGAATCCAGTTTGACGTAATCTTTGTCACTCTGTTCCCAAAGGAAAATCTTCAGTGTTTAAACTTTTCTCCTGTGGAAAATGCTGTTTTAAATGCGAACACCAACAGTTTTTCTTAGTCTCTTTGAAACAAGAGTAAAAAAAAAACTAAGGGCACAGAAGCATTTCAAAAAGTAGAAAACCAAAAGAAAGTTAGACATTTTTCTCAGACACTTAAGAAAAGGGACATTTTACATAGAATCATCTATATTTTAAGCTTTTATCATTTGAAAACTTTTTTCAAAATTTTTTTTGTCTCAGAAAAATTAAAGCCCAAGCAGAAAGAAAAAAAAAGCCTCACTAAAGCTACGTTTCATTTTCTATGAGCCTTCTCAGGATCACGTGACTTTTGATTTTCTGCCAGCCCTGAACAAAAAAAAACATGGCTGATATTTGCTATTTCTTTGGTGGAAAACCCCACAAAATAAGACGTTTTGTGGACTAATCTTTATTTTGACAACATACAGGGTCGATGACATGGATCCTCCAACCATCACAGACTGCAGACACTTTACTCTGAACTTCAAACATTCTCTTACCTCGGCACTCTTCCTCCAGACTCTGACATCTTGAATGTTTGCATGAGATGCAAAATTTGCTTCCATCTGAACAATCTGGACCTTTGGTGGTGCTGGTTGACCGTTGAAGTCACATATTTTTAATCTTCTGTTTATATGCTTGGATGCAGCACACAGCTCTGTGTTCAGGAATGACCCTTTTGTGGCTCGTCCTCCTTGTGAAGGGTGTGGACGACTTTGTCTTTTGGACATCAGTCCTCCTCTTTCTTTTCTGACTTACCAACCCAAACTCAGAGCTCATTTAAAGGCTCCGGAAACCTCTGCAGGTGTTTTGAAGGATTTATATTTTTATTTAAAGTTTCTAACAGTGAATTTTTTCACATTACACTAAAGAGACACAGAAATTGTTTTTTTTTTTTATTACCCAAAGGCTACAATTATCACAATTACTATAAATAAAACCTTGAGCTGTTTCACCCTATGCCTAATGGTTTATTATAAGTTTATATAAGTCTTTACTTTTTGTGATATACCGGTACATTCCATTAATTATGATTGCTGAAAAATCACAGCCTTTCTAATTTATTAAACAGTTTAATACAGATGATAATAAATTACATTTTTTACATTTTTACTTTCCCTGTTTTACATAGATTTTAGTTTTCCAGTTTTAAAAAATGTTTCAATAAAAATAAAAGGTGAGGTGAAAAATAATGAAAAATGTGTTGATGATCTCTGTATATTTATATTTTCAATAATTACTTTGAGTTTCCTTTTTCTGAAAAATGTTCTGAAAAATAAATAATATTTCTCTTTTTAGGAAAGACTTCTGATAAAATGTGTCAGTGAAACAAACGCTGACATTCATCCATTTGAAAACACTCACCTGCTTTTCATTTTTAGAGTTTCTTATTTTGAAAGTCAATAAAATAATTTTCCCACCAGGCTTTTGCTTTTGCAAAACCTTGTGGTCAAACTTTTTTTTTTTCCTTCTGCTAAATTCTTGTCTTATAGCATTCAGCTGTTGTGATAAACTCTATTTTTCCACAGTCAGCAAATCCAACAGCAGGCCCTCCTGGTTCTGCAGGAGAACCAGGATCTTCTCAATCAGATCGAAGCTCTGCATGTCGGGGCCAAAGCCAACCGAAGCAAACACCAGTCAGAAGGTGGCATAAATGAAAAGATTCAATCTGTTGAAAAAATGTGCCTTTACGAGCTTTTCTTGGCGCGATTTGACTCTCTCATCTCTGCAGTGGCGAAGCTATCGAAGCAGCTGATGCTGCTGGAGGCGGAGAAGCAGAGCTTGGAGGAGGAGCTGCAGGAGAGCAGGAGGGAGGCCGAGAAACGTGCAAAGGAGGTCCAGGTTCTGCAGAAATGCCTGAAGGATGCAGTTACCTGGGACGAACACTGCCACATGGCAGAGAAACTCAGAAGGTTGTAAACGTTTCTGTGTTTGTCATTTCCTCATTACTTCCTTAAATACCGTCAATACATTTCTGACTGTCTCTTAGATTGTTGATGGGTCGTAACAAATAAATTGTTGTGGGAAAATGAAGTCGACAACCCACTTTTCTGCACATATCAAAGTTGCTTTTACCTTTAAGGTCCAAACATGACCAAAACTCAGTTAAATATTTGCATCTTAAAAACCGCTCCAATTATCTTTTGATTATTTTAAATAGTGTTTCCACTGGTCTATCAATCATGATTATGCTGTTTTTTAGCCAAAATCAAATGTCCTGTGCAGTTTTCTTGGATATGGTTTCACTAGAAATTCGTCTCTGAATTGTGGGCGGGACCGTTGGCGCAGAGCAACCCCCCACTTCCCATCACCCACCTGTTTGCGCTCTCCTCTGCTAGCTTACAGCCCCTCACACCCCAAACCTAACGCCGGGCTGTGTCCATATTCGAGGGCTGCATCCTTCAGTGGCTAAGGCCTTCCGGGTCGACGTTGGCCGGGTCCTTCGTCGAGCTGCTTGGCCGAATATTAACGGCTGTGAATTTGGACGAGTCTGGCCTTTGGATTGTTCCAGTTGTTACATAAGCGGATGTCATGTTGCCTAGCAACCGTGAGTCCCGAACAGAGAGGAGTAGTGAACCAGGCATGGACCTTAAAATTTTCCTGGCTTATTTGATCCATTTTTAATCTTGGAGATGTCTGGAAATATATAAAGGTATCATTATTTCCAACTCCGGGTCCCGCTTCCCCTTCAACCGTTGCCGTTAGAAATTCTCTGCCGCAAAGCATCTTGGGATATGGACCGCATGAAGGATACACCAGACCAATCCTTGAACTCGGTAAATGAGAAGGCCGTGTTTGTTGGCAGCATCTGAAGGAGTCTTTAAATCTGAACGGCATGTGTCGCGGCGCCGTGACGTAAGCAGCCGACAAACGCAGCCCAGGAAGAACGCAGCCCTCCAATTTAGACACACCCATTGCTGGAGCAACAAAAAGGGCGAGCAATTTCGTAGCTATCCAGTCGTAGATTTTAGATCCAAATTCCAGCTCAGACAAGGAAAACAAAGACGTTCACGGGTCTTTTTGTCTGCAAGTGGACGCATCAGAACGCAGGAAGCCTCTATCATCAGTAGAAATGCCATAAGAACCTGTCAAAAACACCAACAGTTGGGTCTTTAAGCTTCTTTTCTTTTGTCCAAAAGCAGTAATTATAGCTGTAGACTTGAAGGCCTCTGGGGCTTTGCTTGAAGAACGGGCACTTTTCTCTTAATGCTGTAAATCGTGTGCCACTCTGTAAACGCCGCTCTCGACCCTCAGACAGCTGGAGCAGCAGGAGAGCAGGAGCACGGAGGAGCTGGAGGAGTTGTTTCAGAGAGTCTCCAGGCTGCAGGAGGAGAACAGGCGTCTGGCGCAGGACAACCTCAGCTTGGCCGCCGACGTCAAGACGATGAGCGCTGAGCTGGATCTCTGCAGACAAGCTAATAGGTACAGAATGGGGAGGGTCCTCCCACTTCAGACAGGAAGCCAAGACAGGAGACCACATGGACTGTTCAACCATCGCTTCAGAACAGTCCAATGAATAGAACCTGATTGAATGGGATAGAAGAACCAGCAGTTTCCAGCACGCTCCTCCCCAACATGAGCACAAACATCCAGGATTGATCCACGTCAGTTATTTATGTGCAACTTCAAAGTCTTTTCTTTTTTATCACACCTTCAGATTTAGGTTAATGACTTCTTCCCTGGGTTGGAAGGCTAATAATCACCCCTCCTCAGTATGTCGACCCAACCTTTCAGATAGATATTCTTCGTTATCTTGTTGATTTTATTAAAATAGGATCCTAAAAAGTCCCCGCGGCTGACGGCGGACTCATTCTCGCCAAAGAGCCTAAGAGCTGCTCTAGCCTGGGACGTGGATCTGCTCCCAGTGGGCGTCTTCAGAGAATAAAATCGAGTTTTTCATTTCAAAGTGTGAAGACTGTCAGGAGGTGTTGGGTTAGACAATGATGGCAGTCTCAAGATGACTCGCTCTGTTCTGTTCTCTCTCTTTCTCCTGCCTTCTCTTCCTTTTCTCTACGTATTTTTCTCTCTTGTTCTTTCTTTCTTTTCCCTCCCCAGGAAGGCTGAAAGAAAGATGAGCGTCCTGAAAAAGCAGAAAGAAGAGTCCTTGTTAAAGGAGGAAAAGGTGCGGCTTCACCTGGAGGCTCTCATGTCTGTAGCAGAGCACATCTCCACGCAAAGAGACCAGCTGTTACACACGGTAAACCTGTGACATCATGATTATTGTCTGTAGTTTCTGCCCCCCCTCACAGTTTTTGGCACTTAGAAAATGTTCAGCTCATTGTTTTATGGTGATGCAGTTGAAGAAAAGAGACCCCTGAGTTAAAATGCTGGAGAAGATGCTCGACTTTAAGCTGTTGTTTGCATTGATCGAAGCAGACAGACGAGGGGAGCATAGAGTGACAGGTGGGTGTGGTTTATGAGTTGCACCAGCAAAAAGGTAAACAACTTGTCACGCCGCGCTGTACTTCTTATCCCGAGGCACTAATAAATAATAAAGAGCAGCTGTACATGGCTCCAGACAATTGTTCAGCATGAGGAGAAAATGTTTTTTTCCATTTTTCCCCTGTGAACAATAGACGTTCTTCATATCAGGAGCAGCACCCATGGACTGAAGTTCTGAAGTGCTAAATGTTCCTGCAGAACATAACAAAAAGGATATTATTAAATGTAATCCACTGAGAAAAAGGGTTTTGTTGATGAGACAAAAATGGTGGAAAGGTCAGTTTTTATACTAGAGAAACAATAATCGAAAGTTAATTTAAACTTGTTTTTGTTTAAATTAAAAAAAAAAACATTGTAAGCATTATCATTTAAAAATATTAATTTTAACTGTTTAGATCATAGAATGTTTTTGTTGTTGAATATGGATTTTAATCATTAATGTTTGCAGAATTTCTGCAGAATATGAAACAAAAGTAAAAAAATAAAACTGTGGACAGACGGACAAATATTGATCCCTTATTCTTAAATTACCCCACTGAAAATAACTTGAGCATGCATCAGTTTAAAACGGAGAACTGGTGATTTCTATTTACCAGGTTTGTAAGATTTCCTTCTTTGCTGCATCTATTTGGGATTTGTCCCCTGAAAAAACAAAGCAATAATGTCGTAATTTGTGTCACAGAGGAGCTTCAAACTCTTCCAATTAATCACTTAGTGCCCCCCCCCCTCGTGTGTTCTCCTCTGTTAGCTCAGTAACCCCCCGTCCTCCCTGTCTGCCCCTCCAGGCTTCAGCTCTTCACCAGGAAAAGCAGGGATTCATCGGCAGCCTCCTGAGCAGCACACTCCGATTTGGAAAGTTGCAGGACGACGCCAAAGTAAGTTCCTTAATTTAGCACAGTTGTGGCTTTGCGTTAAAGCCACAGGTCATACGAGGTTTGGTGTGGAAAATAGAACTTAGTTAGAACCCTCCTTCATCAGACTGAATGCACAGAGCCAACATTTCCACTCAGAGGCTTCCTGCAGTGCCAATTCAGTCCCACCAGCCAAGTCGCACATTTGGCTCAGCGGCGGCGACTCCATTGATCCGACTTGAGCACATTCCAGTTAATTTTGTTCGATATCACCCTCAAGTGTAGTCCCCATCGATCAGCACGCTTTGTGTCCGTCGATAAGCCATCTGCTGTCGGCCTTTTATCACCCAGAAAACCTCAGCGCGCCAGCGGTTGAGTTCGAGGGGAAGGCCTGCCGAGCTGAGTCTGCTGGACCCACCACGTCTTTAAAAGATACAATGTAGACCGCGGGCCCTTCCAGCAGGTTAACCATGGCTTTAACACCATCGGCACCACTTTGGTGAGACGATGAGAGAGCTGGAATAGTACCGGTACGGGGAAATAAGCAGCATCTGAATGAGCTTAACGTGAGACGTCTCTAAATGTAATTACAGCAGATTGGTAGAAGGCAGTCCTTCTGCTCATCCATTCTTTGACAAACTATTGTGTTGATAGCACTATTAGGCCACTACTAGGCTATTCTAAGTGAATCACCATGGCAACCTTTACTTTCCTGCAGGGCCGTCTTCCTTTGAATCTTACCTCTGACAGATGCTTGACGCTACAGCTTTGATTCAGCTTTTGCTTTCCGCTTCCCTCTTGGATTTATTTTGTGCTGCACACTAAAAGGCCCTGCAGCCTTCCTGCCCGGCCGCCCGTCTAACCCCGTTTTGGGGTTGTCGGTGCCTCTTGCCCTTCAAGGAACAGCAACATAAGGATAAAACACATTTCCGGAGTTCTGTTATTAGTGTAGCCATAGCAACAGCAAAGACGGAAGAGATCTTAAGTCACATGCTTTTGTTTACAAGCTCTGGTTGGTAACAGAATAGTCCGATTGACGGCAGACTGAATGCAGACCAAGCGCTAGGTTCAGGACTCGATCCAGACCAAATAAAGCAGACTCCAAAGGGCTTTTCCACTCTGGCAACACTCAAAGAAAAAGCTGAGAGCAAATGCTTCCATACCCACAAGTCAGTATTTTTGTTTTCAATTAAAAAAGCAAGAAAGAAGGCTTTACTAAAGTCCACCAGTCAGCTGGGTCCTTCAGAAACCAGATGGTACCATCAGGAGAACCAGACTTCTGCACATCTGTCTTTTTCTTTTGACAAATCTTAGATTTTGATCATTTTTTTAATCACATATGAACAATCTAGGCAACGTTTTTTTTTTTAATGACTTTGTCTATACTGATCCTTAAAACAAATATGTCTAATATGTGATCAATATTTGTAAAAAATAAAAAAAATAAAAATGTTTTGCAACTGGACTGATGTAAAGCTCAAAGTAAGAAGGTCCAGAGAAAATATTGTGTCTTTAACCAGGAGGACAGTCTGCTGAAAGCTTTAGTCCTGCAGGAAAAAACAGGCAGTTTCAAAAGCATGGCATCTTTTTTACAAAAAGGCTTCCAGTGTGTTTGTATTGATTTTGAAGTACATCACCCAGTCACCTCAAGCTTGATGCAACATGTCAGGTTAACCTGCGATGACGGTTATTTCTGAGCCCCCTCCCTGCTGACATCGAATCAGCACAAGCTGTGGACAGTGAAGCCTGATAAAATGAAGACAAACACGTAGTACAGAAAACATTTCTCCATTTATTTCATGTTCAGTGGCATTGCTTTCCGTGATAATAAGCTGAGAGGTGCAGCTGGTGTCTGACAGTAAAACAAAGGGGGGAACAAAGTTGGAAGAAAAAGCAACACTGCTGAAACGACGGACAGATGAGCTGAAGAGCACTCCTCTTTATGTTTCAATTGAGTATTCAGGAGTTACAATGCCAGTCCAAATTGTTCAATTGCTGCAATCATCAGAAAATCTGAGCAAAGTGCATCGATCCCAAAAAGACCCACAGGAAGTGGATCCTCCAGGACCCCCCACCCAAAGGATCCACATCAGGTTGGAACCAGAACCCCTGGAAAACCTGTTTGCTGAGCTTCCGTTTGCATTAACAAACAGAACTGTCATGACAAGGAAAGACTTCATCTCCATTTATTCCAACATTTGCATTTTTTTTAGCATTCAACTCATGAAATGCAATTCCACAACCCCCGTTATCAAAACTGCCCTAAAGGAACCTGCTTTGACTGGTGATTGGCTGTGTCTTCAGCAGTGACAACACAAAGGAGAGACCACAGGTCCAGGTAAAAATGACATTTCTAAGTCCCATTGCCTGTATATGACAACAGGACCCAGTGAGTGTGACGTCACCCACCAAAAATGACCAAATGTAGTTGATTCAGTCGCCATTTTTCAGGCTGTTACGTTGGAGCCAGACATGGGATTCGTCCGAGTTTTGTCCAAGTCAACGTCTCTATGACAACCGCTCTCACCGACCAGGAGTGAGCTTGAAGCAGCTTACACGAAAACTAGCAATCAAACAATTTGATTGTTGGATGTGGGGGCCAGCATGCGCCACCTGCTTTTATTGATGCATCTGTTTGGCCAGTTAATAACTTAAATAACTTGAATAACTACAGAAAATGAGGATTGTCAAGAACATGATTAAAAAAAAGCTACCTGAGCAAGAATGGTTATCCTGACCAATAGAATGACTTAGTAATAGCTGTGTATTTCTCTAGAGTAGTTTATGGGATGTTGGCTTTTGGATGCAGCAGGTACTTCTTGTTTGGAACGCCAGGGGGTCCAGCTTTCATATACAGTCAATGGTTTTGACTCTTGAGAGCCCTAAATGGTAGAAATCTGCTCAGTTTAGCCGACATAAAGCAGGAAAAGCTAAGACCCAGTTCATTGTGCTGTCACACAATGTCCTAAAGACACGTTTCTCCGGACTAAAGCTCTGCTGAAGCTGTAAGAAATGCAGCTTTTGAGACTTAAGAGGAGAAGTTGAAGTTCAAACTCGCAGGAAACTGAACGGAAGGTGTCTCATAACAACCCGAGCTGCAAGGCTGCTGGTTTTCTCACACTTACAAGAATGGCCTGAGCGGGAATTGCCTGTAAAATGACACAACAACAATTGTCCCTTCTACGTCTTCTGTGGCAGATTCTAGGTTTTGGCCAAATCCCAGTTCATATATGTGCTCTATCGTGAGAAAAATGCCAAAAGAACATGTTAAAAACACCACTATTTATGGGAGTGGGTCTTTAACCAACAGTAAATATTTTGTGTATGGACGTCAAATCAGTTTGTTATAGAAACAGTTTTATTTTTTTGCCAAATTGCAGATTAAAAGAATGAGAGGATGAGGTTTTTTTTGACAGGTCAGGAAGGGTGGTAACGTAACTTTTCAGGTCTTTGCTTTGGTGAAATCCTACGAGTCTGTGCTCAAAGACTATGGATGGATCAGGTTATAGTCAAGACCCACGACAGAAGTCACAGTAATGCAGAGATGCCGTGGAGGCCTCTGTCACTTCCCGGCCAAGCTGGTGTCACAGATGCTGCAGGGGCTGTAAAAAATAAATAAATAAAAAAGACAGAAAGCACACCGCTCTCGCTGCTCCTTCATTTTGCATGAGGACGGCTCACCGCCAGGACTCCTAATGTGCCGTGGAGGAAATCACGGTTTATCTCTTCTCAACCCGTCAGCCTGTTTTCTGCAGCGGCTCGGTCCGTGTCACAGGAACAGCCGGTTGGCGCCGGTCAGCCCCTGGAGGAGCAGTCGCACATGCCCTGACACAGGCACTGGCAGAAACCGTACACCAGGCAGACCGTTAGGCTGGACGGCACCAGGCTCACGCACACAATGCCCAGAGTCACTCTCTGGATCACCAGCAGGTAGATTCCTAGAGGCAGTGAACCAAAGTATAGGAAGCCCAGCAGCCAGACCAGGATTCGCGGCACGTGATTGCAGAGCTTGGTCAGGGCGTCGTGATCAGCAGGTCCATTGGATCCAATAGAAACCGAGTCCAAACTCTGCTCAGCGTAGATATCGGAGCTAGGGGAGTGCCCCGAGTCCCTCTGCACCTCCATTATGGTGATGACCAGGCAGTTGGAGGAGTCACGAGACGGACTGGAGGAGGAGAAACTTTGTGGAGTCAGCAGGACCTCCCTGTTCTGATCTAAGCTGCTGGACTTCTCCAGGTGGGACATTATGTTGACATCATCGGGCAGGGCCGACACCTGGTACTCTGAGATCTCAGTCTGGTGTCTGCAGAAGGGGCAGGGAATGCTGCCTCCTCCGTCTGCCACATCCAGGATCTTCAGGAGGCAGCGGGCACAGACCCGATGCAGGCAGTCCAGGATTTTGGGCTTCCTGTTGTGTGCGTTGTAGCGCTGGTAGCAGATCTTACACTCCAGTTCCTCAGGAGATGGACAGTCTTTCTCCCCCGCCTCCTCCAACTGAGGACCGATCATCTTCAAGTCATGTTCTGGGGAAGCACACAGAGGCAAAAAGCGAGTCAGACATTGAACCAGTAGTCTTTTGGCCGGCATCGCATGTAACTTCTAGAGATGAGAGTCAGACGGCGCTGGAGGATGTTCCTCATGTTTCTCTGCTGAACAGGGAAAGGTCAGTGCTATGCTTTCATGACAGCTCAGAGTCTGTGTACCTGCAGGTGATGAATGATTTATGGGTTGGGAGTTGGAACAGGGTGTCATCCCAGTGCCCTTTGTGGCAAAGCAAAAGCCAGTGGTATTGATTTTTTTTTTTTGGGGGGGGGAAGAATATGGGGAGAGCTGCTCCTTCAGTGTTTTTGTGTCGAGTACAGCATTGAAGCAGCTGTTTATGAAGTTAGCGCTGAGCTGAAAGGCTTTAGGATCTTACTTGTTTATTCAGTTTTTCCAGGACTATATAAAGTCTTTCATTTAGTTTGATCATTAGACTTTTGTGAGTCTGATCAAACTGAATTTAAACTGATCTATTTATTTGAAGCGTGTTTCCAGAAATCGGAGTGAACGGCTGAATTTGAGCCAAGTTTCATTCAGAATATGGTGACAAAGTGAGCTCACAAATGTATCTTAAAGAGGATGGCAGGTTGAGCTCAGGATGATTCATGATTTTATACCAGAGTGTTTGAACTTTAGTCATTTGCATACATGCTAGGACTTTTTACGATTGACCGAAAATACAACGTGTTGCCTTTTTCCTTCTCGGAGACTGTCAGTCATCACTATTTGGTACAGGTGTGTATTTTACCCTCTGCCAATTCGAAGCGCATGATCCACAAATCAATACATAAACCCTCGCGGACCCTGAGATCCTCTGGTACTGGTCTTCTAACCATTTTGACTGTAAAAACCATAACTTACAGAGCGGCATGTTTGAGCACTATGACCCTCGTTTGTGGAATAGTCTGCCAGAGGACCTGAGAGCTGCAGAGAGGACAGTTGCTCTTAAGAAACGGCTTAAAATGCACCTTTTTAACCTGGCTTTTAGCTAATTTTACTACTTGCTGATGCTGAAATACCTTCTTAAATTTTGAAATATTGTGATAAAGGTGGAATCGAAAATGAAACTTTATCATAGCATTAATTTTTAGTTTGTCTTTAGATGCAATAATTATGTTTTTTTCTGAGGTTTTGCTCATAAAGTGATTTTTATTTCTTTCTAAAGCAACAGTGACCCTTCTCTAATCTTCACATTCACTTTTTTGTTTGAAAAAGCAACTTTGTTGGTTTGCAGCTTGCAGGCTGAGCCTCCATTCACCTGAAAATCTGTCAACAAATAAGTTTGAAGTTTGATTTGTTCAAGTTCAAAACATGTCTGAGGCGTGATGGGAGATGTTCTCTGTGTGGTGAAGGCTGTGAACTATATTCATTGCTGTCTGTGGGGGTTTGGATGGGTTTGCCGACGTCTTTAGGAAGATGGTGCACATCAAAAGAATCCTTCACATGAAAGCTCAGTTCCCTCCAGGCTTCTCCTCCCAGCATTCCTGTGTCAGTAGATGATAAACACTTGATTCTCAGTAACCGTTATGTTGGAGGTAATGAATGTTTGCACATATATAAGGTTCTTTTGTTTTTCCACTTCCCACAACCAGAGTTATACCATCCATCACTTAAGGTAATTTCTTCAGCAGGATTTGTAAAGTAGTATATAAACAGTCGCTGTTTTGGCGGCGGCGGCGGCGCCTTCCATTTGCGTCTATCTAATAGTCATTACAGTGCTGGTGATCGACCCGCTTTCACATCTGTGACCAGCCGCTCCAGCTCTCAGAGGCAAAAACTGAGAATCAATTCATTCAACAGAAACATTTGTAACTGACACTAAGGTGCTCAGTGCACAACATACTCTACATCTTCATATTTTGCATTTTACAAAATTTACCAAAGAAGCTGTTTATAACATTCTCCTATAGACGATAGCTGCGTTTCCATTAGACGTAGGCGTAAAACGTTATCGAAATTCTAGAAATGTCGAGAAAACACAATTTTGCAAGGATATTGTTTCCATTAAATCCTAATTATATCTAATTATTACATCTAATTATACCTAATATATATATTATATTAAATCCTATATATAAACCAACTGACGTGATAAGTTCAGAAACAGTACTTTGATTTACAGCAGAAACATTTAATGTCTGTCTTCATAATTTAATGTCATTTAATGTCTGCCACGGCACTAGCGCTCATCTTCGTCATCTATCAAAGGACACGTCGACATCTTCTTCTTCAGGCCATGGAGCGGCGAGCTCCTGACGCGTGGGAGTGACTACGGAAGAAGCCATTTTGGGAAATGGTGGTTGGTGATTTTTCCAGAGGAGCTGTGGATCCAACATTTCCACATGACACGCTCAACTTTTCACGAGCTGCGTGATGCTGAAGGACCTCTTGTGGCGCCCGCTAAAGCAGCGCCCAAAATTGTTGGTCACATGACTCATTTAATCCAAAAAAAGGGTTTTACATGCAGTTTTGGGAAGTATGCCATGACCACCTCGTCCAAGCGCAAAAACCTAAACTGACGTGTTTTCATTGGGGAAATTTGTTATCGCAAATACAACTTGCGTTATTTCATAGTCAATGGAAACGCAGCTATTGTCTCATTGATTTTAGTGTTTGTTAATTTCATTAAAAGAAAATGTTAAAAAAAAAACAATTCATCCAATTGAATCAGGTTTTTACCAGAGATGCAACAATTCTCGGTTTAAAACCAAACTGTACGTTGCACCGTTGAACTGAATCATGGGAAAAGTGAATCGTTGCGTCTCCGCTGCAAACCTTTGCATATGTTTATGTTGAAAGGGTAGTAGACCATGTGTTGTGCTCCATTTCATATATTTAATATTGTTTTATTACTATTACACCAGGCTCAGTAATTAGCCAACTAAAAGATTTTACATTATTACTTGCTTGATAGCAAATTAAGAAAGGACATTTTATAAAATTTGCTGATGTTTTGTAATACACAAATCAGACCAAAACAAAACCATGATGCAAAAATCGAGGTTTGAACCAAATCACAGGGAGATTGAGTGTTTAAATCCTTAATATTGGGGGAAATAAAGGCAGAATTACTTTTTTCTGTGCTGTTGTTTATAGAAGCTTTTAAGTCTAAAAATGTTGTGTTTTACAATAATATTGTATATTTTAGAACGTTTTTGTGCTCAGAGTTACTTTTTGTCATCTTATCGTATGTGTGGTTTTTTTATGTTTGAATGTAAGTCGATATTTAAAAAAAAGAAGAAGAAAAACATGTTTATGAACAAGAAATTATTATTTTTCAATAAATGACCAACATCAGAAAAAATAAAGGCAGTGTGCTGTCAACTATAACTCCTGGAGAGGAAATCTGCATCAAAATTTTTCTAAAATCAAATTTGAGAAAAAACAAAAATTGCAGCTTCTTGACTTCTATGAAATTTATTAACCTTTTTTACATAATTTGCACCTTATTTATTGCTACCAGAAAGCATGTTAATGGATTTCTAGCCTCACTTTCTCTTCTGTTTCTCTTTTCTCTAATAGTCAAGCATAACATGAATTAAAAAAGATTAGAAATTGTGTTTTTCATAAGCAGCAGAAAGTCCTCCTCCTGCCTTCTATCTCACATCCATGTTTGAAAATTAAAGCCCTCCATCGTCAAATATATATCAAATAGGTGGGTGTTTCTTTGACAAATGCCCAGCAGACCTCTCAGTGACTTGCTGACTGTTGAATATTTCAGCAACAGGTCTACAGTCAAAATCTCTTTGAAAGATGACAGGGAGGAGTCGCAAAAGAGGATCAGCCTCAGAGAAAGGACTTTACAGAAAAAAAATAAAGCAATCATAAACAAACATATTAAATAGATAAAAAGATAAAGGTCATGGTCCTGTGACTGAACACGGAGGAAGAACTAAAGCTCTTTCAGGAAGATGTTGCCTCCGAAGTTTCTCATTAACATCAGTTTAAATACAAAACAGAGACATTCAGAATTTCTTTAAACACTTAAAACATTTGATTCTTTAATTTAAAAAAAAACACATTCTGTACACTGAATCGTTCTGGTGAAAGTCACAGTTTAAGAAGTAAGAATAGATTACAAAAAACACATAGGAAGTAAAAGTTTAAGTAATTGAAATGCTTAAAAAAGTGAAAAGAAAGACGGTTTACATTTGGAAATCATGCACAGCCACTGCAGGTTTGCAAAAGTAAGAAAACATTTTTGAGTTCATTCAATTATTAAAGTATTTATCCAGAGATTAGATCCAGAAAAACAAAGATAACAAGAATAAGAAAGGTAGGGATGAAACTGCAAAAGATGAGACAAATGGGAGAAAATACAAAGTTTTTAGTTTTGAATTAATCTTTTGTTTAGAGAAGAAATATATGTGAGATAATGCTATAGAATAAACTACAGTTGTTTTAATCAAATCACATCCTATCCCACATGTACATCCACAATTTATCATTTAGTTTTTTAATGTACGGGTTAGCACGCTGTTCTATCAACTTATTTTTAAAAATAACATTTTTGTGACTTTCACTCCTAAAACAGTAAATGCAATAAAACCAATTTTCAACTGATAAAACTTGTTTGAGACACGGCACTCCCTTTTAGATGAAATAGCTCCTCCTTCCTCTGGACTGATTTGAAAATCCAATTGTGTCATGTATTTCCTCTCCACTGGGCTTTCAAAACCTAAAAAAAAAAGAAAAAAAAAACAAACAGGGCGGAGCTTTTAACAAAAACAAGACAGGTTGGGAAAATTCAGTCAAGGATAACGCTGACTTTAAATGAAAGAACTAATTCACAAAGGAAGAAGAAAATGTAAAAAAGAATATCAGTAATGACATTTTCTATTTGACTTGGAGACCAAAACTTTAGTCCAAGATGGTAGATCTCATCAAACTACCAAAAGTTGGCTGTTTGTCAAGTATTTTATACTTTGAAAAGCAAAACAAATAGACAAAGGGCCACAGCTAATGCTAGTAATCAGATATTTAGCTCTACTTTTAGGGGTTTTGTGTTGTTTTCTTTGTGAATAAGTAACACTTAAATCCAATTTTCTCCAAAATGTCAGGTTATTTTAATGTAACACACTTTTCCTTGTTTTTCTAAGAGTAAATGAATAATCCATCAAAAAGCTTGTTGAAATGCACCACGCCCCATGGGGCATTCCACTTCACATGTGAGGTCATGTTTGATTTAATGAAAGGAGAAGGTATTGATCAAACCGCCGGCCCTTCGATCGTTGGACAACAAAAGTCCGCAAAAATTCAGACAAATGGTTACTTTAAATGTGTTAAAACAAATCAAATAAATTCCTTTTATGCATTTGACCAATCGGTTGGAGTCCTTTCATGTTAGATGCTCGCCTACTATGTAGATGAGGGTCATTTGCAGTAGTGTCACTTAAGTTACTCTTATTTAAATGAAACTGTTGCAGTGAAATGAAAATGATGTTTTTGGTTGTTTTGCTGTTAGTTCATGTGTCGCCAGTTATGTCGTCATCGCAATATTGATCAAATATGAGTTTTCTTCATATCGTGCAGCGCTAGTATACATCAAACCGGTTGTATACTAGCGCTGTGGATTTTGGGGGAACTCTGTTTTCCAACAACATCTTCCAGAATTGAGCAGATTTTGTAGTCAACGTTTTGAAAGACACACTTATGTTCATATTTGTCTGTCGGGAAGACATGTCTGTGTCTTTTTCATTTCCATCATTCAAGTCTCTTTCGTCGAAAAATATCACGTCGAAGCTCCTGTTTCCCACATCAGAGCCAGTCACAGTTATGTGTCTTAAAGTAAACACCGTTTTAATCTGCGGTTCATCGTCACGTGACGAACAGAATCAAACGGGTCAATGCTCCTGAAAGATTCTGGCAGCATTTAGCGGATTGACCCGCATTTACTGCACAGACGTGCAGTGTGTTGGGCCCAGGTGAAGCCTCTGATCAATCAGTTTGACTGACTGCCATGTTTTTAACCGACTGACGTGATCATAAACGCGGCGTTTTCTGTGTGAGAAAGGCTTTGGCAGTTTGAGTGCGCCCTTGCTCTCTCTCTGTGAGGACCGTTAATGACGGCGTTGAACTTTGCTGTTAGAGCGTCGGCTCCGTGTGTCTTCTCCAAATTGATCCAAAAGGTTAAGCTTGTTCTGCCTTTGTCAGCCCCCAGACTCATTTTTAATGCTTGCATTTAAAACTGTGAAGGTCCGCTATGTAGAAGTGTTTCAAAGTGTGAAGAAGCAGATTTACTGCATACTATAATTTTGTGCATCCTTGGGTTTTTATTATATTAATATTTTGCATTTCCGCTTACATTCTTACAACCACTTTTCCTCAATATTTGGCCTTTTTCTTTTACAATAAAAATAGGATTTAATTATTTGCATTTAAGGTTAGGTTACCAAACTAAAGATATTTGGTTTCAAATTTTGCTGTTCTTGAAATGTTCTTGTCGTATATTTCTGATGATGAAGGTCATACGACAAGACAATTAAGTTCAAAACTGCAGTTAATTGCAGAGAGTTTTATTTATTCTGATGTTGAGAATCGGGAGCAGATGAAAAATTGACGTTTGAAATGGAGTGTATTTGTGACGTAGAAAATACGCTGGGCGGGCCACAACCTCCCTGCTGTGAGCTCTCAGGAATGGGGAAGGGAAGGTTCCCGCCCACAGTCCCAACAGTCCCGCCCACAACTCTGAGGCGAATTTCTAATGAACTCCTGCCGCTTGGCAGAAGCTCTATGTCCTAGAAAATGACACTAAAACGGCTTAATCATCATGATAAGACCACCAGGAAGGCTTTGAAAATTGATCAAAATATGATCAGAGTAAAACCTATTTTTGCTAGTTTCCAACAACTTAACATAAAATCATTTGTTTAAACTTTCAATAAAATCTAGACTGATATAAATTTTGTAAAATCTGATTACAATAACTTTGTGGCAAACATTTGTTTTGTGGTTTTCGTAATCTTTGTTACACAAATATTCCATTGATGAGGAATCATTCCGATTGTTTCAATAAAAATGAACTAATATTCCCATTGTAAATATTCCTAAAGGTAATCAAAAACATCAGGAAAATGTTCTGCAGCGGCAGGATCTCTTGAAAACACAAAGCCAAAAACAGACCCTGTTTTAACTCGAGTTCAAAGGAAAACGTAGACAGGAAGACAAGAGCTGAGCGCCGCCTCCATAACTAAAGACAGTAAACCCAAAGAGCGCTGAGCCGCATCAACCCACAGCCAAACGAAGACCCCAAAGTGGGTTTGGCGGACATTTTTATGCACAATCACTTTGGAGTTAGGACAGCCAAACTCCTGACTAAAATCCTCAAACTGTCTGATTTTTATTTGTATTTTTCATCAACAATTTGACAGATTTCCACTCCGTCATAAAGCTCTCAAAAAACTTTGTCTGTGTGTTGATGACAAGACACAAGACTTTCAAAATAAAACAACAAATAATAAATAAACACAGTGAGAAAAAAAATATTTTATTAAGAAGAGTAAAAAATAAAATAAGCTAAAAAGAATGGCAACAAATCGATGGGAATTTATAAAAAAAACTTTCAAGACTTAAATGTTCTTTTAAATATTTTTTAAAATGCTTTCCTACTTTTACTTCTCTGAACCTTATACATGTCATTATTAAACCACTTTTACAAGAACCTTTTTCAGGTTGTTTTGATGACACATTAGAAAAAAGTCTTATCTAAAAAGTTCAGAGTTCAGCCTCTCATGAAAACATTTGTGAATTCAAATAACCAAAGGCTTTAAAAATGTAGGAATTCTCTGCAAAAAGTTGCTATTACGTCATTATTTATATTATTATATTTTTATTATTACTCCCTTTTATAAATTCAAACACCAAATGTTTAACATGTTAAATTAAAACCCTTGTCTTAATATGACTGAAAAATATATATCTACTGTATAAAAAAGATATTTCAGTGTCCATGAGTTATTTAAATGTCGCTTGTCAGAATGTGACCTAATTTAATGAAGGGGCAAAATCTACTGAATATCATAGAAATCTAAATTCACCTCCGTTTAAGTCATCGGAGTATTGATTTAGTTGTTTGGCGTCCCAGCGGTTCTGAAAACCTGAACTTCTCTGCGGAAGAATTTCAAGGACGCATTGACCTGCTGTAAACCCTCCTGCTTTTACCTTCAGCTCATCGCTTTTTCCCCCGCTTCGGTCTCTAAAGATGCCGCACAGGTCTCACAGTTCTGCATGTTTAGTGAGTCATTGTGTACATCATAGTGTACCGCAGCAGTGGGAACCATGTTTGAAACATCGGTTATTTCTAGATCAAAACGTCACATTTGTGATGCAACTAACCCAGAGGACGGCCTGCAGCTCCAGGCTGAAACAAATAGAAATATTTACTCTTTCAAAGCTGCTGTGATGAAGACGCCGTTCTACAGGAATAGAGAGGTTTCTGTCAGTTATGCTGTCAGTTATGCTGTCGTTTAAACAGCGACGCAGGATTCTGTCTGCATTTTAAGGGTCTTCTAGCTTCTGGTGAAACTCGTGGACACACCAAGCTGTTAATGAGACCCGGACAGCACACGGGCTGTTTGACCTTTTCCGCTCTGAGGCTTTCCGCTCTGCAGATTTGAGCAGGAATCCTGATGATTCCTACAATGAACCTTGTTTTTAAACCTCAAGTGTGTTCTCCAGTTTGCAAGATGTGTAATGAAGAACTCCCGGGGGAGGTTTTTGCTCATCAATTTGTCTGAAAATGGGCGAAACAAATGCATTTGTGTGACATTCAAAACTTTTGCTCTGCATGGACGCGCCGGTTGTTGGGTGATTTATGCTTTTTGGAGGACGGCGTTCAGACAAAGGACAAGGCAACCTTGTTTTCGGAAAAACGATCTTAAGATTCTGGAAGTGAAACTCAGGCAGATGCAGGGTGTAAGCAATAAATATGTATTCTTTAAAAAAAGGTTAAATGACATTTTAGGTTTCAAATGAAGTATTTTCTTGTCTTAACCCTGTGACGCCTGAAGTTGCTTTCAAGTATTTGCTAAACTAAGTTTGGAGCAGAAGCGGTTTTAATCAGTTAATCAATTGATTTATACAGCAAATCTCATCAACATGCTTAAAACAGAAGGGAGTTGACATAAAAGACATAAACATAGTCTTAGTCACATGCACCCATACTGTGACCAGTACGGGGGTGATGGTTTTTGGGCTTGTCCGGGCCCAAGGAGGGGCGTAGAGAAGATCGACTTTGAAGCTCGTACAACCACCTCAAGGGATGTCATAAAAATTGATTATTGTGCGCGTGGTCAGTGTATCGTAAAGTTTTTCTAAGGAAGTTACATCCACTTGTGCCGTACGGGTGATGCGGTAGCCCGGCGCCCTTATGCTGCACTAGTCGTTGGCATGGTCGGTACTGGTCCCTTACTGACCGTGCACAAATGCTGCACCCACGGGTGTGCAGGTGATACGGATGTGCCGCACAAACTACACTCTGATTGTCTAATTTCCTCCAAACTACACTCTGTCTAATTTCCTCATTTCTAGCTGCGAGGCTTGAAAGGAAAATGCACTTATCTCTTGAACAACGCTAACAGGGTCCCTGCATAGTGCACAGAGTTCAGGAGTTTCAGTGTTTGCCACGAAAAGAAAAAAATGAGCGTAAACATTTTCACCGACCCAGCCCACAACCTCCATATTTCCTGCTGACCGCCTGCATGTCTACCCGAAGGGGGCAATAGTAATTAAGGCTAAACAAAAAGAAGTCTGAAAGCACAATAGACTAAAAACAACAACAATCAGGAGAGGAACACAAGATGGTAGGAAACGTTTTGGCTAATGATAAATCATAAAAGTCATAAAACTCCAAAGCCAAGTAAATAAATGATCCAAATGCTAAGTTAAAAAGATGCCTCTTTAGTTTGCATTTAAAAGTCCCCACAGATGCAGAGACTGTCGGATCCTCAGGTAGGTTTTTCCACTGGTGTACTGAAAAGAGGCTTGCTCCCATAGGGGGTATAGATGAGAGAACAGAACCTGAGGATCTAACAGGTCTAGAGGATTTGTCAGGTCTGAGGAGATCTGGTGAAAAAGAAGGTCCCAATCCATAAAAACGTTTAAAAACTTCCTGAATCTTAAAATCAATGCTGAAGCCGACAGGTTTGAGGCATCTTTGCATCAGTCTGCATCAGGGGGTTAAAAACACAAGTCAGTTTTCCAAACAAACTCTGCTTCCTAGGTTGGTTTTTTTTTTTTTTTTTTGGTTCACCTTGAAGTTGGTCTCTGAAATCAACTCACATCCTTTGGGAGACGGAGAACGCGTTGTCACAGAAAACCAACCGATACAAGCAGACAAAAGTGGTACCAGCCTCTGTTAACGACACAAATGGGACTGCAGTCATTCACAGTCTATTACTGGAAATGACCTACTACACCAATATCACCATCTCCGCCTGTCTGCAGAGGATGAAACCGTTTTTCCTGCTGCTTCTTTCCCATAAACCCTCTGCTTAATTCCCGTTCTGGGTCTGATGTGGCCGTTAAACCGGAAAAAAAAAACCCATTCTCTATCAACCCAGTAATGTTCACAGCTTGTTGCGCACAATTATTGCTGCAGAGAATTTAAGTAGAATTTGATTTGGTAAATGAATAGTTGCGGTTAAGGGACAAGATGTTGCTGCTGAGCTTGCAAACGTGTTAAATCCAGCAGCAGCAAGCTGACAGACTAGAGGAGAGACGAAGATGTTTACACTGCAGCCTCCAACTTCAGCTGCTGCTTTGCTCTGCTTTCAAAGACGAAGGAAGTTGCTGCTCGCAGCACAAATTATGTTAAGAAAAGGAAGAGAGCACCTGCAAGCTGGCACAAGAATCAAAATCTACTTGAACCATACTTTTGTTAGGATTTAGAGAGCAAACATTTAGGGAAAAAAAGAGGAAATTCAAGTTCAGTTGATGCTGTGAACAAGTTTTTAGGCCCTTCTAACCCTTTTGTTGATATTCAATGTCACAAAAATAGGACTAAACACAAAATACAGTTTCTGTTTGATCTATTTATTAAAGAGAAAAGGCTGCGCGGTCCTGTGTGACGTGCGATACCTTCTTTGCTAAATAATAAAGGATTTAGAACCACATTTAAACGCTGAAGTCAACATCCTCTGATCTGATTGCTTTTCAACTGAGGAATCACCTGCCTGTCAACATAAAAGCGCCCTGAAAGACTTAAATCAGAAAGACATCACCCTGCCACATAAAAAAAAATCCAAGAACAGATGAGGAAATAAAGGCACATGTCAGTTTAAAGCAGTTAAAAAGACATTTCTAGGACTGTCAGACTCCAGAGAACCAGAATGAGACACAAAATGGGAGAGCTCAAGGACAAAGACTCTGCTGAACAGAAGCAAAAGTCATCTCACACCTGACAGAAACATCCAGATTTTCCACCCGTAAAGATATTCAGTGTAAAAAGGAGAAAGAACGTATATATTCGTTTTGTGTGGAAAGTGTGCGTCCCATTACAACTGCAATGAATCAGTAATTTAAAAGGCACATCATGGCAGCGGTGTGATGGTCTGGAGCTGAGTTGCAACCTTTAAGCCTGGATTGTTTACTCTTTGTGAAACTGTTGGAACCTTGAATTCTACCAAAAAATCCTTAAAGAAGGACGTCCTCCATCAGTTGGGGTTTGTCCCCCTCTAAAAAGATCAGATATGTTTTTAAAAATGTGACCGAGATGCCGTTTCATGACTTTAAACCACGGTTCATCCTGGAAAAACCTCCAATGGGGCAGAATTCTAACAATTCTGCACAAAGACAGAAAGTCTCACTGTAAGTCCTGACAAACTATTGCTGTCAAATGAAGGTACAAAAATGTTGTGCCATTTTGATTAGGTAATTTTATTTCTTGTATTCATATTTCTTTTCTAAAGTAAATGATTTATCCGTCTAAATACACAAAAAAGCTACAAAAACCCTCACTACACACTTTATACACTTTTTTCAGACAGACATGAACGTTTTCACACTTTTCTCTCCTCTTAAAATCTCAAAGTTCAACCCCTCTTAGAAATTAAGTCCAGTATCATAGAATGAAAACAAAGATCTGATCGCCATAAAACATTTATGTAGATTTGTTTTGTTTTTTTCTATCACCTGTTTTATTCCACCTATTCTATTTATTTTGTTTCCTTTTCCTTATTTGTTGCTTCTTTGTTCGTGAATTTACTTTTGTGTTTTTCTACTGACAACCCCATCTGTGTTTCTCTATCTGATGTGATCTGCTCTCTGTTTTCCTTTCTTTGTTGATTGAACTTGTCTTCGTGATTAGGGACCGTCAGCCTGTTTATAGGGACTAAAGGTGGAAATTAGCCTAAAAGGCTATAGAATCTTGTATGTTTGCATTTTTAAATGTCACATTAGCATATCCTGTCCCTGTCTTGAATATTCAAACAAATATGAGACACGACACAGAGGAGATTGATTGACAATGTCTATCAGGACAGGACAGCCAATCAGGATGCAGAAAACAGAGCTAAAGAAAAACATGCACGGTAAAAACATCTGCAAAACAGTGAAAGGTGAACTGCAAAATAAGGACTGGAAACATACTTTTTTTCAACCACACTAGAAACTACAGTACTTTACCATCTTCACTACCAAACTACAGTAACTGAGAACAGAGCACAGTAACAGTAACCCCTGGTGGCCCCCACTGCTGAGCTGCAACACAACAAAGTCCCTCAAACAATCCAATCGCAAACTGAAAAAAAAAAAACAACAACATTTCAGCAATACATTCATTGTTTTAACCTGCATGATCCCTTTGGGGGGGGGGGGTTGTTGGAGTCCATCCCAGCCACTGTGGGGCAAAGGCGTGGTCAACCTTGGATGGTTTGCCAGTCCATCGCAGGGTTCAGTAACTGCACTAGTCCTTAAAAATTGGATTCTATCTGAAAACATACATTTTGTCTATTTGTACTTTGTAAACTTGCAGCAGACCTGCTGGGATCAGTCGGGTCAGCTTGTCAAGATGATCAGAAGAAATTCCACTCGGCCTTCTGAGACTTTTACCACTGGATTGCTGGTTCCTCCTGTCCTTATTGTCCCCATCAGGAGACCACAAACTTATCTATCTTTTGTCCTTTTCTGTCCTTTATTTTTATCTTTGACATGGTGAAGGCTTCTCTTGTCGCGGGTGTTCCACAGGTCTGCACACACTCCTATGTTTGTCCTCCTGCACAGCTCTGGATTTCCATTTTCTGTTCTTGTTAGAACTGAAGTCTGCAGCTCTCTGAGTTACGTTTGTGTCGAGAGACTTTAGGTTTCCTGTCAGACTAAATTGGCTCCGATCCGAATTCTTTCTGTCCTTTTTTTGAGCCTAAACTTGTGGAAAGACCACGCTTCTTGATTATACTTTCTTTCTAACAGCTCTCACAAGTACAAAACTGAGATTATTCTTTAGAAAAAATGATCTGAATATCGAAATTGTATAGAAAAGGCAAAGCTCAAGCCTTTTACAGACACACAGAAACTAAAATCAACAGTCCGCATTTTAGGCAGCAGCCTCTCTGATGTCTGACACATCCAGACAGCAGCAGTGCTGGAGTTTCTTCATGTCAGAGAATCACCAGACCTGCTGGTAATGAACCGAGCTCCTCGCACGCTGCAGCTACAGCTGCAGCTACAGCACCCAGCTTTTGTCAAACTTCACACCAGAGCTGTCAACAATCATTTTTCTTATTTAAAAAAAAAACTGGTTTGTGTTTCTCTTGCTCTCAGCTGCTTTTGTCTTGTTTTAAAATTGTATTTTAAAGATACGTTTTTCAGTTTCTGGTTGGAGATTGAGATGTTAGCTTTGCAGACGTTCTGTAGTCTTTAACAACTGAAGTTGTAACATAATCCGGTCATAGCATTGTTTTTACAGTTTCTGCCTCCATCTTTTTCCTTCTATTTTCATACACTTATTGAGTTAGTTTTGTTTTCTTCTCCACAGGAAAACACAGCTTTGATGGAAAAGAGTAGAGATTAATGCAGACGGTGTTTTCTATAGGCTTCCAGCAAAATGGCCAAAAGTGTTGGTCTTTCCTTTTGATGCCGTGAGGAGAAGGTCAACAGTTGCTGGACTGCAGCTGCAAAGGGGGAGATAGGCGGTGGTGTGTGTGTGTGGGGGGGGGGGGGGGGGTTGCGGCGCTCAGCACAACTTGTTGTGAAGGCTAAATGTCACAGTTTCAGCTGGGACGATGGTGACCCTCTCCCGACTCCCTGGAAAGCATTTGGGACTCTTGATTCTTTCCACGCAATCAAAATGTGACAGAGATGCAGGTTTTTGTCCATGCGCGACCATCAACGGTACATGAGAACTGGACCGAGTGAGTGTGATGACACCCATAGAAAATGGTTTAGCAAATGAAGTCAATTCAGGCTCCATTTTTTCGCAATGCAGACACCGCCATGTTGGAGCCAAATGGCATCACTAAGCAGTGTTTGGTCTGACTCAGACTATGTCCAAAATACTACCCTAATCCCTAACTACAAAAACACTACAAAGTGCAGGATAGGCCGCAGGATAAATCGCAAATTTATCGTTATTGCAATATCAAGCTGTGCAATAAATGATTACTTTAAATGTGCTAAAACCATCTTATGGTAGCTTGAAGTATTTAGGGAATCAAATAAATCCCTTTATGCATTTGACCATTTGGATGGATCCTTTCACGTTGTTGACTAATCAAATGGGGCTCTTTTATGTTAGATGTTCGCCTCCTATGTAGATGAGGGTCCTTTGGAGTATAATCTAAATTATGTTGAATTTATTTAAATTAAACTGCAGTGAAATAGAAATGGTGAATTGGTTTGTTTTGCTATTTGTTCATGTATTGCAAGTTATATGGTCATCGCAATATTGATCACTAATATCGCGAGTTTTCCTCATATCGTGCAGCAGTAGTGTGGGACTAAGGCCCCTTGATTTTAAACGTTATTCGGACACTTTGCTCCCCACTTTTAAAAATTATGTTTTAAATACGTTTAAAGACGTTGTTGTTTTCACCAAGATAAAATCTAATTGATATGAGTGTTTTGGGATGATCATTTATGAATCCACTGTGTTCTAAAAATGAAAACATTAATGGTTTATTGAAAAAATACATTTGAATACATTTTTTGGAAAAACTTGTTCTGGCGCAATGCATTGTGGTCTATATTTGGCAATCTAGTGAGCATCGATGCACACTGGTTTTTCGCAGAGACTTCTGGGACATTTTTAGGGCACTGGATTTTGGAATTGTAGATTCGGACAGCACTACAAAATGGCAAACGCACAATATAGTGAGGGGGGAAGGAATTCGGACATGACTTTAGTCTGAATCATTTCTATGGCAACCGCTCTCACCAACCAGGAGTGAGCTTGTTGGACATCCTCACCCCTACAACTTCAAAGTTGGCTATACGACCAGCCCCTCCCAATCCATGAAAACGAGTGGGTTCTTACATTGTCTCGTACATAAGTGAGGAACCTCCCCCTTCCAGAAATAGTCTGCTCTGCCAGCGCTGCCCCCAGGCTAACAGAGACACCCACTTTGTTTTCGTGGGCGAGACGCAGACACTCTACTGAGGCCGGCTCTGGGTTGATGTCATAAATGAGCCACAAAGAAAGGCGGAGCTTCAGAGATCGAGTCATCTTGCTCCTGGGTTGGAAAATAATATTAAGAAAATAACTAATACTTCATTTAAAAATTGTTCTTTAGTGTACTAAAGGTAATATATGACCATGTAAATAGTTTACTCTGTAATAGCAAGTTAAGAAAATAATGTATTAGAGCAAACATGGTTGCTCTGATAAATAGAATGACTGAGGAATAGCTGTTTATTTCTCTATAGAAGTCTATGGGTGTTCCGCTTCCTGAACCAGCGGGTACTTCCTGTTTGGAACGCCATTGGGTCACTCAGTCCAGTTCTCGTATACTGTCAATGATCCCCAAAATGCTGTGTGGGGGCACAAGTTTGGAATAAACATAGAGGTTTAGATCAGTTTGTCGCCTTAATTGTTTATTATCTATGTGGCTAACCAGACTATGAAACTCCCACCACTGTGCTTCACACTTGGAATTACATTTTTGTTATTTTCAGGTTGTTTTCTGCCTTAATAAGGAAAAAAAATCAATTCCAAATGTGAATCGTAACTGGCTTTGGATTTATCCAATTACTTAAATGTACTAGCTGATTTCAGGCCACAAGGTAATAAAAGTCAAGTCAGATTTCAATCAATCAAACACATCACTTGTGACTTTACTGATTGTTCTGCTCCCCGTTTGCATGCTATTCGTCTCGCTGCTCTGATAAGGTTTTAAAAAAAAAAAACACACACAACAGCCTGACCAGCATGGCTCACCATTAGTGAGACTAACTGCTGCTCTGGAGCCTTTTTAGAGAAAAATCACAGCTTGTGAAATGTTAAATGTTTGGACACACGAGCCTCGACTTGCAGCCACAAACGATGTAAATGTCAGATGGCTAGAGGAAGATAAAAAATGTGACACAAATGGGAAACATATGCAAATGGAAATCCAGACGTAGAAAAGAGTTTTTTGAAAAGTGAAATATGATGGATCATGACCTTTTAGATTTGATTAGACCCTGCCCACTACAATCCACTAGGATAAAAACTGTGATTATTTTTTTAACCATGTTCTTGTGGCGTTGTTCTGATGATGGACTGTTGACTGTAAAAGAGAATTGGACTGAGCGAGTGTGACGTTGTCCATAGAAAATGCCTGACTACCAGCTCCAACGAAATTAAGCCAATTCAACTTCCAACTTGAGTCAGATGAGGTTTGTAAGAAGTGATTGATCCGAGTCAGTCTGAATCGACGTTTCTATGGCAACAACTGTCACCAACCAGGAGTGAGCTCGTTCCAAATTCCACACCCCTAACACTGAAAGCGGGCTCGGGAGAATCTGTCAAACATTTTGAATGTTCGAGGTGGGCTAGTGGGCACTACGTGCTTTTATTGAGGAATCTGGTTGATGAGTTTATAACTTCAATACCATGCAATAAATAAAAAATATCACGAAAAATGTAGGATTACCAAGAAAATGTTAATAAATAATAAAAGGTAGCAGAGCAAGGACAGTTATCCTGACCAATAGAACAACTGTTTATCTCTCCATATAAATCTATGGGATTTTGGCTTCTTGGTCACTCAGTCCAGTTTTCATACACAGTCAATGTGAAAGACATATATAAAGAAAATGAAGCTTAAAATTGTATTTCTGTGTATTTCTTTATTCAATTTGTTGTGAAAGCAGGGGCAGACAAAAGTAGATGGATAAAGTGACGTAGAAAATATGCTGGGCGGCCCACAAGCACCCTGCTTCAAGCTCTCATGGACGGAGAGGGAAAGGGGGGCGGGGTTGCTCCCTGTCATTGGTAACGCGCACAACTCAGAAGTGAGCCTAATGAACTACTCATGGCTAAAAATGGCTTAATCATAATTAAAAGACCACTGAGAATGCTTTTAGAAAATGGAGAGGGTCTTTCAGTTGTTGTTTTTTTTTTTTAGCAAATTTTAATTTTTTTTCCCATCGCCTTGCTCTCTTGGGCGTCCATTGTTCGGGGTAAAGTCAGCGTGCCCAACTCTCGCAAAGCGCAGATGTTAAAATGGCGACTAGCAACTTCCAATTCGGAGCTATTGCTCACTGCTTTTTTTTCTTAAATGGTGAATGTGACGTCATCAATTTGACTGAGATAAAATCTAATTGGTAAGAGCGTTTTGGGACGATCATTTATGAATCCAGTGTGTTCTCTCTGCCAGTGCAGCTAGTGTGTAGTTGTAATTTGATTTCAGGTCAATTCTCAGAGATGTTAAAATAAGAGATTTTGTGAAAAATATTCTGTCGTTTGCTATATTTGTTTAAAAAAGTAAAATAAGGAAGAAGAAGAATCTGATTTTATTTGTAGGCCGTATCCCTTAACCCTCATTTGAACTTTTTCTTTTCTTTACTTAATATCAGAACCCCACGTTTCTTCAACTGAAGTAATGTCTGATGTTTTAATCAATGGTGGTACATTCCTGAAGGCTGGCGATCTGAGGCGCTTCAAGAAAGAGATGCTTTTATTTTGAAAAGAGCATAAACCTACTTGTTATTTTTTATTATTTTGCAGGTAAAATCAAATAAAGCCAGCTCAAATCTGCAGGAAGATGTAGAGAAACCGATCAGTTTTTTCAATATTTTGTTTACTTTTGGTTGCAGCTTTCATTAAAAGATTTTTTTGGAAAACTAAATCCACTTGACTTGCATAAAAGTATTAATTTCTTTCTCATTATCTTGAAGAAAGCAGCCTAGTTAATCCCTTATTCCAAGATAACAGCCCTTATTATCTTGACATTTGAAGATCATTTGCTTTTGATCTAAAAATAAGAGTATTTTTTCCCCCAACATGGCCCTTGATGTTTTCAAACACAGATTTGGGAGGATTATAAATGATAATGACAGAGAGAGCAGAAATGCTATCAAATGAATGTGTGTTTGGAGGTAATGATGAAGCATTTTGGGGCAAAACATCACATGGTTATCAAAAGTGTTAGTGGATTGTTTTTTTTCGTTTTCTAAAAATCAATTCAAGAGTTTTAGCCTTAAATTTTACAAGCAAGTTTATTATAGTATTAGTAAAATCTATTTAATATAATTTCCTTTAACAGAAAAATGACTTGAGGTTTTCATAAAATTCTTTTGTTATTTATGTCATTTATTTGGGGGGAAAAACAAAACATAATTTACCAGCTCTTAGTTGATTTTTTTCTGTTTTGATTCCCCTAATTCTCCATTTCTGAGCACATTGTTGACTTTTTGAAGGATTTCCTCTTTCTGGTTTGTTCTCATTAAAACCAAAGGGATGGTTGCTAAAATAAGCAAATGTGCATCCGTTATGACTTTTAAGTTGTCTCAATCGTTTTAAAGACCCACTCCAAAGACAATTGTGTTTTTTGGTGTTGGAAACCTATTTTTGTAGCAATTTTTCTGATGATCGAACACTCAAAAAAGCCATTTTTGAGTATGTCTTTATTCACAATATTGTGAATGAGGAGAAGATGAAAAAAATGCAGTTTAAAAATCATATTTGTGACGTAGAGAAATGCACCGAGAGGAGCTTCCTGCTCTGCTCCATTCTGATTCATCCTTGCAGACAAATGGATCCATGAAGGTCTTGGTTTTCCTCTGAGGTGGAATCTGGATCGAAACTGTACGGCTGGATAGCTCCAGTATTGCTCACCATTTTTGTTGCACCGATAATGTGGGAGTGGGACTTAAAAGCATTTGACTGTAACCAGAAAGGATGCAGGTCCATGTAAAGGTATTGGAAAGAGCAGGAATTCTTTCAGAATCAAACTGTCTGTAGTTGGAGGACTTGTGCAGCTTCCAGTTGCTTTCCGCCTTCAGTCCGCCGCGGAGCAGCGGGGGGGATCGTCTCCCTATGAGTGACTCACGTCTGGATCCTTTCAACAAAGCCGTTTTTAGCTTCTGTTGTTTGAATAATAGCAACGTAGCAGTTTTTTTTAGGGAAAAAAAGTCAAGTGAGCTAAAGGAAACTAGACGGAGCTGCAGGAAATGCAGGGTTGAAGGCTAGAATGCTGAATGAAAATGAAACTTAAAGTGTAATGATTGGCAAACACACAAAATAAATAAATGATCAAAGTCGACCATAAATAAAGTGAAAGCAGCACAATAACAAAAGATATATTTTTGTGAAAAATGCAAACGCTGGGTATCGAACCAGCGAGCCTCTGCACCAAGGATCCCCCATGTATTTCAATGAAGGCATAAATTCTGGAATATCTTAAAAAGTTCTAGAATTTGAAGGACCAAAAGCCACAGCTGGAAAAAAAACTGAAAGAGCTGAACATTTGAATAGTTGAATGATTAAAATAGCTGAAAAATTGTAGAACAAAAAAATGGAGGAAAATACTATAAGAAAAAAAAAAAAAACAGGAAAACAATGGGTTGAATACTTTATAGCATTCAACCAATGATAATAACGAAGAAGATCTAGTTACTGCAGCAGTGAACATCCCATCTATAGAGAAGCCAACAACTGACTGATCCATTCAGGAGTGAAAGAGTCCAGACAACGGCCAGAGGCTCAGGGTGACTGAAGGACGGCAAACACACCATCTGTGCGTGTTCACACCTTGTTGTTCTGTCTCCAACTACACGCACACACACACAGACACACACACACACACACAGCACTCCGCCTGCATCCTCTCCGTCTCGCCTGTTCCTCCTGATAGTTTATTTTTCTGAATCTCCACTTGTGTGAGTGAGTGAGTGAGTGAGTGAGTGAGTGAGTGAGTGAGTGAGTGAGTGAGTGAGTGAGTGAGTGAGTGAGTGAGTGAGTGAGTGAGTGAGTGAGTGAGTGAGTGAGTGAGCGAGCGAGCGAGTGAGTGAGTGAGTGAGTGAGTGAGTGAGTGAGTGAGCGAGCGCAGCAGCACTTCTGCAGCTGCTCTTGCCTGTGGAAGTCTGCTGATGACACCCCCCCCCCTTCCCAGCCACATGCATTCAAGCGACGGCGGGTGTCACGGCGGCTGAGGATCTGCAGGGGAGCGTGTCGGCGGGTGCTGTTGCTCCTCACCTTGTCCCGGCGCGTGTGACTCCCCCTCCTCCACCGCACCCGCCTCTGCTGCGCTGTCCTTCATTTAAATCCACTCCCCTCCTCATAGCAACGCTTCTCCTTGTCTCATTCGTCCCCGTGCGCTTGTGTGTGTGAACGCGCACGTGCAGGTGTACCGGAGGCACGCGGCGTCCAGGCTGGCACAGCTGGAGGAGTCGCTGGAGGGGACGAAAGCCTCGCACCGGAGGGAGATCCTTCACCTGCAGAGGCTGCTGAGCGGAAGACAGGAGGCTGAGGAGAAACTGCTGCAGTCCAAACGGTAAGGGGGGAGGGGGGGGGGTGACAGAGGGAGGGAACAGAGAGGAAGAAGCAGCCATGCAGGGAGAGCGAGGAGGCTGGGGAGATAATGGGAGGAGGAGGAGGAGTTGCGGTCTGTGTGCCAGTGAAGGAGGAACAAAACAATTACAGAAAACACCTACAAGTGAGGATGCTCTGGGAATCAGACAGAGCCGCCCCTTTTTTATTCACAAATCATATAAAGTATTCACATCTAAACATGTTTTCCTCTTAAGCATAACTTTAAATACAGTTGAATGCAGTTTTTTTTCAAGGAAGAATAACAAGGAAGTTCTGAACCTGCTTGTGCCTTTGTAATAAAAAAAAAGAGTTACACACTTTTATTTTGAAAATCTGCAGGCAGTTTTAGGATCATGTGGACGTGATGTTTCTTGTTTTTGCTGGTTGATTGGCTTCTTTTTCTCTGACAATATGAAAATAACATTGCTGTTGTTAAGTCGACGCGCTTTAAATGACGACTGCTATGTTCCTTAAAGAGAAAAAACGGACAAGAAAAAGCTCAATAAGAGCCCTAAGAACCTCAAGTGCAGGGAACAACAAAGCAAACAGGAATTTAAATAAATAAACTTTGGACACTTAAACTAAAGAAAAGAAAGAAGAAAAGTTATGAATATAATATAATATAACACATGGTTAACCAGTCACTATAGGCACTAAGGCAGGTCCATAGTCTGTAAGGGTTAACCTGTCACTATAGGCACTAATGCAGGTCGATAGTCTGTAAGGGTTAACCTGTCACTATAGGCACTAAAGCAGGTCCATAGTCTGTAAGGGTTAACCAGTCACTATAGGCACTAATGCAGGTCGATAGTCTGTAAGGGTTAACCTGTCACTATAGGCACTAAAGCAGGTCCATAGTCTGTAAGGGTTAACCTGTCACTATAGGCACTAAAGCAGGTCTATAGTCTGTAAGGGTTAACCTGTCACTATAGGCACTAAAGCAGGTCCATAGTCTGTAAGGGTTAACCTGTCACTATATTCACTAAGGCAGGTCCATAGTCTGTAAGGGTTAACCTGTCACTATATTCACTAAGGCAGGTCCATAGTCTGTAAGGGTTAACCTGTCACTATATTCACTAAGGCAGGTCCATAGTCTGTAAGGGTTAACCTGTCACTATATTCACTAAGGCAGGTCCATAGTCTGTAAGGGTTAACCTGTCACTATATTCACTAAGGCAGGTCCATAGTCTGTAAGGGTTAACCTGTCACTATATTCACTAAGGCAGGTCCATAGTCTGTAAGGGTTAACCTGTCACTATATTCACTAAGGCAGGTCCATAGTCTGTAAGGGTTAACCAGTCACTATAGGCACTAAGGCAGGTCCATAGTCTGTAAGGGTTAACCAGTCACTATATTCACTAAGGCAGGTCCATAGTCTGTAAGGGTTAACCAGTCACTATAGGCACTAATGCAGGTCGATAGTCTGTAAGGGTTAACCAGTCACTATAGGCACTAAGCCAGGTCCATAGTCTGTAAGGGTTAACCTGTCACTATAGGCACTAAGGCAGATCCAACAATTAACATAAATAAATAAAATATATTCATAAATAAATAGTCTTTAATTGAAATCAAAATAGTAACTCAAAAGTTTCTAGATTCTACATACCGAAGGCCTTTTTTTTGGTGTAAAATCAGTCGTTTTTTAAAAGATAGATAAAAAAATTTCTTCTTAAGCTTCTCTGAGTGCAGCTTATGGTCCCGCCTGGGTTTTGTTGTTCAGGAAGAAGGGGCGGGCCTTGCCTCTGTCAGAGCCACACTCTTCTAACGGAGAGACATTAAAAATATCAGGAATGATCTGATTTTAAAGAATAGATGTAAATCTAATCTAAATCTATCATAGCAGAACAATTAGCTTTAGCATGAAACTGCCAACACAGTTTTCACATAAACAAGCCCATCCGAGGGTAAAATGCATTTTTCTAAACTACAACTGTAATACTTTTCATTTCCTTTCCCATCTATCAATGCTTTAATTCGGCTCAAACCTTAGTTCATTTTCATCAGTTCTAACGCTAAAGTTACCATATTTTTAGTTTCAAACCTGTTATTTTAAGCTGATGAACAAGGAGTCTGGCTCCTTGAACCACCAAAAAAACCTTCCCCCTGCTCCTCTGCCAGTCTGTTTTTAGCTCAATCTCTGGGCCTGCTGCCTGCTGCTATCAAATGAAAGCCAGCTAATCAAATTGTTGGAAGATCCTGTCCTGCTCTGACCGGAGGGCAGCTAAGTGACGAGTCACCCACATCGCCACGAACATCACCGCCCTTCTGGCTTTACCTGATCCCACCGAGGTCCTTCATGCTTCTGGCTAGATTTAATTTGATCATTTTAATTCATTCTATTGCGGTATGAGCCATTTAATTGGTTCGTGTCTGCCAGCCTTTTAAATTACACATAAAAGAACTTTGTTATGGTGACGGAAAGCTCTTTGAAAATGAGCCTGTAAAAATGTAACCATCCCAGAACATCCTTACATACAGACTGGGCTTTTTTTGAGTAATGTCTGATTACTTTTCCCTGTCTGATGCTTCAAATAGACTATTAGCCTGTCAAACGTCACAGAAAAGAAAGTTCTTTACTCTGTTCAGGGTCAGCTCTGCACCAATAGGCAATCAATTATGTTTTTTTTCCAACGCTGAAAAGATTAGCCTCTACTAAAGCTAGAGCTGAGTTGATAAAATTGAATAATTGATGTAAATCGATTAGTTATATATTAAACTGGATTAATCGATCCATAAAAGTAGAAAAGAATCTATTATGCCTTTTCTTTTCCGGTGACCTAACGCAAAACAGCAGCAACGTCACATTGATATACATTACTGGATTGGCCTTTGCCTATTTGCTGCTGTGCACAGTGACGTGCGCGAGCAGCCGCCATTGGTACGCATTGAGTCACGTCATCAGAACCCTGCTGTTCCAGTTTGGGACAGGCAGGCATCAATCACGAAAGTCTTGTGGTGTAATTTTCAATAACTGGGCCTTCTAGTTTTGCAGATAAAACATTGCTGTCAAATTAACAGCTTCTAAATATCTGTGATTTTTGATTTTGCCCAATGCTTGTAAATGCTTGTTACATTCTTCTGCCTTCAGGAAATGTGTTTTTTGCTGTAACTCCAGCAGAGATTGATGCAGAATTTCAGAGCTGGCTTGTTGCTTTTCCAACATCTCCTTCCGTTCTTTATCTGCGTTCTCACTGGTCCACCTTCTCATTATTCTGTCATTGGAGAAGCGAGCATAGGTTCTGTTCATAGAGACAGTTTTTGGTTTTTAACAAGCTCCATAGCCGGCTGGACTTCTTCACATTATCAGTGGGCAAAAATGGGAAATGGTTTGGTGAGAACAGTTTAGCTTGTTCACAGGTGGATCTTCTAAAGCAATCCACTCATCTGAAGACGAACTCGGCGCCTTCAAACTGCAGAAAAATTCTCTCCGAGTCATTCGGTTTCCCCTCTGATCTGCTGCTTTGTATTCCAGCCACGCCGCTGCAGCAAAGTTGCTGATCGGTTCTGATCGCCGCCTGCCAGCTGAGTTCTGCCCAGCCTCCAGGGAAGCAGCACCGCCTGAGACTTTCAGGAGCTCTGAACTCGGACCGCTCTCTAAATACTTCCCCCATTACCCCCAAAAAAGCAGCTGCATTTCAGCCAGTCTGCTGATTCCTGTGATCCGTTCTCATAACCCGACTTTTCTTTGTTCCTACGTTCTCAAACCATCCCAGAGAAGAGAACGGATCCAGATGTGGTTATTGCTGCTGTCCAGCTGCTTCAGCCTTGATCTCTGCCGTTTTCACACGAGCATAAATCGCTGACGGCCCTTTATTTTAATGGAGCTCATACATAATAAATGTTAAAGCTAAGAAAGCAAATGAACACATTGAAGTGGGTTTATGCCTGCTTTTCAGTGAGGTTGTGTTTCTGGATCTGCTTTTTCCCAGAGAGCAGTGGAGGCCACGCAGTTAAACAAACCTGCCATAAATCACACGACTCTGCAGAGACGGAAGGAAACTTTAGAAAAAAAAAAAAAGAGGTGAACAGAGACGGAGGAAGCTGCCTGGCTTCTGTCTTTGTTGTTTGACCAGCTCAGCGGCCTTGTGGTAGAGTGTCCGTCCTGAGACAGGAAGGTGGTGAGTTCTAATCCACAGTTGAGTCCATCTAAGCCAAATCCAACGCCTCCCTGCTTGACACTCAGCATTAAACTGGAGGGTTAAACCACCAAAAAGGTTCCCTGAGCTGTCTCTGCAGCCAGCCTCTCCCCCAGGGGACGGGTGAACTCCCCCCCGCACAGCTGACACACACTTCACGGTGGAACAACGAAGGTCCACCTTATGTATCTCTTGTTCCACTTACCTGGCGCAGTAATGAAAAGCATTCAGGTATTTGACCGGAAGCTGTTTTTAAGGTGTCTTACATCAGTTTTTAATGGACTCCCTGCAGTCAATCAGATTCGAGTATTCACCCAGACCACTCTACAGAAAGGCCCTAAAATGCTGAAGAGCATTGGTGAGAGCTTTAGTCATCATTCTTAAAGTCCCACTCCAATCTTTTGATCTGTTTTCAAAGCATTCCCAGTGTTTTTTTTTAGTTACGATCATGCAGTTTCTACCCAAAATCGAAAGATCTGCGTCGTTTTCTTGGACATTTTCTGCAGAGTGGCAGGAGTTCACTAAAAGTACACCTCTGATTGTAGGCCGGACTGTTGGCGAGGAGTAAGCCTGCGCTCATTTCGCATCATTCCTTTGTTTACGTTCTATCACGCTAGCTCAAAACCCCTCACACCCCCAACCTAACATTAGTGGGGACACAGAAATGGCGAGCAACATTGGAGCTCTCCAGCTGTACAGTTTGGAGGCAGATTCCAGCTCAGACGAGGAAAACAAAGACATACATGGATCTAGATTTGCATCAGAATGGAGCAGAGCAGGGAGCTTGTGGGCAACCGATTGTAATTTGAGCGTAACAACTTCAAACTGCATTTTTTATCTGCCAGGATTTATTAAACAAACAGTCAGAAATACAAATTTGAGCTTAGTTTTCTTCATATATCATCTATCATGAGGAAAATGCTACAAGAGCCACTAAAAACACAGAAAACATCATTTCCATTGGAGTTGGTTTTCAAGTAAACACAAAAATCGAGAGGAACAACAACAGGGACACAAATCCAAAAGGGAAAAATGGCTGAAAGCGAGACCCCATCCATCCACCCACCCACCAGGTTCACGTTCCAGCTCGTCACCTTCATCAGCAGAGAAAAACAAATCTGTGAAAGACTCCACAGACAATCACGCTCCCACAGAATGGAATAAAAAGACATAATTGCTATGATTCACAAAATGTCAGCATGATGGATGACATCCAAAGACACAATAATAAATTCACAAAATGATGAATGGAACAAAGTCCCATTATGAGCAATATTCCTCTCTGTGGGGAGTCATTGGTGAGGCTTCTCGCCTAATCTTTTATCAGCTTTTTTCACAGAATTTAATACTTAATCCTTTATTCTTATGTTTTTAATAGAAGCCAATAAATTGTGCTTGTAAATCCAGATTTTTGTCTGTTATGAAGTTTCATTTCGTTATAGTGTTTTGGGACATCCTTTATTTTGCATGTGTGGGTCCAACACAGAGCCCTGTTGCACCCCATAATGAATTGAGCTTTGTGACTGCCTGTTGCGCTTTCTTTAACCTCAGTGACATTTTCAGGCCTCTGAAAGAGAACGAGATCATCAGTCTTATTGAAATTCATGACTGAGACCCATAAGGACCAGGATGTTTACAAATCTTTTGTGCTGTAGCTTCTGACAGACGCTGTTAGGAAACTTCCTTTGCTGGTTTCAGACAATAGAGGAAGGTTAAAATAATAAGTTTACACTTAAATGAAGCTACTTATTAGGTAATTATCTGTTTTTTATGACCAAAACGTCCTTTTGATGTGATATTTTTTTCTGTTCTAGCATTTTTACCAACAAATTTTAAAGAGTCAATGTTCAATTTTCAGATTGTGAAACGTTAGAGGCTCTAATGAAGACATAATGAAGTGTTGGTGCAGTTAGAAAGCAATAATTGATCAATAATTAATAATGTCTGCATTTAGATGACGAGGCAGAGAAGAGACGAGTTTGACGTGAGTGACGGATCAAACGTGACGGCTGCATGTTTCTGGAAAGTCCTGCGGGAAGAGCGGAACCATGGCGGAGTCGATGCATCCGCTCGATGGTTCCACACGTGTGTGTTTGTGTGTGTGTGTGTGTGGCTTTGTGTTCATCCCCGCAGAAACACACGTGTGCACTCGTCTATTGAATATTTCATCTTTCACAGCAGCAGTTGTTAATGGTCGCATCCTGCTTCAGGATGCAGCAGCGAGAGCGGTTGCCACGGGTTACGGTTCAGGTTGTTCCTCCTCCAGGAGGACGAGGGACAAAGTGTGGCTTCAGTCACACAAAAAAGGACACATTTGGTGAGGAATGAGAACATTTTTTCCTTTGTGTTTCTGCAGAGTTCATCGCATCCAATTCAGTGGAAAGAAAAAGCCCTAAATTTAAGCAACATTTGGGAGATTTCAGTCGTAAGGAAGAGGATTAAGGCCATGGAAGAAGAAAGAAATCTGACTTTAATCTCAGAATTCTGAGATTAAAGTTAGAATTTTTTATTCTCTTTTTCTTCTTTTTTTTCCCCGTGGCCCTAATCCTCTTCCGCACAGTCTAAAAATCAACTTTTGCAGCTGAAAAAGGTTCAGATGAACTTGCGGGGAATAAGAGATCAGACCAACAGACAGTTCGGCACAATCTGCTGAGTTTATGATGCATTGCACTTAAACGCATCGCCAGTTTGATAAGGACGTTTTGATGCATCATCTTTTTTCGCAGTGGTAGCTGTTTCATCTCTAGGAATCCTTTTCCTTTAGAGCAATATTACTAAGCTTTATTTGCAGGATTTTTTTGAATCCAATTATAGAAAATGTGGATGGTGTTAATGCTCTAAAACCCCTGCAATAAAAACCTATTTCTGTTCATTTATGGAGCTTTGATAAAACTCTACAGGACAAGAGAAAAACAAAATCAAATATTTAAAATAAATGCATTTAAATTCAGAACAGAGAAGCAACGCAATCATCTTAGATTGTTTTTGCAACAAAACGTTTCTGTTATTTAATCAAACAAAAGCAAAACATGTGACACTCACTTCAGATTTCATTTCTTTGTCTGGATTTTCAATTTCAACAGATTAAGTCCAACAAGCAGCAGCTTGAAGGACGATATTTAAACAGACGGAGCAATTTATGAGGAAATGAAAACGATCTTCTTTGTTTGGAGAAACGTTAAAATATCTCCCCGCTGTCTGTTTATTTTGTTGTACTGGAGGAAAAAGAAGGGCCCATCCGTGGAGAAATTCATATTTTCAAGGCTGTTTTAATCATTTATTTGTTGAGTTTTGATCAAACATCTCAGGTATTTGATGAATATTCGCAAGAATCCAAATACTTCCTCATTTTTGTTTTCAGACTGAGTTGTTTCATATCCTTCCTGTTTGTGGTTAATCTGCTGGGTTTGAAGCAATATTTGCTTGAAAACTGTGTCAGAAGAAGGAAAGTTCTGTTTGTTTGTTTGTTTGTTTTTTAAAATGTGAACCTCAGGAAAAGTTACTTCAGTGGGAGTAACCAGACATACAGGTATCACAACAAAAACAACACCTCGTGGATTGATAAATCTTTGATTTTGAATTCCCGCCGTTCTTTTCCCCAAGCATGTCAGGGTTGTTCTCGTCATGTAACCTTCGAGGCGACGCCCTCCTCTCCATCAGGATCAGCAGAAACCGTCCAGCTTTCTTGAAGGGGGAAAGACTCCACCTGAAGGCCACACACCTCTTCTAAAATCGCAGCCAGACGACTGAGCGAAACTCTCCAAAGTGATTAATAATCACTCATCTTTTCCTTTTCTTTTGTTTTTTTTCCTCCAGGGAGGTGGAGGAGGAGCTGGAGATGCTGTGGCAGGCGGCAACAAGGGAGAACCGGGCGATGAGGGAGACTCTGGTGGAGTCAGAAACCACCAGGGACCTTAAGGGCTGGACGCTTCGCGACGGCGCCTCTCCTGGCTGCACCTCCCCTGCTCCGGACGAGGCGCCTCCATCCTCCCAGCATCCACCCAAGCACGGTCTGGACTATTACTGCTGACAGACGACAGTCGCTCCGCCTCTAAATGTTTCTGTTCTGTGAGGAAGAACTTGGTTCCTAAATTAAAACTTTGGTAAAATCGTTGAGTTTGTATACATTTCATCCACACGTAGTTAGAACTATGATTAAATGTAATATTTAATCTGACAATTGTCCTGATGAGGAAACAGTGCCATCTACTGGACACTTGTGGTATGCACTCAATTAAACCTTTACTTTTGATGCACTTTGGTTTTGCCAAGTAAGTTAACAAAATTGTTGATTTTGAAAAATAAATGAAATATTTTTGCTTTGTAGTTTACACACAGACGTGTTAAAAAAATGAATTACTTGTTGCCATGTGACTCATTTTGTTCCTTCAGTGCTTTTATGTTGAATTTCTGTTGCAACCAGAAGCTTCTGCCTGCAACCAAACGTGCTCCCCACGCGTTGGTTCACTGGTGAAATCCATGACTTAAAGTTTGTTTTTATGCAAACCTGCATCACTTCACTTCCCTTTTCTGAAAAGGAAGACGCACGTGAGTAAATACCTTTATCGAAACCAAAAAAAATAAAGACGTTTTTTCTGTAGTTAAAGTTTAAAAAAGCTCACTTTTAGGATAATGATGTGCAGATCAGTGCGAGATTTTACAGATCGTGGGGTACGTTCTTGTGTAAAAAAAACAAACGCCGGAAACAAGGTTCAACAAAAACACTACCTTCAGTGCGCAGGCGCACTTTGACTTGCAGTACCAAGGAGCGTCCAGCAGGTGGTGATGTTTTTTATTTTTTGGGGTGTGAACTAAAGGACCGCTGCTCTATTAAAATAGCTTAAAATACATAAAAAAGATTACCAAAAAAATAATATTTACAAGACAACGTTTTCTTAGAGGAGGGGATTAATTATTAAACTAAAAAGCACAAATTGTTCCAGGGTTACTTGCCTTGGGTGTGTTAATCTTTTTAACGTATTTATAAAGTTAAAACATCTCTATCTTAAATACAGTAAAACTGTTTTTTTATTCTGCACTTATGTATGTAAAATTTAGATTGGAGAACAAATTAATACTATTTTCTACTTTTTTATCATCAGAATTGAAATATGTGAGGATTTGTTTGAAATTTATAATAATGTTACAATTCAATTTGGTGTTTACGAAACGTTCTAATTGGTTCCAAAATTCACGGGAGGATTTACAAAAGTAGAAAAGGTGAAGAACTTTACAAACTTACAAAAATTAAAATTATTTTCTATATTTGAGAATTTGGATATAAACATATTTGTGGGGTAAATGTCATGTAAATTTTTTTATGTATTTCTTTAATTTTCTTATTTGTACAAAATGTATCTGGCAGTAACCATACTTTTTTTTTTCAATTATCATTTGAAAGATTGTTCCTAAAGATTTCTCCAAATATATTTGTATTGTTTCTTTTTCACTTAAAGTATACAAATATATTTGTAATTGCACTTTTTATTGAGAATATCAATACCATTAATCATTAAAGAAGAGTCTATTTTAGAAGATTTTCTGAAAAAGTAACTTTATTAAGCCTCACAGAAATGACGAAACAAAGTAATTTTCCTGTAATGGTCACATTTTAATGATGTGGAGGAAAAGCATCAATACTTTTAGGTTGTGGTTTTTCAGAGACTGAGCAGGAAACTTCCTGAGACATCAATCCCTGCAGCTTAAGAAACCTCTCAGATTTTGGTTCTTGAGTGTTCTGTGGGGGAAAAAGGAGAGGATTTTCTGCAAGTCTGTGCATTTAAACAAACACAGTACTACTTCATATCACAGACCTCCTGTTTGCTGGAAGTAAAATCATGTCAACATATCCTGCTTTAGAGAATCTTTTGACCCTTATATCTGTCTTCATTTTGTCTTTATTCATTGGATTTTTGTAGCAAAGTGAAGCAAATCCCCCAATACATCCTACTTTACATTACACACATTTTACCACTGTGGTTAAAGTGATTTTTTTTTCTTTTTATCACAAACAAACTGTATTTAAACTCATTTTTAATCGTCTTGTGGGAACACAGTTACAGGAAGTTTGTGACCTTAACGAGAATCACAAACTGACAAAATGTGTGTTTCCTGTTCTTCATTTTTAACCATTAATCATCATGAAACCAACAATGTCCCTCGTGTGAATGTAAAATGGTACAGTCATTTCTTCCATTTTTATCTTCTACTTCTGCAGGTTTTCCAAGAAAGTAACTTAAAAGTAATGCAGAAAGTCATGGAAGGCATGGAAACGCTGAGGTAGTGATATTGTTCCGGTCAAACAACATGAGCTAACTAGACAAAAATGCAGGGATGAATGCTTTATTGCTGAATGAAAATGAAACTTAAAGGTTAATAATTGGCAAAAATAAATAAACAAATGATCAAAATGAATACAGCACGATAACGTGTTTTTTGGTGAAAAATGCCATCAAACCAGCGAGCTTCTGCACCAAGGATTCCCCATGTATTTCAATGGAGGCAAAAAAATCTTGATACATTTGGAAAAAATCAAGGATTTAAAATACCAAAAGTCATAGCTGGTAAAAGCTAAAAGAGCCAAACATTTGAATAATTAAAAAGGTTAAAATAGATAGAAACTTGTAGGAGTTAAGCTGCAAAAAAGTGGCGGAAAATACTAATGAAGAAAGAGGAACAGGAAATAACTTGCTTAAATGTTGTTTTTTTTAGCATTTAACCCATAATCTGAGATGTATTACAGTTAGGAAGTAACCGGCAGGATGCTGGTCAGGGGGACAAACATTTTAATAAACACACAAAAACCAAGAAACATCGTTTCAGGTGATCTGCAGCCATGTGACCCGTCCTCTCAGAAAACTCTCCACTCTGGTCGGTGTGTTCAAGTTCAGCTTAGTGATGAAGATGCTGCAAAACGGAAGACCTCTACGCCCATTTCCCTCCTGAATCCACAAAAAAAAAAAAAGTTCTGTTTTATGAAAAAAACACAAAGTCTCCAGACCTGAACCAACTACTTTGATTCTTCAGGATCCCATCACTCGTGGTTTTCTGCTTGGGTTTTTCCCCTGTGTGAGACATCTTTCAGTGGAAGAGCGCCTGCCTGCCTGCCTGCACCATCCGGTTGTGGTTTTGGCCACACTGAGTCAGCGCTCACCTCTGCGCAGGACGACCTTTGATCTCTATAAAAAGCCAGGCAGAGTCCAGAGCGGTTGCAGAGGAGTCGGCGGTGAGTCTGAGGCGCGCCGTGGCTGTCCTCCACACTGAGGTACCCGCTCTGCGTCCAGCTTCTCCTCTCTTCACACTGCTTCTCGTTCCTTCCGTTTGTTTGGTGTAATCAGATCATTTCAGTCGAGTTTGTGAAGATTTTTAGTTTTTTTTAAGATGATCAGAACTGTGTTAAGGAAGCCAAAGAGTGTTTTTCAGACTTCATCTTCAGAAAAAATCACCGTCCATAAATAAAGAGGGTAAGAAAATCCTCACAGGAGGCTTTGGCCTCCTGTGAGGATTTTCTTACCCTCTTTATTGATAAAGTGATATCTGTGAACAATAGTATTTGTTGTTTCTGATGTGTTTTCTTTCTCTTCCAACTCTTTCTCAAACCCTCAAACTGCTGCCTTGATGTGATTCCTGCTAACATTCTAAAGGAAGCTTCTGGTATTGTAATTTTGATTTTCATGAACGCGTCCTTAAGCTCTGGAATTGTCCCATCTGCTGTTAACCATTCTTTGGTTTAGCCCCTCCTTTAAAAACAAATCTTGACATCTCTGTTTTACCACATTTTAGACCTGTTTCTCGTTTGTCTTTTTTTTTGGTCCTTTTTAGAATTAACCCTTGTGCTATCCTAGGCACTTTAACGTTGGGAGTTGGGTCATCTAGACCCACTAGACAGTGCGCTGAACCCTTTTTCTTCAATGATTCTTGATCTTCACTGGTGTCCATGGATTACATGAAATCCTCTTCACCTTTATGCACCTTTGTCATGGTAGGGATTAAAATGTAAGGACCGGGTCATCTTGACCCCATAGGATAGCACAAGGGCTAGAATTTTATTGTTGAGAAGTCAGTTTTAGGTCTGGACACGGCACAGAACCCGCCCTACTACAATGACATCGCCAAACAGCCTGTTGCTATTGGACTTGACGGCAGCTTTTGACGCCATACAGTCCTCCTGTCTCCACTGTGACATGACGTCGGCATTTTATGGCGCTTGACTTGTTCAAATCTTATTTGTCTTTCTGTCGCGATTGGTGAAGCTTCCTCATCTGTGGCTCCTCTGTCCTGTGGGGTACCACAAGGCTCTATCCTTGGCCCTGCTCTTTTTTTCTTCATATCTGCTGCCTCTTCAATCAATCAATAAATCCTTTATTGTCCCGTGAGGGAAGTTTGTCTCTGGGCTGAGGAGCACACAGCTACATCACAAAGAACACAACAGAACAAACATAAACAATAAGACGACACCCACAAAAATAACAACCAGACTGAGTCACTTGATCTAGTCTAGACCATTCATACAGTTTGTGCAGCAGTCTTATGACTGATGGAACGAACGACTTCTTATATCTGTTGGTTTTGTATCTGGATGCTCTGAAGCGTCGTCTGGATGGTAATAATTCACAGTCAGAAAGCAAACCATGAGATGGATCACTGATGATTTTAAGAGCTAGACGTGTCACAGAAAACTAGTAATTTGCTGTAAAGATGGAATTTCACGTGTACCTATGACCTTCATTGCTGTTTTTACCATATTGCTAGTCCTCTTTTGGTTTTGAACAGACACTTGGTTCTGTCATTGCACAGTCTCATGTACGCCGATGATCTGCAGATGTATCTACCCCTCAGTTTGAGAGAAAAAAACAGCTCAGAAAACATTTTAACGGAGTATGTTGATGACGTAAAGCAGTGGTTGAGCCAGAATTTTCTGTAATTGTGTGAAAAACTAAGAGACTTGTTTTATGTGACACCTCTACAGCTGAGTCCACTGCTGTTAGAAATCTGGAGGTAATTTGACAAACAGATTGACAAGGTGAGCTTTGATCACTTTAGCGAAGGCTAAACCTTCCCTGAGTCGCAGTGATCTAGAATCAGCAGTTCACACCATGATCACCTGTTCTTGTAACTCTCTGTACTTTGGTGTCACCCAGCGATCACTGAACCGTCTCCGGTTGGTCCAGATCGCACCAGCACGACTGTGAACTGGAACATCCAGACCAGAACACATCACTCCGGTACTCGGTTCACTTCACTGGCTCCCTGTTCATTTTAGAATTCAGTTTAAACTTTTACCATTTGTTTTTAGAGCTCTTCATGGCCACGCACCACTTTACTGAACTGAGTTTCTAACTGATCACAGCCAGTCTTGGTCTGATGATCAGCATTTGCCTCGTGTGCCTGCAGGTCTAGACAGGAACACCGCTTTTCCCCTCACTTATGGAGTAACATTCCTGCAGAACTGCACGTTATCTGACCTTAACCGCTTTAAACGTCAATTCAAAACTTACCTTTTTGGAATGGCTTTTAATGCTCAGTAGTCTGTGAGGTTTTTAGTTTTTTTTATTGCATTCTTTTTTCTTTTTTACGTATTTTATTGCTGACTGCTTTTTGTATTTATGCGGTTTTTAATTTTGTTCTTTTAGTTGTTAGTTTTGTTCTTAATTTAGTACTCTTATAGGAGTTGTGAAGTGCAATAGAAGTAATGCGTCATTCATTCATTCATTCATTTTAAAGACGAATAAATAAATACTGGTCCATATATTTAGATTGTGTACAGATGAGCATTTTTCAACGTTTTTTGCGGGTTCACTTGTGTTATTGCTCCACACATCCCAGCAGCCTTGAGTTCAGGCTGTTTAGATGACCCAGAGAGGCATCAGTGCAGGTTTGGGATGAACTTCCTAACTCTTGACCTGCCGTGTCAGGGTTGCTCTGCAGCAGAGCGACTGTTTGCCCGTTCCAGAAAACACCGTCTGACCTAAATACTCTGGATAACTGAGCAATGGGGATTATTTACATTTGGAGGAATTTGAATTCAAATTCAGCTTTGTTTCTATACCACTTTTCTTGCATCTCAAAGGGCTTTACATAATAAAATGGATAATAGTGAGAGAGAGAAAAAAACACGAAAAACCCAACACACATACGCATTCCACAAGTACAACCAGAATAAATGAAATGAATTACTAATAAAAGCATAAAATTACATGAAAACATATAAAAACTATGTAAAAGCTCTACTAAAAAGATGAGTTTTTCCTAAAAACCTCCACATGAAGCCCTCACATCCTCAGGCAGTTCGTTCCACAGCCGAGGTAGGGCGGTCAACCCATGATCGTAAGATTGCAGGTTTGATTCCCGCCTTGTGTCAAAGTGTCCTTGGGCAAGACACTGAACCCCACCTTGCCCCTGGTGGAAGGTTGGCACCAGTGTTCGGCAGCGGAGCCGCCACCAGTGTGTGAATGTGTGAATGGGTCTGTGACTGTAACAACACTATTAAAATACCATTTTCATTCAATTTTGAGTATGTGAGTTTCATTCTTCTCGTTTATTCAGAAATGTTCTGGTTTTCTGGGTTTGGATCGTCGTCCTGCTGCAGAACCGAAGTGCTCTCTGGCTTGACCTCACAAAGGTCGCAGATTGAGGATTTTCCCTCTCTTTTTAGTGCTTGGCACAGAATTTGTGGTTCAAGCCCACATGATGATACTACCGCCGGCATGCTTGAATTTTGCAGTGAAGTTTTGAAAAATCTGAAGTTTGATTTCAGATTTTGTGAGACACGTCTTCCAGAGAGTGGCTCCGTTGATTTTGAGCAATAATCCAGATGTTTCTGAGTCTTTGTGTTGTTGTTGCTCAATAGTCTCCTTCTCCTTGATCTCTCCTATGGATCATTTTCTGTCCGAAAGTCTCCTTCTGACTGTTAAATCACGAGCTCTGAACTTCACACGTGTGTCACGTGAACTTTTTTAAATCTTCTGCTGCTAATTTCATGAATTCCTTCAACCGTTCTTGTGTATTTGGAGTCATTTTGTCGCATCAGGAAAGATTCTCAGCTGAAGTGTTTTTATTTTTTTGGATGATGACTCTCAGTTTGGTTCTCTAGACTTTAAAGACCCACTCCAATCATCATTCGATCTGAAAAGCGTCCCTAATGTTCTTTTAATCATGACTATACCATTTTTAGCAGCAAAAAGTTGATTCAAATTTGTCGGATGCACATCCATGATGCCGATCTCCAGATCTAAACCCAGTACCCAAAGGTACTGGTGACTGTGGAGCCCATTAGAATCCAGTGAACTCATTGTCACCCTAACCTTAATGTTCAAGAAACCAGTCTGAGACGATTCCAGCTTTATGACATGACGCCTTATCCTGCAGGAAGTAGCCATCAGAAGATGCAACACTGTGGTCAGAAAGGGATGGACACGGCCAGTAACAATACTCGGGTAGGCTGTGGTGTTGGAACCATGCTCAACTGGTACTAAGGGATCCAAAGTGTGCCAAGAAAATATCTCCACACCATGACACCACCACCACCAGTCTGAACCGTTGACACAAGGCAGGGTGGATCCATGCTTACATGTTGTTGACGCCAAATTCTGACTCTACCATCCAAATGTGGCAGCAGAAATAGAGACTCGTCAGACCAGACAACATTTTTCCATCTTCTATTGTCCAGTTCTGCTGAGTCTGTACGAATTGTAGCTTCAGTTTCCTGTTCTTGGATGACAGGAGTGACACCCGGTGTGGTCTTCTGCTGCTGTAGTTCATCTGCATCAAGGTTGGAGGTGTTGTGCGTTCAGAGATTCTCCTCTGCAGACCTCGGTTGGAACCAGTGGTTCTTTGAGTTCCTGTTGTCTTCCCATCAGTCTAACCATCCTCCTCTGACCTCTGGCATCAACAAGGCATTTCCTCCCACACAACTGCCGCTCCCTTGATATTTTCTCTTTTTCTGATCATGCTCTGTAAACCCTAGAGATGGTTGTGGGTGAAAATCCCAGTAGATCAGCAGTTTGTGAAACACTCAGACCAGCCTGTCTAATACCAACAACCATGCCACATTCAGAGTCACTTCAATCACCTTTCCTCCTCATTGTGATGCTCAATTCGAGCTGCAGGAGATCGTCTTCACCATGTCCACATGTCTACATGCTTTGAGTTGCTGTCATGTGATTGGCTGATAAGAAATTTGCATTAATGAGCAGTTGAACAGGTGTACCTAATAAAGCAGCCAGTGAGTGTCGATGTCCTAAAACAAAAAATGCAACAAGAATTTCAAACACCAAAAACACAATTTTCATTGGAGTGGGTCTTTAAATATGTTCAAATATGTCTTTTAGATCCATCATACAAATAAATGTCACTTCTCCTTAAATTCCTTCAGATGTTTCTTATCTAACAGGTTTGACGGTAATCTGTTCAGGTCAGGACAGATCGTTCCCTTCAGGAGTACAATCGTCACATAAATTCCGTCTTTTTGTTGTAAATCTTGTTATCTGTGGGACACTTGGTACTGTGTCAGAGGTTCCCTATAAACCATGAACATAAAAAATCACCATCTTCATCATGGGTTCTGCCGACTCATCATAGTGACTCTGCGTTCAGTCGGGCTGAAGGAACTTTGGCACAGTGTAAATAGGGATTGGGGGGGGGGTACTGTAACTCATTGACTTAAATTTTCAAAGTGTTTGTTATGATGCAAGACACGTGAGGAACTTTACATGATCTCTGTGCACGGATGCGTCACGTTCATCGCATTTTTAGCTGATGATTGAAACCTTTGTGTTCTAATGAATGACTTCAGGGGATTTTTAAATTTTTTTTCTCCTCACAGGCCAAAATGAAAACAGAATACGCCTTAGAGAAGAGCAGCAGTCGACGAGCTTCATTTGTAAGTAAATCCAGAGAGCACAAGCTGTGAGGAGAACGCTCCGGATGGGAGTTCGCCGTGTCTTTCCCTGTGCCATTGCTTCACTTCCATCCTGTGCTCTCCTGCCGTTTGAACCCTCCAGACAGACGACGGTTTCCGGTGGAGAACTGGATCTGAGGTCTCCCACCCTGAAGAGACCCAGCATGCCGACAATGGGAGACCTCGCCACTCTTTGTTTGGGAAATACCACCAAAGCATACAGACTCTGAAGCCGTTCCGCTGGTCCTCCTCACGGTCAGTGATACTCATGACATCTGGAAAAACCTCGCCAAGCAAGTGTTGGCGATCATCATGTCCTGTGTCCAGATCAAACCCGGTGGACAACGCCGGCTTCCTGTCCTTTGTGACCTTTGCCTGGATGACCCCCATGATGTGGGCCATGTTCAGGAACAAGCTGGACTTCTCCTCGCTTGGTTTGTCTCAGTTTGACGTCGCGGACACCAGCGGAGAAAGGTGCCACAATCTGGTTTCCACCACTTCTCCTTGCACTAAAGTGTTCATGGCTGCTGGTTTTTCCGCCCGCCCCTATCCTCAAGATAGTATTGTTTGCGGGGAAAAATTGGTTTTCTTGAATGGCAGCTGAGTTTCTGTTGGCTTCCATATGACAATATAATGTTGTGGTGAAATGACTGCTGTGCAGACTGTGGAGGCTGTGGGAGCAGGAGGTGGAGAAGAAGGGGCTGCAGAAAGCCTCCCTGGTTTCAACGGCCCTTCGCTTTCAAAGAACAAGGCTGATCCTGTCGGTCGTCGTGGGGATCCTGGCCATGGCTGCAGCTTTTGTCGGCCCCGTGAGTTATCCTGTTATTAATCTTTCACCTCCTGGTATATCTGAATGTAGACTTTTAACACTCCGAGATAGCAAATTCAAGCATAAAAAAACACATTTGAATCATCTTTAACTGTTATTTTGGAAGAACAAAAGCAACCATCTGATCATAAATGCTCATGTTGTTGTAAAGGTAAAAGGTCAGATTACATAACGGGTTTAAATTCAAAATAAGAAACTGTAGAGTTATTCTTCAATGTAAAATCCTGATGTGGTAAAAAAAATAACCACAGATTATTCTTGGATTAAAAAAACAGTCTTGGCTGAACCGAATGTTTGGATTTGGAATTGGTTTATATCAAACAATAAAAATAAAAGATACTAAAGAAGACAAGCTGTAGAAATGTGTATCTCCATCCGTCCGTCCGTCCGTCCATTTGTTTAACCTGCAGTACCCCTTCGGGGTCACAGGGTTGTTGTCTCCTGTCCCTGCTACTGTTTGGTGAAGGTGGGCTACATCCTGGACCGGTTGCAGATGCACACCAGGGGACACTAGAGCAGGGGTGGCCAACTTTCTGACTCATCGTGGACCACAAAGGGTTCCAAAATTTGCCTGAAGGGCTGGATCAGGGGCAGATTAGAGGTGTGTTTTGGTGCTCTACCTCATAAGAGAAAGACATAACGTGGAACCTGAACAAAAACATGCTTTAATTTTTGATTGAATATATATATATATATATATATATATATATATTTATTTATTTATTTATTTATTTATAAAAACAGAAGATTTTGGAGTTTTTATTTCCAAACTGTGGCTTTTGTTCTCAATTTAGTGCCAATTTCACAGATGGGTTGATGTTCCTCAGGGAAAAAACTCTTAGGCTACGAGCCCATGTGACGGACGTTCAAGAACGCACTATACACGGGTTCTTAAACATGCATTTAGCCCATGGGGCTCACACTGGACAAGCAGGGAGGGGCTTCCACTTCTGCTACTGCTTAATAGGACATGTTTGCCCCCTACAGTTAAGAGAGGCTTGGGGTAAAATGTCAGAGCTTGGTGTCATAGAATTCCAGTTGGACTCAGACCATAATTATTCATTTCATGATCAATTTACAAACCGTTCCCTGAAATTAAAGGGCTCCATCTATACGTCACTCGATTGGTCAAAGTTCACCATGGTTTAACTTTTAAAATGCGTTCAATTGGCCGTACGTTTTGTACGTGCTGCCCGAAAACTGAGTTCAGAATGTGCATAGCTGCACGAGAATGTGAGAGTTGGGATCGTGGGTGTCCAAGACGCACGTCTACATGGACTTTTCATTGGAAGTGGTCGCGTGTTACTGAGGTCGGTGTGAACGTAGCTTCAGAACCACAAATCAGAAAGTCTTGTTTCTGCCAATCCTTAACATAGTTTTCCAAAACAACCTAGAAGTTTCACTTGTCAGTGGTCTGTGAGCATGAAACACAGAAACGGGTCTGAGTTGGTATTTGATCATCGGTCCGGCTCACCGCTGTCTTCTCTGCTCTTCAGGCTGTTCTGGTCAATGAGATCTTGAAGTACATTGAGAATCCCAGCAGCTCCTCTGTGGCGTTCGGCGTTGGTTTGGCCGTCGCTCTGTTCACCTCAGAGTTCCTCAAAGCTTTCTTCATTTCTCTGCTGTGGGCGCTCAACCTGCGGACTGCAGTCCGGCTCAAAGGGGCGTTCTCCACCATGGCCTTTCAGAAAGCCATCTCTCTACGGGTTCACAGTGGCGTTTCCATGGGGGAGGTAAACTCCACACACTGCGCTCTCAGCTGCTCCCTGAAGGGGTCAACACCCTCATGTCCTCCTTCTCTACATCCATGAACCTCCTCCGGACCTCAACATCCTCACTGCCTCCTGTCTCTTTCTCACAGTCTAAACCTTCAACATGGCTGCTCTCACCACAGTCTTCTTCACCTGTCCTTTCATTCTTCCAGACACTCTTCCTCTCACCCTCCAAGATCTTGATAAACAATCCAATAAGAAACCACATCTCCAAAACTCGTCTTGCTCCTCTGGTGGTCCTATTTCCACCCTGTAGGTCAGCAGCACCGGTGGTGGTTGTCGTTGGTGTTGACCCAGGCTACGGCTTATCTGATTTGGAAATTCTAAATGTTTATTTGTTTTGTTGATTTTTCTTTTGGTTTTACGGCAGACTTCCTTCCTACAACCCTCTGTATTTACCCGGACTCAGAACCAGCACACAAAAGCCCTGGATCGTGTCCCCTCATGGTTGCATTTCAGCACAGTCTGTGTCAATACCCACAATTCCTTTCTTCCTCTCACTCTCTCTTTAGATGATAAACGTCTTAACCAATGACGGTCACAGGCTGTTCGAGGCGGTGCTGTTTGGCAGCTTCATTCTGTCCTCGCCGGTGCTCTTCGTCGCGTGCATCATCTACGCCTGCTACATCCTCGGCTTCACCGCCCTGACCGGCATCTGCATCTACCTCATCTTTGTGCCCGTCCAGGTGAGTTCAGGCAATTAAACTTACTTTTTGTTGGGTTTCATCAGATTAAAATCACAATTTGAGCCACAATAGGATAAATAAAGGCAACATTTGACCAACTGTTATTATGAATAAAGTTTGGAGGATCAAATCAAGACAAAAGGAGACACAGAGGAAGACGACAGCGGCACAACATTTATTCAATAAAAAATAATATACATGTAAAGTATGTGTGATGAAAAAAAAAGACATATTAACGATGTGGAATTCCACTCACAACTTTTTTCTTCTTGCCTCTTAAATATAGTTTTGATTTTGCTTTTTTAATTTCTTCTTCATATTTTAAAAGTCAATTTTTTGCCAACATTTTAAGTTTGACGGTCATCAGTGCAGGTTTTATAGAATGATATGTGTAGTTATTATAGCAGAAACCACAGGAGGCCTTCACATAATATCCAGATAGAAGAACATAAACATTTATCTATAAAGGTAAATGATTAGTCATGAGTATAAAAAAAATGTTAAAACATGGTTTTGGATAATAACACATCAGTCTATAATGAGCCTTAAGACAAATATAAAGAGGCCCACAAATGAGCTGTGAGGCACTCCACAAGAACAACCAGCAGACTGATACATTGGATTTCTAAAAACAGAAAAAACCCACAACAAACTTTTCTGAAAAAGCTCCTAAAATTACAGATTAGTCTGTACTTTGGTTTATCTGAGGGTCATAAATGCTAAGGACAGTCATCAATAGAAATGATTGACCCTTCTAGAACACACCCTGTAATATTTATGAAATCAGTTTAAACTCAAAGTTATCAGTTGAGAGGTTTTTTTTTTAAATGTTCTTGTTTTGATTTAAAAAAAAAATCAGAGATCAGAAGTAAGCATTTGATCCTGTTAGTCCTTTGGTCATATTGTGAATAGATTAGATTAGATTAGATATTAGATATTCTTTATTGATCCCACATTGGGGAAATTCAATTGTCACAGCAGTTCCAAGAGGCAGAGAAAAGTGACAGCAATGTGCAAAGGTGAGGGGTGTTCCCAAATGTGCAAGTATACAAAATGTGCAAAAATAGAAAATAAAAAGTAAAAAGTAAGTAAGTAATAAGTAATGAATAAAAATTTAATAAATAAATAAAGAATAAATAAAGATTTTAGACCTGTTTTTTTAATATTGTGTTTGCTTAGATCGGGGGTGCATGAATCCAGGCCTCGAGGGCCGGCCTCCTTCTTGTCTTTTTCCAGAAATCCTGTCTTACCTGCTTCTGATTACCTGGATCAGGTGTGTTTAGCCAATCAGGATCTTCAATGTCAGCCTGGTTGGAAAACATATAGGACATGGGCGCTCCAGGCCTGGATTGGGGCACCCATGGCTGAGATAATCAATATTACTCCCATTTAAGAGAGGAAATCATAATTATCACTACATCTTAGATGATGGGTGTTTTTTTTTTTATGGGTTTAGATTTGCAGTTTTGGGGCAACGGCGACAAAAAAAAAACAGAACAAAACAGAAGTTCAGCTATTCAAAATAAAAATGTTGGTTTACAATAAATCATTATGTCTTTTTTTTTTTGTAAGTAAAAATGATAATAAAGTGTTTTGTTGAATGTTCCATCAGTCTGTCAGCAAAGCATTTGAATTATTCAAGCTCTTTGGCTTTAAACATATTTAAATGTGTACATTTAGTTAAATCAGCTGGATTTCAAACATAACGGTTAATTTTGCTCTCATTGCAGTTCACGTTGGCCAAACTTATTAATAAATTTCGCTGGAAAGCCATTCTCATCACAGACAACCGCGTTCGCACAATGAACGAGATTCTCAACAGCATCAAGCTCATCAAGATGTACGCCTGGGAGGAGTCCTTCGAGGAGAAGATCGCAGGTGAGACGTTCCTCCAGAATAGTCGGTTAAAAAAACGGAATTATATATATATATATATATATATATATATATATATATATATATATATGTATATATATATTTTATATATATATACACATATATATATATGTATATGTATATGTATATGTGTATATATACACATATACATATATATATGTGTATATATATATATATACATATATATATGTATATGTGTATATATATACATATACATATTATAAGGCACGAATCTGCTCCCCGTTCGGCCCTTCTATCCAGTTTTAGATCCCTTTGTGGCCCACGACTCAAAAAGTTTATAAGAAATATATTGAAACAAAATATAAAAAATGTTTTATTCTAAAACGATGAACATTAAAAAAAGTCTATTTTATAGTTGTGTTTTTAAAGCCCCACTCTGATCAAAATTGTGTTTTTAACATGTTCTATTGATGGAGGACATTTATTAAGAAAATCAAGCTTAAAATTGCATTTTGGATTTATTTTAATATAAATCATTGTAAATCAGGAGCAGCTGAAAATTAAAATTGATTTAACCTGAAAATGACATCATCCTAATTAAAAGATCACCGGGAAAGCTTTTAGAATAGATGAAAAGATTATCAGACCCCCAAAAGAATTTCAGAGGAGTAAACAAATAAAAAAAAAACATGACATGCAGATAAAAATGAAAATAAACTCCTTATTGTAAATTAGATTCTAATGAATGTGGTATAAAGAGGTTTTGGAATGAACAGGAACTGGACCGGAACTATGCAAGAGACCGGACTTGGTGGTAAAAACTTTATTTGTACTTTTCCTGCTACAAAGCATCTCAAAGTGCTTCCCATAACAAAATAGATATCAGTAACACACAAAAAATAGTAGTTAAAATAATAAACTTAGTAAAAAAAATACCAGTAATTATATTAATATAAAATAATAACACATAAAAACCCAACAGTGCAAGCAAAATAAATCAAACTAATTGTTAATAAAATGTATAAAATCAAATGAAAACATGTAGTAAAAACTACATAAAGGCTTTACTATTAAGATGAGTTTTTTCTCGCAAACCTCCACAGTGGCTGAAGCCCTCACGTCCTCAGGCGAGGCCCAAAGTGCTGAACTGAGGCCTCAATGTGGGTTTTTGTTCTGACCTCTGTGACCCCCAGCAGACCTGAGGGCTCTGGGAGGGTCTTGAACTGAAAAGAAATCTGATCAAAAACGAGGAGCCAGTTCCATTTAAACCTTTATAAACTAATAAAAAGAAAACTTAAAAATCGATCCTGACGCTGACTGGGAGCCAAAATTGGAGTAATGTTCTCCCTCTTTCTGGTTTTATAGTTAAAAGGCGAGCAGCCGATTAAAAGTATCACCCAAACTTAAAACGTAAACATTTAAATGTTTAAATAAGCGTAGACGCTGTGTGTGACTGACAGGGACAACCCTAAAACAGAGCATGTCAAGAACTGAGGAAGAATCAACACAACAACAAAAAAAATCCAAATTAGCCATGTGACAATCCTCACAGAAGTGGTCTCCACGTTTGCAGCAGAGGAGGTAACTCCCGTTTAGAAAACATCCCAAATTTTCTCGGCTCCAACCCATTTCAGAAAGTTTCTCCTCTGTCCTCCAGACTTGAGGAAAACTGAAAAGAAGCAGATTTGGCTTTTCAGCTGCGTTCAGAACACGAACACCAGCCTCACCAGCATCGTCCCCACGCTCGCCACCGTCGCCACCTTCCTGGTGCACACGCTGATCGGCCTGGATCTCAAAGCCTCTGACGTGAGTGACGGAGGCCTCCGCACCGGGCAGGTCTGGAACTCCGATCACAGAAGCTTCTCTTCTTCCTCAGGCCTTCACCACCATCGCCATCTTTAACTCCATGAGGTTCTGCCTGGCTCTGATGCCGTTGTCGGTGAAGGCCCTGGCTGAGGCGGCCGTGTCCCTCTCACGCCTGAGGGTACATCCTCACCCAGATGCTCTCCTCCTGCTGGTCCACGTCAGTCACCCCTGCGCGTCCTTCTCGTCTTCCAGAAAATCCTCCTGATCCAGAACCCGGAGCCTTATCTGATGCAGAAGAGCAACAGCGACTCGGCCGTTGTGATGAGGAACGCCACGCTGTCCTGGACCAAACCGGACCTCCAGGGCGAGGGGGCGGAGCAGACGAGCAAAGAGGAAAGGATGGACGCCTCACCAACCCTGAGGAGCATCTCCTTCACGCTGCCGAAGGTCTGCTTCCCCTGATTCCATCAGAGTTCACCGCTGGAGTCTAACAGATGATCCGTCTCCTGCAGGGAAACCTGCTCGGCGTCTGCGGGAACGTCGGGAGCGGAAAGACGTCCCTGATCTCCAGCATTCTGGAGCAGGTCTCTTCTTCTTCTTCTTCTTTACATTCTCGGGTTCACGTCGTATCTGCAGCCCAGCTTTCTCTGTTCTTTACATCGTCTGCTTGTTGCATCTTCCAGATGCATCTCCTTCAGGGATCCATCTCAGTCGACGGGAAGTTTGCCTACGTTTCCCAGCAGGCCTGGATTTTCCACGGAACAGTTCAAGAAAATATCCTGATGGGGGAGCCTAAGGATCAGACCAAGTAATTATATAAAAAACTAGACACAAAGGCGTCCCACATCAGAATTCAAAACGGGAAAAATAAACTAAAACAGATTATTTTTAGATAGAATTACTTTAAACTGAATGTTACACAGCCCAATAAGAAGTATTTGTTTGCTGGTTCTAAGCAAATACTTTTTACTTTTGTTTTGTTTTGATGTACCTAATTGTAGTTCTATTTGATTACAGTGATTAAAAAAAACTAGCGTAATAAGTGAACGACCCTGGGAGTGTTTCAGGCAGGCAACCAGGACAGTGCGTTTACCTGGTCAGTGCTCCCTGTGGGCGGTTCAGTCTAATCAACTCACCTGTTTAGCGTCCTACTTAAGTTCCAGGTGGGGTCCAATCCTCTTCTTCATTTTTCTACGAGCTCTGCGTTTGGCACCCCACCCTCCTACCCGCCTTCCACCTGCGAGCTCCGTTGGGGGGTACTTTAACACCCAAAGTTTTCTTTGAAAGTCTTTGTTTTATGTGTCTGAACGGAGCTTTATGCCAAACTAAAAGAAATATGGAATAAATCTTCTTTACTGCATGTTGTCTGACTGAAATGGCAATGACTCGTATAAGAACAAAATGACAATGGGCTTTTAGTACATCCTCCTAAAATCTAAAACGAGTACTTATTCTTAGATTCTTAGAACATAAATCTGAACTTTTAATCCAAAATAATGACAGATGCCAGTCTAACTTGTCAACATTTGTGGAACCTTTGAAAATCATTCTTGTTTTTGGTGTTTTTAACATGTTTTTGTGGCATTTTTCTGATGACTGAGGACATATATATATATATATATATATATATATATCTTGGGCTGTGTATATATATATATATCTATAAACAAAATTCTGCATTGCATTTCTGAGTGTTCCTTTATTCAAATCGTTGTGAATCAGGAGCAGACTAAAAAATGCAGTTTGAGAAAGATTGTAGTTGTGATGTAGAAAATACACTGGGCGGGGCCACAAGCTCCCTCCCCCACTCCATTCCGATTTATCCACTTGCAGACAAATAGATTCGTTCACGTATTTGTTTTCCCCGTCTGAGCTGGAATCTGGATCAAAACGTGGACGACTATACAGCTGTAATGTTGCTCGCCGTTTTTGTTGCCCCGCTGATGTTAGGTTGGGGCTGTGAGGGGCTGTAGGCTAGTGGGAGAGGGTAAATAAAGGGATGATGGGAAACGAGGGGAGGCTTACTACATGCTAAAGGTCCTGCCTACAACTTAGAGACAAATTTCTAAGGAGCTTCAGCTGCTCTGCAGAAACTATTTTATAGAAAACTACTTTCTTTTTTTTTCCTTTTTTTAATATTTACTCTAAAATCAGCATAATCATAATTAAAATATTTATTTTAATCTGATTAATAGATCAAAAGATGATCGGAGTGAGACTTACACCAGACAAAATTCTTGACTTGCTGATTTTGAGAAAAGCAGAGAGAAGTTAAAACAACTTCAAACCTGGTAGAATATCTTGAAAGTTAGTAATCAAATAGTTTAACTGACTTTGAAGGAGAACAACTGAAAAAGAAACAGGAAGTACAAATTTTCCCTTGTTTCTGCAGGTCCCACCTCAGGAAGGCTTGACCGGGTGTCTCACATCTGCGCCGTCACATTTACCTCAGCAGTCAAGCGGGGTCAGAGGTCGTCCGTGTTATCTTTGTTATCGCACAGCTTCATCCTCGGAAGTCACTCAGACTGACTGCTGACCTCTCGTAAAACCTCCAGGCCTGCAGATCAGAACGAAAGGATTTAAACGCCGTTGGAATCATAAAATCTGATCCCGGCGTGTCCACAAAACACGTTTTTTTATCTGACGTCTAGGGACACAATCAGGAAAGTTCAAGTTTATGAGTTCATTCACCTGCAGCTGGAGACTCAGGAAACACAGAAAGGGAAAACTGCTGCAGCTGCTCTCTGAGTTTACAACCTCTAATTTTATTTTTAACTCCGATTAGCTGGAATAAACCCTCAAAAACTCACATCTGTGAGAAACAAAACGGGTATAAAACAGGGAAACACAACATAAGAGCCTGCATCCAAGTTTATGACTGATTCATTTATAAATATTCGCTTTTTTAACATTTTATTTGATAGTTTCCTCCATCCTTATTATCTTAACACAGTTGTTTTCAACTTTATTTGACAAGAAAACACAAATGTAGAAAAGTAGAAACACATCAAGCTGCGTTCTACTAATAAATGTTTTGTTTGCAACAAATGATACATATTATAAAATAAGGTAAATGCTTATATTTTCCACAAAATTGAGAAACAGTGAGGTGCCTGTTTCACAGCTTTTGTAGCCACAGCTCATTCAGAAATCCTAAACGAACAGTAAAGCGAGAATACCAGCAATAAAATAAACAAATAGGTTTTGTTAATTAAATGTATGCATTGTATGTGCACTGCAGATGCTCTATGAACCAAGATTTAACTTGTTTATTTAAATGTGGACAGTTTTGTGAAATATTTTAATATGAACACTGGCCGCTTTCAAAGAAAAAGGATTTTTTAGCAAAAGCAACAGGACTTTACAGTCTCTACTGTTGTTGTCTATGAACAAACTGAGAGAGCAGCTCAGTCAAATGTTTAAAAACGCACCTTTAAATGGCTGCAATAGACGATCAAATTAAAAGTCTTATATTTACCTTTCAGTGATGAAATGAAGCAGGTTTTTTTCACACATTATTAAGGCCTGAGAATACCGTCTCTCCATCAGCTTTAGGTGGTTTAATTGGTCGGATTGTTTTAAAAAAAAAAAAACATGAGCATGTTGACATGTTAGACAGCTCCTGGTCGTGCTTTTCTTGATTTTTAAACTGAAAGTCTAGTGTTTTTGTTGCTCTACTTGTTCTCTGTTCATTTCATGTTTAGACCATTTGATGTTTGACCTATTTTTTACATGAAAAAAAGATCGTTTTCTTTCACTTAAGAATTTCAGAGGAGCTGTTCTGCCGAGTCGACACTTTCTCAAAGCTTTTTGTAAGTGTGCTGCTAATAACATATTGAACTAAACAAGCAAAGGATTGCCTGTAAAAAAAAAAAAAAAAGATCTCTTTATAGATTATTCTGGTACTAAAACATATATTTGCTTTTGATTTATGGATGTAATCGATTCATTTTAATTTGTCCATTTTCAGTTGAAATTTCATTAAAAGGCTAATCCACAGCAAAACAATTGATTTGAGACTAAAGTTCTGAGCACGTGAGAATTATCTGAGAGTTAATTATAAAAGAGAGAATGTGACTTTAAAAGTCTAAAGTTGACCCTAACGGTGACCCTGAATCACCTGACGGTTCATGTTTTAAACTTTAAAGCTAATTAAACCTTAAGGATATCACACAAAGCATCAAACATCCTCCTGAAATAGTTTGAATGAACTCACTCCCAAAATAAAAACAATGAAAAAATTATATATGCGTGATTAAAATAATTGTTAATTATTATCTGACAACAAAAAAACAACGTATTATTTAAATTCTTTATTTTATTAAAAAAACTGTTATGAAAAGGGTTTTTAATGGAGAAAACAAACAAAAAAATGTATCATGATTATGGAGTTTCTGCTACTGTGTGATAAAATGCACAAACTGACGACATTTTCTCTAGTTTGGTGAATTCCAGAACATTTCCAAGCTTTTTTTCACAACTTCAAACTTTTGCATGTTGAATTCAGTTGAAACATTGTTCATATTTTGTTTTTTTTTTCCTAAAGAGGCACCAATACACCAAGAGCATGCGCCGTGTATTTAATTTTCCTTTGTTTTCTATAGCTGCTCTCTGTTTTCTTGCACTGATTGGAGGCAGCAGAACCACGAATCTCCTCAGACTTCCTGACAGAGATCCAATAAGGCTCTGCGTTCTTCCCTGCAGGTACGACCGGGTTCTGGATGTGTGCAGCCTCAGAGCGGACCTGCAAATTCTGCCACATGGTGATCAGACCGAGGTAGAAGCACTCCAACACCTCTATGATTTTCTTTTTTAAATGGTGTTTTAATTGGGATGTAAGAAGTTTTTAACCAAATTTCCACAACCTACATGTCCTAAAAAGCCACATTTCATGTTTATCTGAAGCCTCGGTTTCCAAAATCTCCTGCTAAGATGAGTAGCCCCGCCCTTAATCTCCCTTCCTCAAGCACATCTTTGAGTGAAGAACTTAGCACAATGGGGGGGGGGCACAGACGACACCGAATGACAGTCTCAATTCTCAAAAGTTCTCTTTAGCGATAAAGAAACAGTGAAAAGTGACATTTTTTTGGTTCCAGATCGACACTTTTTGAACTTTTTGTGCGGAACGACAGAACAAAAGTGTGGACCAGACCCTGCTGTATGATAAAATGACACACCAAAAATGAATTACATTATAATTTAGGCTACATGGCAGAACTGCGAGCAGAACCGGCTGTGTCTCCAAAGTGATTTGCTGCTAGAAAAGCCAGAAAAACAGTGACTATTCGCACATAATGTCCCCAATACGTTCAAACTTTGAACACGGCTGAACTGAGAGGAAGGGTTGAGTTTAGGATTAGAAGTTGGGGTTAAGCAGCGTTCACACCAAACACGATCTGCGCGGCAGAGGCGACCAGTTTCGATGTTGAGTCACTGGTACGGACGCCATCTGAGGTCCTGCGGTGCGATTTGAGCGATGGGGGCAGCGCAAAGGTCTGGCAGCTGCGCTATTTCAGCGATGGGGTGCAGTTTGGTACCCGTCTGAACCGAATTGCCCCACAGCAGCCGGGGCGGGTACTGTGGGACTGAGGCGGGAAAACCCTGGAATGTGTGTTGCAGGCCCAATGGAGCTGGAGCGAGCACGCATTTACAATTAAAATTAAAGTTTAATTTTAAATGCGTGCGGCCAACGACAAAATCCAGCCTTTGCATGCGGGGAATGCAGAAATGTGCCATCTTCTCTTCTCCTGAGCTGATGTGCACGCTGGACACGGCGGTTCGTGGAGCTCGTGCGGTTTCCCGTTGTGACATCACAAAAGCTTGTTAATTCCAACAGAGCGACAGTTTGATTGACAGCGATTTCAAAGTAGAAATACTCATAAATGCACAAACAGAATGATTTCTTATTACATTTGTTCTCTTTCATGAGAAAAAGGCCGTCGGTACATATAAAAAAAAAACACACCCAGCTTTAATCTGATTGATCTGTTTTGACCACAACGCACACAACCTTTTAAAACTTTACATGTGAAATACATTTCTACTGGTCTCCACATTTTAAAACCAGCTCATTTCTCCTCAGACTAAGATTTAATCTTTAATTAACTCTCTTTAACTAAATATTACTTATAAAACGGTTTAAAAAAAAAACAAAGAGAAGTATGTTGGTAAAAAACAAGCTGCAGTTCTTTTTCCATCTCATGTATTTCTTTAATGACAAAAAAAAAGTTTCCTTTGAGCGTTTATTAATGCTAATCATTTTGTCCTAAAATACTGAATAATTTAATTTAAACATTTAAAGAAGGTCCAGTTAAGAGTTTAAAAGCGGCATAGGTGTGTCCTGAATTTCCATCTAAACTAGTATATTCCTAAAACCTCTTGTATAGGGTTTGTGTATATATTTTTTTTAAATATACTTCATGTATTTTCACTTTTTTTTCAACCCTGACACCCAATATGTTACTTAAATCCCTGGTTTTTTTTTACTTTTAAGATAAATAAAATGTGTTTTATCTTATTGGAAAAAATGTTAACATTTATTTTCTACACAGGGGGATTTTTTTTTAAATTTTGTTTCACACAAACTGAATGTTTACACTTTATATTTATACGCCTTCAACTCTAAAATTTTACCTACTAAGGAGCAGTTCTTTGTTTTAGAGGCTCAGTTTCTATTTCTTGCTGCACTTTTTGCCAAACGGCGAGCGTGGGCGGGATCTCTGTGAGAGCTTTCTTCTGGTTCTGTTGTCAGATTGGGGAGCGGGGGCTGAACCTGTCGGGGGGGCAGAAGCAGAGGATCAGCCTGGCCAGAGCCGTCTACTCCAATAAAGACATCTACCTCCTGGACGATCCGCTGTCGGCGGTGGACGCTCATGTGGGGAAGCACATCTTTGAGGAATGCGTCAAGAAGGAGCTCCGAGGAAAATCCGTCATACTTGTGACACATCAGCTCCAGGTGATGCAAGCTGGAAAAAGCCTCTCATTCTGAACAAAACATTTGCTTTTCTCTATTCAAAAACAAATCTCTAGTGAATCTGAGTTGCGTGAAAACACAACAGTGTCATACTTCTGTTGCCTTTTCATTTTCAAATTGAGAACTCAGTAAACTCAGCTGCATCTTTACAAGAAATCACTTCATTTCCTGTAAAGACAATAGGTTACCCCATGTTTAGATAGATAGATAGATAGATAGATAGATAGATAGATAGATAGATAGATAGATAGATAGATAGATAGATAGATAGATAGATGACTTTATTAATCCCACAATGGGGAAATTTCATTTATCTGTGGCAGCAAAAATGACAGTCAGAAATAATCTGTATAATATAACATCAAAAAAAAAAAAAAAAAAAAAGGACATCACAAATGACATTCATATTAGATAATTAAAAATATTACTAAAATTATTATGAAAAATTATCAAAAATTTGATTCTTATTAAATAGAGAAATAAATATTAAATATTTAATAAATACAGCTGCAAAAATGTAAAAAAAACATGCGGTCTGCAGAACATGTAAACTGTAAAAAACGTGTAAAAAAAAAAAATTCAAAATACAGAAATGAGTAATGAAGTTCACACCAAAAACAAACAACTGTTCAGGAACAAGAAACAATTTAAAATTGAGGTATGAGGGACAAATTAGACATATTCATACCAACGTGGCTTCAACTCTTTGAGGTTTGCACACTGTTGTGCATATTTTAAATATGAGGGATTATAGTTAAAAGGAAAGTTGATCTTTGTTCCGATACTCACCTACAAGAACAAGGTCCCGGCTACCAGAGGCCAAAATGAGCTCCCCCCATAGGGTGGCTGAGCCGCTGCTCCTCTACATCCCGAGGAGCCGGGTAGGGTGGATCAGGCATCTTTCCAAATGCCTTCTGGACATGTCCCACTGGGAGAAGGCCCCGGGGAAGACTGAGGACATGCTGGTGAGACTCTGCTGGCTTGGGAATGCCTCAGGGTCTCCCCAGTGGAGCTGGAGGAAGTGGCTGGGGAGAGGGAAGTCTGGGCATCTTTGCTTAGACTGCTGCCCCTGCGACCCGGTCCAGGAAGAAGTGGAAAAAGATGGATGGATGGATGAAATGAATTTACCTGCAAATCCAAAATCACGCCCCTAATGACGCACAAGTTGGAGCTCTAAGGTCAGAAGAGCAAATCCAACGTGTGACAAGTGTGACTTCACTTCATTCAGAGGTGCTGACCACGGGATTATAATCTGAGAGCCTGCAGGATCATAATGAGAGGAACCCCACAGATTTCTCTGCATGCTGGCCTTTGTCTGCAGGGTCGACTCAGCTTTCCTCTTGTCGATGCTTTCGTCTTCTAGTATCTGGAATTCTGCGACGACATCCTGCTGCTGGAGGATGGCGAGGTCACGGAGGCGGGGAACCACCAGAACCTGATGAAAGCCAACGGACGCTACACTCAGATGATCAGCAACTACCAAACGGAGAAGTCCAAAGTAAAAGCTCTGCTCGTCTCCCTTGGCTCTTAGAAGCCAATGACCCGGTTTACCTCTAAAAACTGGATGTGGAATCAGCTCATTTTTAACATAACAGGCTGAACCGCTTCCTTCCTTCTCGTCAGACTCAGAAGGAAGAGGATTCGTCAGAAGATGCTGAGACGCTGAAGGAGGCTGAGCCGTGTGCAGACAGCGGGATCGTGAATCCAGGTACGCAAACTGTAGCAGAGCGAATAAAGACCACATGAGTAGAAACAAAACATTTGACGGACTAAACACATCATTTCATGGAATTTCCTGCTTTAAGGTTTCGACATGTCAGACGAGACGGATCAGGACGAGGCTGCTGATCAGAAATGTAAGTGTACAGTTTAAATAAAGTTTGATTTCCCCAGCATGCTTTGTGTTTTCCACCTTTATTTCTGACCAGCTTTAGCTTCTCTGCATCGTGTTCTGAGTCACTGAGTCACTGAGTCACTGATGTCCTTTATGGGACAAACACATTTTTAATAAATTACTTTAAACATGTGTAAATCCTACTTTTGCCTTTATTTTCCTGGTGCAGATTTACAAAAACCTAGAATATTTGGTTTTATTTGATGCTAAAGACATTTCTGATACAAAAGAAAAACATTTTTTACTTAAAAAACTAAGTGCAGATGACATTTATTTAAACTTTTTTGAACCATCCTGGATGAAAAAGTCTTTTTAATTCACAAAAAAGTTCAATAAGACCCTGAAGAAATTTACAATTTCAGTTTTTGTAGGAATAGACATTTTCAAAAATTAATATTTTTTTGTGAGTGATGGAATTCCAAAGTATTAATATGTGCTTATATTATAATTGCTATTGAAGGTTCAAAATAATTGATATTTATTTAAAAAGCCAATTTATCTGAAAATAAACCACTACTTCTTAAATTTTTCAATTTCTTTTCTTATTTTAGCTTTTTTAAATTATTATTTTATATAAAAAACTGTCAAGTTATAAAAGTAAATGACAGAAACTTTTTTATTTTATTACTTTTTATTACTCAACAACTAATCTTTAAACCCAACAGTTGTCATCAACAAGCATCTTTTCTGTTTAGCAAAAGTGTGAATTTTTAAGTTGAAACTGGAACTGAGGACCAGAGGATTGGTCAACTGAGGCCCTCTGGTGGGCAAGAATAGAAACACAAGCAGGAACACTGCAGTGTTAAAGCAATAAAAAGCAATAACAGCATCAAAAGTATTAAAAAAAAAACAATAAGAAAAGCAAGTAAAAAATTTTTTAAAAAAAAAGTAAAATTAAAATGCAGATGATGTTAAAGAAAAGCCCCATCAAACCAAAGCCTGATGTTTCGACTTTCTGATCCCTGAACTCTGCTGCTTCACACTTTACAAATCCATTCTGTATCTAAGTGTAGTAAGAACCCAGAAATAGGATTGTTCTGATCAGTCCAACTGGTTCTGGTCCAAACTCTGTAGTGGTGAGCTGCAGCCAGAGGCAGTCCTGGTTAATTTGACCCCCTGGGTGAAAAACTGGATGCAAATATGTCAAATGGGACCTGCTTAGAGCTAAAATCCCTTTATTTATACCTTTTTTTGTACCTGCTAAGCTGCCGTGAAGGATGGTGACCAGCTGGTCAGTCAGGAGTCGTCCACAGAAGGATCCGTCTCCTGGAGGGTCTACCATCAGTACTGCCAGGCAGCCGGAGGTATAACACCACCATTTTTCCCCAGTTCACCTCAGCAGCTGAGATTGGCGTTACTGGGTTGCTGCAGGTTACTTCATGACCTTCCTGACCATCCTCATCATCGTGTTGATGATCGGCTGCACCGCCTTCAGCAACTGGTGGCTAAGCTACTGGCTGGGACAGGGCGACGGGGTGAGGAGCACGACCGTGTTTGCATATAACAATGATAACAGTCTGAGCTCATCCCTTTTAAGCCATTTGTCACGATTCCATTACTTTAACTGCAGCAGGAGCCGCATCAGAGTTTGATCCCCATCTGCATGTCAGACCTTGTTCCTTTGGTTTAGAGAAGACAACAGATTTGTGACGATTTTAGACGCTTTTAGTTATATTTGGTGACTGTAGGGGGGCAACGATTCACTAACAATTCTAATACCATGGTCCGGGTGAATGCTCGATTCTGATTGGCTGCTGGGTGTGCATTAAAAAGTGATATACCACAGGATAACCGCACGGTGAAAAAAGAAGTTCCAGTCACCTAGCTTAAATGTTTTGTATCACTTCTTTAAAACAGCCTTTTGCTTCATCATTTGGACAAAAACAAGCGGTAAGACGTGAACTTTCTCTCTGAACCGATGCTTAAGTCAACCCATCGGAAAGATCCCTTTATATCGCCGAATCTTGACTGCAGCGGTGGACGCCGCGCGGCACCACGTAACAAACAGTTAGCTTTTGTGAGTAATGCGATCCAAATTGAAAAGAAAATAAGAACTAAAAACTGGTTACTATTTATTTCTTTTGTAAGTGACCATGGTATAAGCGGGTTAATGGCCTTCGAAGTATGCATTATCAGTTTTTAACTTTTTCCACGGAGTGCGTTATAAAGTGATAATGCATACTTCGTCAGCCATTAACCCTTACATATCATGAGTAGTGGTTGACGATAGGATTCATAGTCAGTAAAATAAATCTACCATGTTTCAATCCAAATGGTATATTCCAACATTTATTATAATTAATTGATTTCATTTTACAACTGTTTTATTATGGTATAGGTCGATTCGATTAACAGCTTGTCTGGTTGGATCGTATAAATCAATCGGTTAAGTGGAATAATCGTTACACCCCTATTGGTGACAGTATTTACAAATGCATTAACAGTTTAAAAGAAAACCCAACCCGACATCCTGATTTTTCTATTTTTTTTTTCTTCATCTTCTTAGTCTGCCTTTAACTCCACTTCAGACCAGAACGTCTCCTCCTCTTCAGACCGGGGCAACATCTCCAAAAACCCCAAACTCCACTTCTATCAGACTATTTACGGAGTAATGGTTGCTGTCATGGTGGTACTTGCTATCTTCAAATGCTTCATTTACACTCACGTCACTTTAAGAGCTGCATGCAAACTTCATAACTCCATGTTCAAGAAGGTACGTCCCTCACCAAAGCCTTTGCCATTTTTTTCTTTAAAAAAAAAAACAACCTTAGATGTTTAAGGAGCCACTGGCTGGTATATTTCACAGATTATTGGGAGTCCAATGAGTTTTTTCGACACGACACCAACTGGTCGCATTTTGAACCGCTTTGCCAAAGACCAGGAGGAGGTGGATGCCGTCCTTCCCATTCACATGGATCCATTTTTGCAGTTTTGTCTGCTTGTCACATTCACCATCATCATCATCTCAGCTGTCTTCCCGCTGATGCTTGTGGCCGTGGTCATTATAGGGGTTTTGTTCACCATCATCCTCTTGTGAGTTGTGTCTCAACATCCTCCTTCAGATTTGTGGGGTTAAAACCGTTTGACTGAGTTTTTTTGTTGTTTATGTGTTGCAGCATCTTCCAAAGAAGCATTCGCCAAATGAAGAAGATGGAGAACATCAGTCGATCTCCCTGCATCTCCCTCACCACCTCCACCCTGCAGGGCCTCAGCACCATCCACGCCTACAACACCAAAGACAGCCACGTCAAACTGTACGACCACTAAGCTTGAGCAACTGTGTCATCCATCTCTATGCCTTCCATCCAGAATGTTTCATTGACTTGTCTTTGCCGTGATGCAGGTTCAAAGTCCTGAACGACGTCAACTCAAATCACTACCTGCTGTTTCACTCTGGCACACGATGGCTGTCCTTCTGGCTGGACTTCATGGCTTGCACCATGACCTTATTGGTGTCTCTGTTTGTGGTCCTTAGTGACAACGAAGTCATTAATCCCACCTCAAAAGGCCTGGCAATCTCCTACACCATACAGGTTAGTACAGGGACGACTATTGGGGGCTATTTACAAAAACATTGACCTTTGTTTAGGGGCAGAAAGTTATTCTGCCTCCATGTAGTGTCTGAAAATATGTGTGTTTTCCAAGTTGAACAGTTTCGATCATTCCCACACCACATTTCTCTAAATTCCATTTTTTTCTTGAGGGACATTAACACATCGGTGCAAATGGGTGCAGTTTTGTAAAAGACAAAAAAAAAAAAAAATCCAAAATGTGCTGTTTTAAAAGACATAAATGAATTTTCAATCAAAATTAAAGCATGTTTTTGTCCAGATTCCATGTTATTTCTGTCTCTTATGAGTTAAGTTTCCAAAACACTCCAGGATCTGATCCTGGTCCAGCCCTTCTGTCCAATTTTAGAAAGCCCATGATTGAAAAAATGTTTGCCCATCCCGGGGTTAGTGTGAACTGTGGAGTTATAGTTGGAAGACATGCTGTATGACCACCACTACAATAGTCACAACTGCCCGGTTTAGACATAAAACTCTCTGCCAAACCACCTGGGTATTTGCTGTGGCAATGCCTGAAGGGATAAGCCGAAAGGTGAACAACCACAACCTCTTCCAACTGTAGGTACAGTACATGTATGAGGTAGCACCTGTCCAGGGTGAACAGTGTATGCTAAAAGCTTGTTGTCAGGGTTTTGACAATTTCTTTCTTCTCACTGAAAGACAGAACTGAGACACAATCGTATTAGGGTGATAACTGCATGTGTGAGCAAACGATAACAACGTGAACTCTATCACTTGTTCATTTTCGTTCTTGAAACTGCAGCACATGCCCGGTGGGAACGTAGACTAAGAGTGAAGTAGGTGAGACACAGGCTTGTCAGACAGATGTTTCATTTTTTCAACCCCTCTCATCAAAAACTGTTAGTCTTGCATTGAGCTTGACTGTCAGAAATGAGGAAATTGGACAATTAATCTGCGTCTGCAGGTGTTCTGTGGGTGTCCAGCACACACACTTTACTAATGACTAGAGTGTAGCGTAACGGGCACACTACAAAAGCATCATAAGTGCGTGTAACTTACATTGACCTTATCAATACTTCATGATACACTCACCACACGCACGACATTCGTATGTTCCATTTTCATGATGGTGGCCGTGCGACTCTCAAAAAGGCCTGCAAGACACACTGGGCTCCCCTTAGGATGTGTCTGCTACCCTCTAAGACCCTCCATGGTTTCAGACAACCGGAATACCTGCAGCACCTGTACGGGTGCATATGACTGAGCAAAGCTTTAGTGTGAACATCACTGTTGAGCCTATCAGGTTGTGGTTGTGAGGATAATCCTCAAATCTTGTCCCTTTGTGTTTCACTCTTGGACTTTTCTGGAACTACAAATAAATGACAATAAATTAAACATGTTAAGAGGATTTGTGAGTGTTACAGTCTTACCCAATACACATCCTCATGTGTGTGTTTTTGTGCTTCAGTTAACAGGTTTGCTTCAGTATGTTGTGAGACAGTCAACAGAGGTGGAAGCCCGGTTCAACTCAGTGGAGCGGCTCCTCGAATACATCACGGTCAGACTTCCTGCAGCTTATATCACCATGGCACTGAAGCCACGTGACCCCTGACCTCCATGTCCACATGGTTTTATCCGATGTGTTTTCAGGACTGCAAGACTGAGGCTCCCAGGCACGTAAGGGACGCTCAGATCCCAGAGGATTGGCCCAAAAGTGGTTCTGTCACTTTCCAAGACTACAAGATGAAGTACAGAGAAAACACTCCCATTGTTCTCAATGGGCTCAATTTCAGCATCCAACCTGGGGAGAAACTTGGCATTGTGGGACGAACAGGCTCAGGTAAGGTGGAATTTCTCAACACATCCCTACAAAGAGCTTTCAAATCTATTAACTTTGTCCACTTGACA